>JAOPSE010000106.1:6140562-6722065 GCA_029449295.1 Zea luxurians
ATGAACCATGCTTAAGGGATGACATGGTTGGATAGGGAATAGTTTGACAAGAATTTTAGAAACAAGAATGACTGAAATCTGAGTTTGGATGGAGGAGTTTTGGATTTTATAATCATAGGGAGAAAAAGAAAAGGAAGGAAATATTCTAGAATTTGAATATTTAGAGATATTTGGAAAATCAAAAATACAAATGTATTTTTGAGCGGGGTGTGAGGAATTATTTTTGGGCTGTTCTTGGGTAGAGGTTTATGTTGGTGGAAACTGTTCCTACCTACTGTGTCACATCAGACAACAGTAAGGCGGGACCCAAATAGCTGGGATGCTGTGGTATTCTGGTCCAAGTGGGTTGTGGTATCTTGGGCCAGGTTTTATAGGATTGAAGACGTATCCATACAAACATGGTTCGCCTTTATTTTTGGAAGTCTGGCTTGAAAGAATCCCAAAGTTAAGCGTGCTCAACTTGGAGAAATCTGGGATGGGTGACCAGATAGGAAGTTCCCTAATGGAAGGAAAATCACAGTCACCGGAGTTCGTATGACTGGAATATGGGTCTGGCTGGCCTTAGGTGGACTGGACAACATGACGGATGAGTAGTTGAAATTTGGGGTAATCAGATGATCGATGAATAGTAACGATGAATAGTGACGATGAATAGTAACGATGAATAGTGATGTCAACTCAGTTTGCGTATCAGGTCCTCGCAAGGCATGGAGAAGTGGCCTATCAACTCAGTTTGCCGAAGGCTTGTCCGCAGTGCATGATGTCTTTCATGTGTCTCAGTTGAAGAAGTGTTTGTGTGTGCCAGAAGGGCAGTTGCTAGTGGAAGGTCTGGAGGTCCAGGAGGACTTGACCTACATAGAGAAGCCAGCACATATTCTTGAGACTGCAGACAGAGTCACCCGGAGGAAGACTATCAGAATGTGCAAAGTCAGATGGAGTCACCACTCTGAGGAAGAAGCAACCTGGGAGCGTGAAGATGATCTGATGGCTAAATATCCTGAGCTCTTTGCTAGCCAACCCTGAATCTCGAGGGCGAGATTCTTTTAAGGCGGATAGGTTTGTAACGCCCTGAATTTGGGGGTAGAATTTTTTCTTCTTTTTACTCACCAAATTCGGGCGTTACTCTCTTTTCTCTTCCCGTTTCGCTCCTTCTTCCCAATTTCAAACCAGTATAGTGACGAGTGTCTGTGTTATGTATAAACAAAACCTAAGTTTCATGGGTGTTGCATCATGCCGGAGCATATTTCTTCGTCCGATGTTGTGGTTTGTCACGTGTTCGTCTCGTCCCATTTTGGATTTTTGGTTCGCGATCGGATTCCGCTTAGTGGTCGTGCGTGTCGTGGGTTTCGATCCGCGATATGTCACAACCTGGCCCGACCCAGCCCGGCCCACGCGCCCCTAGCGCCCCTGCCCTCCCCATGCGCGCGCCCCCTCCCTCCCCCTGATCCATTTGTCTCATTTGATTTCTCCCGCGCAGTAACCTCCCTCTCCCTCTTCCACCTCTCTCTCTCTCTCCCCGTGGTGCCCTAGGGTTTGGAGACGGTGATAGCCGGAGTTTGGATCCCCGAGGTGAGTTTCCCCTCCCCTTCCCTCTCCCTCTCCCTCTCTCCTCCCCCTCCCCTTCTTCTTCCCCGCGCGGCCTCCCTGCCCGCGCCCCACGCCCGCGCCGCCTCCTCGGCCCCGCTCCCGCGCGCCCTCCCCCCCAGCGAGCCCTCCCCGTGCCCGGCTCGGCCCCTCCCCCGGCGGCTCCCCTCCCCGGCCGCGCCCACCCCCGACCGCGCCCGCCCCCGGTGACTCCCCTTCCCGGCCACGCCCGCCCTCGGCGAGCCCCTCTAAAGCGTCCCGATCCTTTGGGACTCAAATGTGATACAATTACTAGTCCCAGGAGGCTAGTAACCACATTCCTTACTTCAAATAGTATAGAGTTCAAATAAAGGTTATTACAATACCGGGGTACAAGCTCGAGAGAGCCTGAATATAAAGCGCAGTAGAAGGTACGCTTAGCCCAAACCACAGGCAGAACTGGGTGCAGACACAGCCCTCTCAATCAAGCATAGTAGAAAAGAAGTCTTCGGCTGCTAAAAACATAAATAATTCTGGGTGAATACACTAGGTATTCCGCAAGTGAAGCGTCCCGATCCTTTGGGACCCAAATGTGATACAATTACTAGTCCCAGGAGGCTAGTAACCACATTCATTACTTCAAATGGTTACAGAGTCTGAATAATGTTATTACAATACCGGGGATACAAGCTCAGAAGTGAGCCGAAAATCATAAAGCGCAGTGGAAGATAAAATAGCCCAGGCCACAGGCAGAACTGGGTGAAGACATAGCCCCATCAATCAAGCATAACAAAAAAGAAGTCTTCAGCTGCTGAAAAACATAAATAAATCTGGGTGAATACACTAGGTATTCCGCAAGCCCACCCGGCTCCCGTAAAGAGAAAGTGACCTATATTGTACATGCTTTATATGGTGGAGTTGAAGTCACTCATACTTTTTTAGAGAAAGGCAGTATTCGTTGTTTACGGTTTTCCCAAGACAATAGAAATGATACTTGCTTGACCACCACTGAGCTTCCCGCTCCCGTGGTATCACTTTCTTTCCAGAACATACACACACATTTCCCTGCTCCCAGTTGTAGTAGAAGCACTAATTGTCATACCATACCAGACTCGTCCATACCAGTGGACACGGACTATTCGAATAGGTTTAGACTCTACGCAGAGGGGTACACTTTACCCACTAGTCCGGCTCTGCGATCTCATGGCCAATGAGATCCGAGTCCGAAACTCTTTCCTTCCTTGCACGTCCGAACCTTAACGGTTATACCGGAAGGAGTCAGGCCACCGCCATGTCCAAACCGGACAAAACATTCCCCCTCCTTATCCTCCCGGTGCTCCCCAGCCTTCATAACCCTAGGGTTGGACCGTACGAGTTCAGATCGAGTGGCTGCCCACACAGCCTCGAGTGGTTGTACTTTTTGTGAGTACAGGTAATGAAAGATGACAAACCAGTCCTTATACGAGAGGACAATCCTTCTGCTCACGCCTAAACCAGCTGAGCCAACACCTTAGGCCCTCCCCTAAACCAGGGAGTCCCTGATCATCCTACTCACCAGGTGATGAGGGTGAATACCCTTCATCGCGCACTTTTGGAAATCATGCCACTTGTACCCTTTTTACTTGCCCCATATCTTTAAATCAAAGTAATAGTTAATGCGGGCTCTCTCATGCTCACCATGCAATTCGATTCCCATAATCCAGGCATAGGCAGTGGTAGAGAGAAATAGGTAAATAATGCATCAAGGGAAGGATGGACTTGCCTTCGTCGAAGCTTTCCTAGCACAAGAGGTTTAACTCGGAGGGGTCGGGTTCTTGCCCTTCTTCCGGAGCTATAAGTTCTGGAGGATCGGATCCCTCTTCCGCTAATCAACACAGATAATAACAATACATCAAACATAGTGACCTTTGTGGGGTGTGCAAATTCTTATACTTTATTATTTTTGTGCCCTATAATTTATTTAGACTATTTTTGGTGCATAAAATATTAGCATCTAAATATATATATGTGAAAATGGGAAAAAGAAAAGAGAAAAGAAAAAGAGAAAGGATTTTCCAGCCAGCTGGGCCGGGGGGATTTCTGCCCAGTTGGCGCAAGCGCGCGCGGGCGGGCGCGCTTTCAGCCCACTTGGCCCAGCCGCGCTGGGCGACGGCGGGGAACGGCGCTGCGGCGTGGGCCCGCACGCTAGAGAGAGGGGGGCGGACGGTGTTAACGGCACGGAGGGAGGGGCGGGAGCTCGACCGAGGTCCGGTCAGCGGCGAGCCCCGCGACGGTTCTCTGCCGTCGGTCCGGTTTTGTGGTGGGGAAACGGTGGCGAAGCATGGGCGGGTGATGGGGGTCACGGGGTGGGGCGAATTTTGCCTACGGGGGCCTATGGCGGCCGGTCCGCGGCACGGTGGCGGGTGCCCGCAGCGGTGATGCCGCCGGTGAGGTTGCCGACCACAATAGAGGGGGAGAAGTGGCGCCCTGTGACTGTGAGAGTGTGGCGGAGCTTCTGGCATAGCTTAATTGGACAGAGGATCGCTAGAGAGGGGGAGGGGAGCTCACCGGAGCGATGAAGGGAGCACGGCAGCGCTAGCTCGAACGGCTCGGGGAAGAGGGCAGTGGGGGTGGCCGGAGCTGTGTGGCGAAGACGGGGCTCGGGCGGGTCCTTTTATAGGCGCTCGGGGGAGGGAGGGGGATGGAGGAGATGGCGAGCACCGGCGAGCTCGCCATGATGGCGGGAATGGCGCTAACGCCGATTGCGATGGCTCGGGCAGGCGGGGGGGTGAGGGGACGGCTCAAGCACAGTGGCGGGGTTGTCGCGGAGGCTGGGCGGGCATTAATGGCGAGGCGACGAGGCGAGGGGGGGGGCTCGGCGGCGGATGCGCCGGTGAGGGATGGGCGAGGGGGATGAAACTGACCGGTGGGCCCTGGCTACCAGCGAGAGGAAACGACGCGAGAGGGAGGGGGATGAGGCGCTGACGGGCGGGGCCCGGGTGTCAGCGGGAGGGAGCCGCGCGCGGGGTTGGGCCGCCTGGGCCAGGGAGAGAGGAGGGGAAGCGCGGGCGCGTGGGGCGGGTTGGGCCGGAATTCGGCCCAGCCGAGGGAGGGGGGGAGTTTTCCTTTTTCTTTTCTTTTTCTAATTCTAATTCCTTTCTTCTCTTTTTTCTATTTTTGTTTCTTTTTCTTTGGAGACCAAAAATATTTTCTAAGTGATCTTGAGTGAGAAATATAGTCTATGTGAGGTGCTCTAATTATTTTAAGTGTATGCACATGAGAAGGGGTTCTAAGGGTAGGGTTAAGGGAGAAAGGTAAAATAAGGGGGGGAATTAGGAGGTTAGGGTTTCAAACCTTAGGTGGGATTTTGGGATGTTACAGTAAGCCCATCCCGCTCCCGTAGAGAGAAAGAGACAAGTATCATACATGCTTTATATGGTGGAGTTGATGTCACTCTTCTTTTCCTCAGAGAAAGGCAGTTTATGTGGGGTTTTTCCCAAGGAAAAATAAAAATGACACAATACTCAATCACCACTGAGCTTCCCGCTCCCGTGGCCTTGTTTTCTTTTTCAATACGCACTTACACACACATTTTCCCTGTTTACGGAGGTTGTAAAACACTAATTGTCATACCACACCAGGCTCGTCCATACCAGTGGACACGGACTATTCGAATAGGTTTCAACTCTGCGCAGAGGGGTACACTTTACCCACTAGTCCGGTTTTTGCGATCTCACCGTCATGAGACCCGGATGCCGAATCTCTTTCTTTCCTCGCACGTCCTAACCTTAACGGTTATACCGGAAGGAGTCAGGCCACCGCCATGTCCAAACCGGACAAAACATTCCCCCTCCTTATCCTCTCGGTGCTCCCCAGCCTTCATAACCCTGGGGTTGGACCATACGAGTTCGGATTGAGTGACTGCTCACAGTCTCGAGTGGTTGTACTTATCATGAGTATAGGTAGTGAAGGATGACAAACCGGTCCTTATATGAGGGGACAATCCTTCTGCTCACACCTAAACCAGCTGAGCCAACACCTTAGGCCCTCCCCTAAACCAGGGAGTCCCTGATCATCCCACTCACAAGGTGATGAGGATGAATACCCTTCATCGCACACATTTTTTTTAAAAGAGCCTCGTTTGAGGAAACACACTGCCCTTTTTTTCATCCCACATTTTGTATCCAAAAGATGTATGTTAATGCGGGCTATCCCTCTGCTCACAATGCAAATATTCCACCCTATAATCCCGGCCTAGGTAGTGGTAGAAAGAATAGGTAATTTATGCATCAAGGGAAGGATGGACTTGCCTTCGTCGAAGCTTTCCTGGCACAAAAGGTTTATCTCAGGGAGGTCAGGCTCCTGCCCTTCTTCCGGGGTTACAGGTTCTGGATTGACGGTCCCTGCTTCTTCTAGTAATCAGGCAATAAACAATACATCAACAGTGGTTTACTGAGTGGACTGTGTCAAATTCTAACATTACCATTTTATGTGACTTAGAAAGTGTTTTGATAATTTTTGGTGCATAAAATATTGAGATATAAATAACTAAAGGAGAAAAAGGCTGAAAAAGAAAAAGAAAAAGGTTTTAGGCTCTGGTGGGCCGGGGGGGCGAAATCTGGCCCAGCCGGGCGCAGGGGTGCGCACGGGCGTGAGCGCGCCAGCCCAACTACGGCCCACGGCGAAAAACGGCGCGGGTGCGCGAGGGACGACGCCGTCTCCACGGGGCCCACGCGTCAGGGAGAGCGGGAGGGGGAGACGGCGCCAACAGCTGACGGGGCGGGGCGAACCGGCCGTCCGCGGGGAGAAACCCGACCGCCAGTGGGCTCGACGGCGATTCGCCGCCGGCGACCCGGTCCTTGGGCATCAGATAGGCGCCCTAGCATGAGGAGGGGCTGGCGAGCTTAGGGGTGGGCCCAATTTGGCCAGAGGAGGCTGGGAGGGGGCTGACCGCGGGAGGTGGCATAGCTCCGCGGCGGGAGTCATCGCCGGTGAGGTTTGTGCGGGGATCGGGGGCAGGGGAGTGGTGTTCCATGCTCACGGTAGTGTGGCAAAACTGAAGAGCCTAGCTAATTGCTCGCTGAACAACTAGAGGGGGAGGGAAAAGAGGGGGAGGGGCTTACCGGAGTGGAGGAAGACGGCGGCGCTAGCGCGATTGAGCTCGGGCGAGGGGGAGATGGGTGGTTGAGGCTGGTGCGTGGCAAGGAGGTGCTCGGGGCGATCCTTTTATAGGCGCCCGAGGGGAGGGGAGCGGTGGAGATATGCGGGCGCCGGTGAGGTTGCACCGCGCCGGAGTTAATGCCGCACAGCGGCGACGACGAGACCGCACGACGGGGCGGTGCCGTGCAAGGACGCGGCCACAGCGGCAAGGATGAGGCGGTGCCAAACTCCCCTATGCGGCGAGGGGATGGGGCGAGGGGATGGGGCGAGGGAGAGGACGGTGGTCGAAGGTGACCGCGGCGAAGCCGTACGTGACGAGGGGATGGGGTGGCTGACTGGTGGGGACGGCGTGTCAGCGGTGCGCGGGCGCGAGCGAGGGCGAGGGGGAGGCGACTGACGAGTGGGGACGGCGTGTCAGTGGGAGCGGTCGCGCACGCGGAGTGGGCCGGAGGTGGGCCGAGGGGGGGAAGGTCGCGAGCGCGAAGGGGGGGGGGAGTGGCCGCGGGCGTGGGCTAGAATCGGCCCAGCCAGGGGGAGAGAAAGGTTTCTCTTTTTCTTTTTATTTTCCAATCTCTATTTCTATTTTTATATCCTTTTCTTTTGAACAATTAATTAACTAGATAATCTTAGGTGCTAAAGAAAAATATAATCTAAGTGAGGTGCTTCTAATCAAACAAAGTGTATGCATATGAGAAGACCTAGGGGAGATTAGGGAGAGATAAATAGGGGGGGTTGGATTGGGGTTCTAAACCTTGGGTTGAAAATCTGGGATGTTACACCCTCCCCGACTGCGAGCCCCTCGGCCCCGCGCCCTGGCCGCGCGCTCCGCGCCGCGCCCCTGCTCGCGCTCGTGCCCCGGTGACTCGAGTTCCCGCACGCCTGCACGGTTTGCGTGCCCTCGGCTCGCGCAGCGTGCTCTCGCGCGTGTGACCGTAGTCGCGCTTTGTTTAACCCTCGTTTAATCTGTTTTAATTTTTGTTTAGTCAATGTGATGCGTCGCGCGCTTCGCCGCGCGACGGTTCATTCTAATTTCATCTTTATCAATGTGCTGCATCGCGCGCTTCGTCGCGCGACGGTCCTTTTAAATTTATATTTATTAATGTGTTGCGTCGCGCGACGATTCGTTTAATTTATATTTATTACAGTGCTGTGTCGCGCGCTTCGTCGCGCGATGATTCGTTTTAAATGCAGTTATGTTGACGTAAGCCGTCGTGCGTTTCGTCGCGCAACGCTTAACGTTTATCTATAATTAATGCAAGAATCCTGTTGCGCGCTCTGTCGCGCAGCGAGTCATTTATTTTTTAATTCAATTTAAATGTTGTGCGTACGTCTTGCCGTACGACCACTCCCTTTCATTCATCTTTATCTATTTATAATGATTAAACATAGAACATGATCTTACTTTATGCTAAACACAGTGTCCAAATTGATACCCTTCTGTTTAAACGAGTGGTTTAATTTATAATTATGTAACGTGATCGCTTCTCGACCGTAGACTCGACTGTCAATTCCTCTTTCTCTTTTAACCGTAATTGCGAGCCCCGCGTGGAATGTCTGTCTATTTATTGCATTCTATTGTATGGTGTACTGTTCTTTTGTATTAAATGTATGGAATGTATGTTTGAACTCGTATAGAGAACGATCTGGTTGAAGAGCCCGAGGAACTCACAGGAGAAGCCCCTGAGCAGCAGCTGGTTGGTGGAGGCAAGTGTCCCTTAACCTATCTTTGTCCTATCCATTCTATAATTCACTTCCCGCATTTACACAATTATACCTAAGGATTGACTAGCTTTTGTTATCCATGTCCTTGTTTACCTATTTGGGTCGGATTATTGTAGTTTAGCTTCATGCTAGTGCTTAACATCAATCAATGAACATGATGAGATTTATCTATGATACGTTGTTTTCCCTCTTATTTATGATTATATACTTGTGGCATTTAAGGGGACTCGAGCGGTTTCTCGAGTGCCTCTCCGTAAGGACCTGTTCGTTGGATGACCGCCCGGGAAAACAGTGCAACCATGAGGGTGGAGTGGGACGCCCTTAGCTGAATAATTAGAGGAACCGGGATGTGGTTTGCTTCGCCGTCGTGCCGTTAATGGGGCTCGGTGTATGCGGCTCGCTCTGCCAAGGTTGATTTGTCCCTTGGAAAGGAGTGCGGTACATTTAGGAAACCTAACGGGTGGCTACAGCTCCGGGGAATCTTTGTAAAGGCTACATAGTGATACCCTGCTGGGTCACCTTGGTAGTGATCAATGGAGAGTCATGATCTCCGGACAGAAAGGGAAATCACGGCTTGTGGGTAAAGTGCGCAACCTCTGTAGAGTGTATGAAAACTGATATATCAGCCATGCTCGCGGTTATGAGCGGCCAAGGGAGCTCTAGTGATTAGTGACACTTGATCAGAGATGTTCGGATTGCAGGTGGCAATGAGATTGATGAGTTTTGGTATTGACTCTGATGATGGTAAGTGGCATTTTTTCCGTTTGGAAAGGGTACGTTTGGGTTAATAACGTGGGTTAATTCTAAAACCTGACTTTCTCTACTAGTAATAATAATCTGACCAACTAAAAGCAACTGCTTGACTTACCCCATATAAAGCTAGTCCACTATAGCCAAACAGGACACTTGTTGAGTATGTTGATGTGTACTCACCCTTGCTCTACACACCAAACCCCCCCCCCCCCAGGTTGTCTGCATTGCAACCACTGCTCAGGAGAGGATGAAGCCGTGGAAGGAGACTTTCAGGAATTCCAAGATTACGACGAGTTCTAGGCGTGGGTTAGCGGCAACCCCCAGTCGGCTGCCTGTGAAGGCCGCGTGTATCTATATTTTTTTTCCACACTTTGATTATTGTAAAGACTATGTGGATGTCTCAAACATATGATGTAATCGACTATTATGTTATTATTTGAGCACTGTGTGATGATGTTCAGTTATGTAACTGCCGTGTATGTGAATCGCTTATTCTGGCACGTACATGGTTCACATTCGATTTGCTTTCTAAAACCGGATGTGACAGCAAGCATCGTTCACGAGCTTCTAAGGCTTCATACTCGACTTTAGACCGGATGAAGCCATGTGTGGTAGGATCAACCTAAGTTCAGATCATACTTACTTTATTTAACAAAAACGACAAGAGTTACTAAAGCCCAAGAATGGCAAAAAAAATCTAACATTCACATTGTATGGACACTTCACAAAACACCCTAAAATTCAGATCACACTTGCGTCATTCAATAAAGAGAAAACAACACGAGCTACCAGAGGCGAAGACAATAATGGCAACAAATCTAACCGTCATGTTGTACGGACACTTTACGACCACTGGTCCTTCGTCTCCGACTGCTTGGTCCTTCTAGATCCGCTAACGCTAGACGCCTCAAAGCTTACCTCACCACCGGTGCTGCCGCCTTCGGTCGTCATCTCCACCACCTTGAATCGCCAAACTAGGGTTCATCGTTTTTGAAGAGGGGACTAGGGTTCATTATTGAGAAAGGGAAAGAGAGAGACGATGGTCTCAGTCTAACAAAGTTGACAGACGCGCATAGATGTTCCTATACGGTACGCATACACGACTGACAGTGACAGTGAACTCATATACCAGTATACGGCAGGTGTCCGAAATGCCATGGATGTGGAGAGAGATTATTATAATGGCAGATCTCCGAATTGACAAATTGTAATGGCGATTAAGAAGAGAGAATTAAAATGGTAGACCTCCGAATATACGAATTATAATAGCGCCATTCAAAACTTAGAGAATTATAATGACATGGATCCAATAATAATAATAATAACAATGTCCAAACCTATTTGGAGCACACATTGCGGCACTATAATCAAGACCATCATCAATCTGTTAACCGAAACTTTACAGTATCATTTACATTCTGTACATGAAAACCAAAAGAAAGGGGTTCCAGTTTTCCAGTACGCTGGCCAGAAAACAGAGAGCGAGCACACAAGCACGGCTATAAACTCGATCTCTGAAGAGAGTGAAGATTACTCCAGTAAAAACTTCTGAAGCAGTCCACTAAAATCCAGTGTGAAGCCAAAGAGAGGGAATTCCATAAGCTGGCATCAACCAAACCTGGTTTGACAAAGATGAGGATATCAGATTCGATCGATACATCATGCTACACTGCACATTCAGAAAAGCATAATGGAACAGGTGGTTAGCAGGCAGCCACATTCATAGCAATTCTTCCAAGATAATTTTTTTGGAGCATAGACAAACCGCATCTTAAGAGCAGAACATGATAAATGGAGATGGATGTAGGTCTAGAACAAATGTCCTACTAGTTTAGGAACAGTTATGTAATCACAGTAGCAATTATAGCAACAATGCAGCATTACAATTTGGGTTTCATGGGGGGTTATATAAGTTAGGCACTTAGGCGGTGAGTAGAGCAACAACATTAGGTTACGGGGTTATATAGACTTTTTCCTAAAGCCAGTCTCAGTGGAAGGTTTCATGTCTCAACTCACGGATGCATATGCCAGTCACCATGCTTACTAAGGCGTCGCTGAAGCGACACTAAAGCGTTAAGGCGCGCTTGGATGGCAAGGCGTCCAGCTCGCCTTGCCCACGGACGTAAGGCGCGGCGGCGGAGGTCGCAGGGGCACGGCGGAAGTCGCAGGCACGCGACGGTCACGCTTGGGGCACGCCGGCCGGTGTACGGAGGACTGCAGGCCGCACTTGCGTGCTGAGCGCCGTGGGGGAGGGAGCGGGAGTAGTGAAAAGGTTAGGACAGATGTGTCTGTGATTAATGGGCTTCTAGATGGGCCACCAAATAAAAGTCCATACCATTCTTTTTTCCTTCTCTTTTCTATTTCTTTTTTTTTCACAGTTTACGAATCAATGGGCTTCTAGATGGACGTTCAGAACCTAAATTTTGTGTGCAAGTATATTATATTATATATTTCTATAAACACCTCACTTAATTCTTATATTTTTCTATCTTTATATATTTTATATAGGAGTAAGGCGTCACCTCGCCTTACGCCTTTCCGTTTAAAAGGTAAAAAGAGGGTCACTCGCCTTAATAACTATGCCAGTCACAGCATTATGTAGTTACATGGTGTTGCGAATATGCCATTTGAGCAATAAAGCCACTTCCAGCAGTGCAGCACTATAAAGTACATACTAACATAAAAAAATGTCAACGAGAATAGTTTAATTTAGTTCAACATTTGTATGTTATAAATACAACTATATTAACAGGGTCATATGTAAAATAAATTACATAGTGCATGATAATCATGAAAGATATGGTGCACACAGACACTGTTTTCAAGTCGTCCGACTAATCGCAATTAGTCGGGCAGGTCGTCTGGTAGTGGCCGATCAGCCGGACAACTCGACTAGAGTATCAGGTCGTCCGACTAGATGGTAAATCGACCAGGATTTGTCCAGGCGGCTAGGGTTTTCTAGTGGGCTACTGGGCTTCTATTTTTTCGGCCCATCTACAGTAGTATAAAGGCAATGCGCCATCGCCCCTTGAAACTTTTCCTCTCCTCTGCCGAGTCCAGAACATAGGCTGCGGCTCTAGAACACCAGCAGCAGCTCCAGAACACCGGCGGCGTCTCCAAAACACTAGCGACGAGATGAGCTCCTCATCTCAAGGTTCCCCCTTCTCCCCATTTCCTATCTTTCCTATTTTCTAAATTCTGATGAATCTGAATCTGTTGGAGAATCTGCTGCTGCTTTTTTGCTTGGATGATGATATGCTCTAGGTAGTAGGTACTGCATTACTGCTTGTAGCCTTGTATTCCATATTTCAGTTTCAGTTCTGCTATAGTGCTATATGCCTATATTGCCTTTCAGTCTGTTACTCAGTTTCAATTTCATACTTTCAGACTTATATAATGCCTATTGCAGTATTGCTTATATATACATATATCATATTATATATACATATGCCCAGAAATATATAGGACGATTAGGGGACGACCAGAGGTCGACCAGGACCGATTAAGCGTCCTAATCGTCGCCCTAATCGTGATTAGGCGCCTGGTCGGTCCTCTGGAACGACCAGCTGGTCGCCCGACCTGAAAACAATGCACACAAAGATGCAAGACACATGAGATGAGGCAAAACACATGGGGATGAAATTACAGACTCTCAATGCAGCAGATTTCATTGACTAGGTAACTGTGCCAGTTGAGTTTCATGTCTCTTAATTTTCATGCCACCCCAATATTTTTCCTGACGTGGCACTGTAGTAATTAAGTATGAAAACTGTATGAAACTTCAACTTGAGATTGGCCTAATGTTTTGGATCTACTTGCCCGTTATTCTAATATAGAAGAATTACTGCAATAACACAGGTCAGCACATACAAAGTTTCAGGTTATTTTCGTAGCCATTGCATTACTCTGCTCCTTAAAAGCATCTTGTGCAAATGACATGGCGAACAAAACCAATTTTTTTGGGCAAACAACCCCATCGTACATGCTCTAACAGGACGGTGGTATGTGAGGGGGGTGATGATAAACCTTACAGCGGTAAGGGAAAACAGCTACTGTATTCAAGGGCGCAACTATTTCCTTGTGATTTGATGTAGTTTGTGGGTGTGGGAGTTTTTGCGGTTTGGGTATATTGTATGGGTTCTTTACCCTTTTCCCTTAATACAGAAAATATATGACTTGTTCGAGATAAAAAATCTGCAACAGTCAGTTGCTCAGTCATCCATCATACTAGTGCACAATTACCTCGATATTGATTTGTCAGTGTCCCGTTCAAGGGTGTACCTGGATCACGGCCATATTATCTACGTTTCACAGAGTTTGCTCCTCTGACGGCCTTAATTTGCTGTGATTCTTTAAAGCAGACAAAATGCACCAAAGCCTGTCCATTTGGATATATTGCAAAAGCACTATTTGCAACACGCTTATGGCAAAGAGAACACGTACTATCTCCATCAATCTTCACAACAGCTTGACACCGATTATACAGATCCTCCTTGACCTGACAGATCAGTTAAGGATACAATAAGAATATTGATTGCGCTACAGAACAAATGTAGTAGATAAATGAGAACAGTTACCAAATCATTGTTGATACTTGATAGAAGCCTACTATAAATAAGCATGTGGATATAATACTCTTATATGGCGTACTCCGTCCCATAAAAGTGTCGCTATGAAATTTGTGTGAATCTAACTTTCTTAAGTTTGACTTGGTTTATATAAAATATTAGCAACATTTGCATCTCCAAATATAAAAATATATTTAACGGTATACCTAATGATAGTAATTGTGTACCATAAATATTAATATTTTCTTATATATATTTGATAAAAGTTGAAAATGTTTGATTTCTCAGGAAGTGAGAATGACATGTTTTTATGGAATGGAGTATATGATAAGAGAACTGCTGTGTTTGACGAGAGATATTTGAAGGAGAATATAATTGTTGTAATTGGATGGTTGTATTGCATTAAGCCTTAGACATTTTATATAGATACTTGGGAGACAAGGCAACCCACGGATACATATGACAGTCTACGATAAACAATATCTAAACTACCAAATATACTCTAACATGCCCCATAGTTGTAGTAGGAGCATCGCAGATGGTCATACTAGAGAAAAGGAACCAAAGGCTAACATTCCCCAGCAGTCGTAGTGACGTCGCAATGCAAATGTTGCGACTGGAGTAGGAACCAACAAAGAGCCCATGCAAATGATAGCCCTTTGTACTGATGTTGAGATAGCTGAGCTTAAGGGCGCAACTACCATGGTCGACGAAGTCGTGCTGAAGACAACCGAGGTCGACATAGTTGTGGTCAGGTTGTCGTGTTGGAGCTGCAGTCGCATAAAAGGCTCCATGGTAATGATGGATACATGTCGAAGCTGTCGTCACGGAAGGAGGTGACGCTAAGGTCGACACAATCAAGGCCGCCGTAAACAAAAGGCGACGATGCAATCGAGGCAGACAAGGCAGGAACGGGAGTGTCGATGCCAAAGTCGATGCAGTCAAGCCGCCTAGACCGAGGCGTGAGCTGGGTTTGCTAGACCTAGTAACACGTCACGATCGTTGGAGTTGGAGTAGACAAAGTAGGTGGGGACGAGACGACAACGTTGATGATGTGGTTGTGCTGGACGAAGCAGTGCGAGAGCGAACGTGACAAACTCTAAGGCGAGCACTTCAGGCGGATGCTTGGGAGTGAGCAATCCATATGCAGGGCATAGTGGCGGCGGTGGATGGGCAATGGTGGCCTCACGTACAAGGGCCGCGGTGGCCTCGCACTCACATGTAACACTCTAAGTTGACGGTGAAGACCTAATCAGTAGGATGAAGACCTTGTGCGGACAAATGGCGCAAGAAAGATTGCACAACACAATCATCGATGCATGGGGAACGACGATGTAGATGCAACGGTGAAGCGGGCACATAGGCAACGGTGCTGCAGCCCGAAGCTAGCAACCTGTTGCTCGGAGATGCGCGTAGGACTCGAGCAATGGATGTCATGGGAGCCGGGTGGATCACACATAATCAGTTGTACAGACCGAGTACGCGCGAAGTAGAGCGACGATGGAAGAAGTCGGTGGACTCGTCATGATTTGTGGTGGCGATGACGAACCGACGATGTAAACTTGCGAACTAAATGACCAAGACATGATGCAAGAAAGCGTCCCCTTGGCAACGCATGCCCCCGACCAGGCCGCACCATCAAAGATCTAGATGTCGGTGTAGTCAATGCTAGGGCCAGAGCAAGTATGTGTGAGGTCAAAGGGTGATGAGCGACTCAATCCCTATTAATGATCGAGCAAACCAAAAAGGATACAACAACATCATCTCATGTAGTTGCCATGGATGCACGTAGCAAAGGCCCCCTAATCCTCATACCTATTCTTGACCCACAAGATGAAACCAATGAGAGGGAGAAAGACATAGCAAAGGGGTGAGCGGCATTGGCGGCGAAGCAAGGCTCAGACCATTAGAGTAGAGGGCATGTGGCCCGATGCACGACACAAGATGAGGTCATCATGTTGAGGTCGGCTCCTTCCAAACAAAGTGTGCCAGTTCGGTCACGTGACCTAGGCAGAGTGCACCTACGCCGTAGAGGCGGACCACACCCGCGCGGCTGACGTTGCCCATCATTGGCCTAGGTGACACATGTTGCTGCTCTTCGGTTCGCCTGGACGACAACAGAAGGTTGTTATCGTGGGCCTCGAGATGGCCAGGCGCAGCACCAACAGGCGAGGCAAGATGCAACACCTAGGGGCCTAACAGGGTAGCGAATCACGACCGATCGACAAAAAAGGTTGACCCAGGGATGACCAACCGATTGGTGTTGTTTGACAACGACAATGGCAGCCAGATCGATGGGAACCAGAGCCAAAACGGTGGTGTTGCCCTCGACTGAGATCAATCTATCCAGATCAATCTATCCAAGGGGGCACAGTTGCGGAAGCCAACAATGGCTAGGGGTCAGGATCAAAACCTAGACTCGTGATACCATCAAGTCTATAGAGTTGGTGTAATTGGATGATTGTATTGCATTGAGCCCTTAGGCAATTTATATAGAGTATAGGACTTGGGAGGCAAGACAACCCATGAATACATATGGCACCATACTGTCATGTGCGGGCGCACATATAGGCGCCGCCGTGACGCACGCCGCGCTGCAGAGCGCGCTGAACGCGCACAGGAGGAGGCCACAACCAGTGGATAGATTTAGAAATAAAGATAAGGCTAGAGAATAAGATTGAGATGAGAGAATTGTGGAGAGTTAGTTGGTAGCAGATAAGTCCAAGAAAATAGGAGTTAGTTGAGAGTTTATAGGAGAAGTTGGTTAGCCATAGGGCTATTTATAAGCCACATGGCAGCAGGGAATAAAGCAAGCAAGATTATTATTTCCTAATCTCTCTCTCTCTAAACAAGCCGACGGTTGAGGGGAAAAACCTCACCGGCGACGACGGACCGTGGCTACGAACTCCGTAGTCAGGGGCCAGCTACCCTAGGTCGGGAGGTCCTTGACAACCTGGTATCGCGATCTAGTCGTTCCTCGACTTCTTCTTCCACCCAGCCGAAATCCTAGCCAAGCCCACCAACCTTGCCGCCTTACGCCGACACCACCTCTACCATGGCCGAGCCAACCACCTCTGATTTGGCAAAGATAATCGAGACCCTGACATCAACGGTCGCCGCCCTCCAATCCTCTGTCGCCGAGCTCCAGAGGGGAAAGACCTCGTCGGGCGGCCATGGGACCAATGATGGGCAGCACCACAATGATCGACCGCCGCGCTTTCAAAAGATGGATTTCCCCCGCTATGATGGGAAATTTGATCCACTGATTTTCACCAGTCGGTGCGAATCGTATTTCCATCAGCAGCGCATCATGGAGGAGAAGGTATGGATGGCCTCCTACAACCTTGAGGAGGGCGCACAGATGTGGTACCTTATGGTCCAGGAGGACGAGGGCACGCCTTCCTGGCGCCGCTTCACGGAGCTGCTGCACCTTCGGTACGGGCCGCCCCTGCGTTCCGCGCCGTTGGCCGAACTAGCGGAGTGTAGGCGCACCGGTACGGTTGCCGAGTACCAGGACCGGTTCCAGGCCCTGCTTCCTCGCGCGGGACCACTCCAGGAGGCGCAACGGGTACAGCTCTTCGTCGGCGGACTCCAGCCGCCACTCAGCATCGACGTCAGGATCCAGAATCCTCAGACGTTGGCCGCCGCCATGAGTCTGGCGCGCCAATTCGAGTTGCGCGAGCAATTCGTCGCCCCGGCCGCGCGCGCTCCTGGGCGTCCTCTACTGCCGGCCCTGCCGCCCGGCTGGCCCTACCCGCGCCGCCAGGAGCCAAACCGGCTGCGCCGGGGACCATTACCGTCGAAGGCCGCACCATCAAGCGCCTCTCGCAGGCAGAACAAGAAGAGCGCCGCCGCCTTGGCCTCTGCTACAATTGTGACGACAAATTCACAAGGGGCCACAATCGCATCTGTAAGCGGCTGTTCTTACTGGAGGGCCTTGAGGAGGAGGAAGATGAGGTTGTCGAGGATGCCGGGACTGAGGAGACCCCGGTATTCTCCCTCCAAGCTCTTGCGGGCGTGGCGCTCACCGACACGATGCAACTGCAGGTCACGCTGGGGGCCACCTCCCTCGTCGCCATGCTGGATTCGGGCAGCACCCACAACTTCATATCGGAAGCCGCGGCTGCACGCACGGGCCTGCCCCTCGAACACCGGCCACGCCTCACGGCAATGGTCGCGAATGGGGAGCGCGTCGCGTGTGTGGGCGTCATCCGCAACGCACCACTGGACATCGGCGGCCACTGCTTCCCTGCTGACCTATACGTCATGCCTTTAGCGGGCTACGACGTGGTCCTGGGCACCCGATGGCTGGCAGCGCTGGGACCGATCATGTGGGATTTCAGCAACCACGCGATCTCCTTCACCTTCCAGGGCAGGGCGTTCTGCTGGCAGGGGCTCGCGGCCTGCCGACCGGCTGCTGTCAGCACAACCACCGCCACCAGTACGCTCCTCGACGAGCTCTTGGCGGACTTCGACGACGTTTTCAGCGAGCCTCGCGGCCTACCTCCCCCACGCAGTCGGGACCACAGCATCACCCTGGTGCCAGGGGCACCGCCAGTGGCAGTACGCCCGTATCGCTACCCCGCCCTGCACAAGGACGAACTGGAGCGTCAGTGCACAGCTATGCTGGACCAAGGGCTCATTCGGCGCAGCAGCTCCGTGTTTTCGTCTCCGGTGCTCTTGGTCAAGAAACCAGACGGCTCGTGGCGATTCTGCGTCGACTACTGCGCGCTGAACGCCATAACCATCAAGGATGCGTTCCCCATCCCGGTCGTCGACGAGCTGCTGGACGAGCTCCATGGTGCCAGCTTCTTCACCAAGCTCGACCTCCGATCCGGATACCACCAAGTCCGCATGAGGCCGGCCGACATCGACAAAACAGCATTCTGGACGCATGACGCCTTCTTCGAATTTTTGGTCATGTCGTTCGGACTCTGCAACGCGCCAGCCACCTTCCAAGCTCTCATGAACGACGTGCTGCGCGCTTACCTCCGCCGGTTTGTGCTTGTCTTCTTTGACGACATTCTGATCTACAGCTCATCCTGGGCGGACCACCTGCGCCACCTCCGCGTCGTCCTCTCGGTGCTCCGACAGCACCGTCTCTTCGTTAAGCGTTCCAAGTGCGCTTTTGGCGTGGACACCGTCGCCTACCTCGGCCACACCATCTCGGCGTCGAGCGTGGCCATGGATCCGACCAAGGTGCAGGCCATCCGTGATTGGCCGCAACCGCGCTCGGCCAGGGCGGTGCGTGGATTCCTCGGGCTCGCAGGCTACTATAGGAAATTCGTCCACAACTACGGCATCATCGCAGCCCCCCTCACCGCTCTCCTAAAAAAGGAGGGGTTCCGATGGAACGACGACGCAGCGGGGGCCTTCAGTACTCTCAAGGAGGCAGTGACATCCGCACCCGTACTGTCGCTCCCTGACTTCACCAAGCAGTTCGTCGTAGAGTGCGACGCTTCGACGTACGGCTTCGACGCGGTGCTCGTCCAGGAGGGCCACCCCATTGCTTTCTTCAGTCGGCCGGTGGCTCCACGTCACCGCTCCCTCGCAGCTTATGAGCGGGAGCTCATCGGCCTGGTACAGGTCGTTCGCCACTGGCGGCCATACCTTTGGGGGCGGCGTTTCACCATCAAGACAGACCACTATAGTCTCAAATACTTGCTCGACCAGCGCCTCGCCACGATTCCGCAGCACCATTGGGTCGGCAAGTTGCTGGGGTTCGACTTCTCCGTCGAGTACCGGTCAGGCTCCACGAACACGGTGGCCGACGCCCTCTCCCGCCGCGACACTGAGGAGGGCGCCGTGTTGGCCATTTCTGCGCCGCGCTTTGACTTCATCGGCCGCCTGCGTCACGCCCAAGCTACCGATCCGGCACTGGTGGCCATCCACGACGAGGTGTCGAGGCACCCGCACCGTGCCCTAGTCGGTCGTCGACGACATGGTCGCCTACGAGAGGCGCCTATACATTCCCCCCGCCTCTCCACTACTGCAAGAAATTTTGGAGGCCGTCCACGGCGACGGGCATGAGGGCGTCCACCGTACACTGCACCGGCTCCGCCGTGATTTCCATTTCCCCAACATGCGACGTTTGGTGCAGGAATTTGTGCGGGCATGCTCCACTTGTCAGCGGTACAAGTCCGAGCATCTCCATCCAGCAGGGTTGCTCTTGCCTCTACCCGTGCCCTCGGCGGTCTGGGCTGACATCGCGCTGGACTTTGTGGAGGCGCTACCCCGCGTGAATGGGAAGACGGTGATCCTGTCCGTGGTTGACCGCTTCAGCAAGTACTGCCACTTCATTCCACTCGCGCACCCGTACACGGCAGAGACGGTGGCACAGGCATTCTTCACCGACATTGTGCGCCTCCACGGCGTTCCGCAGTCCATCGTCTCCGACCGCGACCCCGTGTTCACCTCGACGTTCTGGCAGGAGCTCATGAGGCTTATGGGTACTAAGCTTCACATGACGTCCGCTTTTCATCCCCAGTCGGACGGCCAGACGGAAGCCACCAACCGAGTCATAGTGATGTACCTGCGCTGCTTCACTGGAGATCGCCCCCGCCAATGGCTGCGCTGGTTGCCGTGGGCTGAGTACACCTACAACACCGCGTACCAGACTTCGCTTCGGGACACACCGTTTCGGGTGGTGTATTGCCGAGAGCCACCTTCCATCCGCTCTTATGAGCCGGGGGAGACGAGGGTGGCAGCCGTCGCCCGGGACATGGAGGCTCGGGAGGCCTTCCTGGAGGAGGTCTGGTACCGCCTAGAGCAGGCCCAGGCGACCTAGAAGCTTTACTACGATCGGCACCACCGTCAAGTCTCCTACCAGCCAGGGGATTGGGCCCTCCTTCGTCTTCGGCAGCGGGCAGCTTCTTCAATGCCCAGGACCACCACGGGCAAGCTCAAGCCTCGCTTTGTGGGGCCCTACCGCGTCGTCGAGCTCATCAACGACGTCGTCGTTCGCCTGGCCTTGCCGCCAGGGGCGCGCCTCCATGATGTGTTCCACGTGGGTGTCCTCAAGAAGTTTGTCGGCGTTCCACCAGCGTCCCCGCCTGCCTTACCAATCATCCACAACGGCGCCGTGGCCCCTGAGCCGATGCAGGTTACTCAGGCACGCTTGGCGCGAGGCGTGCGTCAAGTTCTCGTCCACTAGAGGGGCGAACCGGCCGAGTCTGCTTCCTGGGAAGACCTCGACGAATTCCGCAGCAAGTACCCAGACTTTCAGCTCGAGGACGAGCTGGGTCTCGAGGGGGGAGAGATGTCATGTGCGGGCGCACATATAGGCGCCGCCGTGACGCACGCCGCGCTGCAGAGCGCGCTGAACGCGCACAGGAGGAGGCCACAACCAGTGGATAGATTTAGAAATAAAGATAAGGCTAGAGGAATAAGATTGAGATGAGAGAATTGTGGAGAGTTAGTTGGTAGCAGATAAGTCCAAGAAAATAGGAGTTAGTTGAGAGTTTATAGGAGAAGTTGGTTAGCCATAGGGCTATTTATAAGCCACATGACAGCAGGGAATAAAGCAAGCAAGATTATTATTTCCTAATCTCTCTCTAAACAAGCCGACGATTGAGGGGAAAAACCTCACCGGCGACGACGGACCGTGGCTACGAACTCCGTAGTCAGGGGCCAGCTACCCTAGGTCGGGAGGTCCTTGACACATACACTATATAAACTACCAAATATACTCTAACAATATTGAGCACGTGACAAGATACAATTATTAATCTTGTAAATCTAACTTAATTGGCATTGTCTCTTTACATGTGCACAAAATGACTAGCATCATGACATTTTAGCATTGGATTGGAGATGCATACTAGAGTTGCAGGTCATTAGTCATTACATAAAGGGGCAAATCTGCACAGGAAATCCTAAAGCTAGCATCTGTTATAGTAGCAGAGCTAGGAGTATATCTTGGCAACAAGAGTGAAAAAGCTACAACAGAATGTCATGCTAACCTGCAAGTTTGCCCGCAAAATCAAGTTTTTGATAACCAAATAATTGCGCCGATGTTCACTAGAGTTACGCAATAGTGGCTCAAGAAATGATACAAGATCCTGCAAGTGTTCATATCAAATAATTAGAATCTTGAGGAACCTCGGCGATGATTATTTTGAACGATGTGAAATTAAATTGCTGAAATAATCAACAGTGGAACATAAGCATCAGAAACTGCATAATTGTTTTCTTTTTTCTTAAAAAAGGCACAATTATGCCTATTGCAAGAGACAGAGTAACAATGGAGTATAATAAATAATAAACAACAGATTTGTGCCACATATACAAAAATTAGAAGAGTAATACTCACTATAAGACGTTTTAGTTTTTCTAGATACATTGCTTTTACTATGAGACATAACATATACCTGAGTGAATAGCTTTTGTGAATAGCAAAAGCTATGTATCTAGAAAAGCCAAAATATCTTATAGTTTGGAACGGAGGGAGCATATCAATGCATCTTCCTTAGTAAACTTCAACATGGAAAAAATCATATAACAGCTTGTCCATTTCTACAGGCTGCAATACAAGAAATCCTTGTTTCATCCTGTGTAAAATTTGGATAGATGCAAGATCCTATGCTTAACCATTGATTATTGATGCCTTATGTGGGTGGCACATGTTGGGTTTCAACTCTAGCCTAGCTCAACTTACTTGGAACTAAAAAGGCTTTGTTGTTGTTAATGATGTGTAAAATCCTCACTATTTCTCAGTTCACAACAGTGCATCACCGATATATTACATAGGGTCAGTAGCATTAAGCACAGTTCAACCATAAGTTCATAACATCAGGATTTCAACTGTTATTCACTCCATGCCATATTGCCATCCCGTGATGGTATTGAGGGATGACTCCCAAAAACTGTATGGCATGGAGTGAAGCAATTCTAATCTGGGTGGCATCCTGTAAAAGCAGACTTGTTTGATGAAAAATAGTTAACAACAAACTTACTGCCACGTGCAGGATCTAGGTGTATTACTGTTCACGCAAACAGTCCCCAAGCCTTGTCCATGGGGCTAAACGCTCTTTGTTATCTTTATTCTTTAGTTAGCTAGAAATTAGAAGATTGGATAACAAGGATAATATTACTTCAGATTTTTGGGGGTTTGTTACCAGTAGAAATAGATAGCTTCTGAAACAGTTCAGGGAATGGTCAAGAAAGGTCTGAGTTCGCTGATCTCTTTGGGGGCCTGGACGATCTGGAATCACCGCAATAGATGTGTGTTTGATGGACAGACTCCCAGTCTCCCCTCTATCCTTCGGCAGGCTGATGATGAGAGAAGACTTTGGGAATTAGCTGGGGGCAGCTTCTTTGACAAATGGCTGAACCCTACTGTTTCTATTTTAGTAGTTTTTTGAGTCTGGCATTCTTAGACTCTTTCACTTATGTGCGGTACTGGCCTCCGTAAGGAGTTAAATGTTGTAACCCTGGTCTACTTTAGACCTTTTTCCTCTTCTTAATATATTTTAAGGCGCAGTTCCCCTGCGCTTTCGATAAAAAAAATAAAAAAAAAGAAATAAGATTAAGATTAATGTGTTAGGGGCATTGCTATATGAGGAGCTGGCAACCATGATGGGGTAAGCAAGAATATTATCAATCTATAGGGTTGGTATCCTTCTCTGCTTTTGTGGTGCACCTGCTGCCTATCAGCAAGGTCATACTCGGGTTAGGGCAATCTAGATCAAGTTCGTGGCAACTGGTATCAAACTGTTCTGTTTCCATTTTCATTGGTTCCCCAACTCAAGGAATCATCGACCTCTCAACCAATGTTGCTGACATCTCCATGATGCGACCAAAGCGATAAAGGACATGGTGGCACCGCAGCCAGGGGGAGTGGGGCGGAACACGAACATCAGCAGCAGAACCGTCCCTGACTTGAGTACAGCAGAAACTGCTACTCTTCCAGGAGATAAGAGGCACTGTTCCTTCCTCAAGTAAGGCAGTGTTAATCCTCTCATTGACGTTGGCAACACAAACACCGTCAAAAGAAACAAGGTTCCAGACAAGGTTATTAAAACGACGAAACGTTGAAACACTCATGGGTGAGTTTTAACTTTTAAACGGTTTAGGGGAGGCATGTGTTCGAAAGGGACCATCATGACCGCGCCACCTCCACCCCCACTCCCTTCCCTCGCCCCCTTCCCCCCTAGCCCCAACCCTCCCACCTCCATCCACCATCCTTGCCTCTCGCCGGCTTCCAACCCGGACTCGGCGACCACCCCAGAAAATCCCCTTGGCGTCTCTCCTGACGGACGATCAAAGGCTCCCCAGGTGGGCCGCCTGAAGGCTCAACGATGGAGTGATTCTAGCCCGGTTTCATCGTCTGGAGATTCTTGGCGGGCGCCTCCGTCGTATAAGGAGGCTCTGTTAGCCTGCCCCTCGCGTCCGGCGGCTCCTCCCCTGGCGCCAGGCGTGAAGGTGGTGTCTGGTTTCCAGCCGGAGGTGCAAAGTCGGCGGGCAACCCCTCGGTGTGACGACGAAGGTTGGCAAGTGGTTCGGAGTAAGAGGAGGTCTCGAGGTGATCACCGGCCATGTCGTGAGTCCCCTGTGGATCTCCGGGGCCGGTGTTTCAACTGCTTCTCCTCCGGTCACTTTGCCGCTGTCTGCCGTCGACCCACGCGCTGTTTCAAGTGTTTCAAGAGTGGACATCAGGCTGTCAGGTGTCCAGGCCGCCAAGAAGTGCAGAGGAAGAAGACAGTGTGGCAGAGATTGGAAAAACAACAAGCAAGAGAGTCTGTGTGGCAGCGCCTCTCGGACCAGCGCGGGGACTCGCCAACATCCTCGGAGTGTGCTGTCCCCCGTAGGCGACGTTTGGTGTGGGTTAAGATCAACACACCAGAGGTTGTTGCGAAGATGGAGGATTCCCTAGGATGGCGGCGGGGGGGGAGTCTCATAGAAGCCTCCGCAACAAGAGAAAGAGAAGACGGTCGAAGCACGGAAAAGGTTCTAAGAAGCCTGTCGCCGCCCCGGGTCAGGCGTCACTGACCTCGTCTGATGAAGCCATAGCTCCGATGATTAGCCAGTCCCCTGATCAGAGGCCTGGTGATCATGGAGAGATGGGCGGGGGAACAAGGTCAGCCTGTATTCTTGAGTTCAGTGATGACATGGCACGGGAAGAGGCAAATCTCAGGAGGGCTCTCTTCGTTACAATAGTGGGAACCAGGCCAATTGTGACTGATTCTGAGGTGATCGACGAAGTTGCTCACAGTTTCAACATCAAGACTGAGGATATGAAGATTCATCAAACCAAGCCAGAAGATTTTCTTCTGTTTCTTCCTGACGAGGCTACGGCAACAAGGGTGCTTAATGATGGCAAGATCTTAAAAGGACCTCGATTTAGTCTGATTTTCAAGCGTTGGACAAGATGTTCTCATGCCTCATCATCAATCATGCCAGGGCTGGTAGACATAGAGATAAGAGGGATCCCAGAACATGCATGGTTTCTGTCTACGGCGAAGAGCATACTGACTGATTCCTGTTTGATCGCTGAAGTGCACCCTGATTCTTTGACCAAGCGAGAGCTATCGTCGTTTGTTGTCAGAGCCTGGTGCTTTAACCCGGAGAATCTCCAACGCGATTCAGTGCTTCACATTATTGAGCCTGGGTTACAGATGTTCGAGAAAAGATGCCTTACATACAAGATCCAAATTAGAGTCCTGCATGCTGGTTCTCACATCCCACCAGAAGGTCTCCCTCCATCCGCGGACGGCGATAAACCCCCATGGGATGATGATGGAAACGACGATCATGACACCCATCCTCGACGTCCGGTTGGCTCTCTGGTGCTGCGCAAGCCACTGCACCTTCGCTTGGGCCCAATGCCGGCTGAGGGCTGCGGCACCGAGGCGTCTGCGCCGCCAGGAGCCTCGATGGCGGGGACTTGGGATATTGGGCGTGATATGCAATTAACTCCAGGCACTGATATGTCTCCGACGTCCAAGGCGTCCCTTCGGGATGTTGTGCATTTAACGACTTGTATTGATGGGTCCCCAGTGTCCGAGGCGCCCCTTCATGAGGACGGAACACTTTCAGGGCGAGATATGCAATTAACTCCAGGCACTGATATGTCTCCAACGTCCAAGGCGCCTCTTCGGGATGGTGAGCATTTAACGACCTGTCCAGCGTCCGAGGCGCCCCTTCATGAGGACCGAACACCTTCACCACTCTCCAATGCAGCGGGACAGGTTTTGTCGGGGAAGATAAACAGTCCCCGAAGCAGCTATGGGCCGGGGATGTCCCTCGGGCCGGATCCGCCCCGATGCTTGGTTGGGCCGCTTGAGACTACTGGGCCAGTTTCTGTCTCGCCCCAGGTGCCGGTTGGGCCGCCGGAGATATGCATCTCGATGCCTGTCTCGCCCCAACTGCGCTGTGGGCCGCTGGAGACGAACGCCCTTGCGTATGTCTCGCCCCAACTAGCTTCTGGATATCCCGAGAAGACGGGTCCAATATCTCTTCAGCTGACTGAGATGGCTGGGACAGTGGCAGCAACAAGCGATGAAGCAACAAAGGCTCTCAAGGTCTATTTTCGCAGAAGAACTAAAGCAAATCTCCTTCAACTCAGTCAGAATGAGGGGACAGAGGAAGGCTCATATCAGATTAATGATTCCTTGCACGCGGCCTCAAGGACTATGAATCACTCTACAACGAAGGACGAGTTCTTCAGAAAAATCAGTACAACAGCTGAACAATTACTGCCGGCACCGAAGCAGGATATGAATGCCTTACTGTCTTCAAATTCTTCTCGGGTAGCTGCACCTAGGCGAAGCCGACGCATTGCTGGTGCTGGAGTTGAATTCAATATGCAGGACTGGGGCAGCAGGGCTACTAAACAAGCTTTAAGAGCACTGCATATCATTTCTGAGGCTGAAGGTACGACCCAGGAAGCAACAGAAGCTTATGCAAGGGTTTTCAAGCAACCCTTGTCGCATAATCAGGTGAAAGCTTTGGCAGCCCTCTTTGGCTGGACCCCTCCACCTGACCTGGTGTATTAGATTTTTTGGCCACCCGGGTATTTCAGTAGTTTCTTGTGTTTGTATTTAATGGATCCCACAAAACTGCTGATCTGGAATGTGAGGGGGCTGAACTCCTCTGTTAGGCAAGACTCAATTAAAGAGTTGGTGGATTCTTCTCAGGTTGATGTAGTATGCTTACAAGAAACAAAAATGCAGATCATTACTAGGAGGACTATTTTGTCGATGTTGGGAGCTGATTTTTCTGAATATGTGTACCTTCCATCTGTGGGGGCAAGTGGTGGCATTCTGATTGCTTGGAGGAGACACATAGGTCACACAGGACAACAAAATCTTAAGCATCATAGCATTTCAGTCCAGTTTTGTAAGGCTGAGGGGCAGGCCTGGTGGCTAACATGTGTTTATGGCCCACAGGGGGAGGGAGGAAAAATCCAGTTCCTTCAGGAACTTAGAGATATTAGAAATGAATGCGATGGTCCTTGGATGGTGGCTGGAGATTTCAACCTCATCTATAGCTCTGCTGATAAGAACAATTCCAATATTAATAGGGCAATGATGGGCCGTTTTAGAAGAGTAATCAACGACCTTGCTCTTAAGGAGATTCCTCTACATGGGCGCAAGTATACATGGTCCAATCAACAAGCAAGTCCTGTACTAGTTAAGCTGGATAGGGTGTTTTGCTCTGTGACTTGGGAGCATTGGTTCCCAAATGTTCTCCTCCAGAGCACGGCATCTCATGATTCCGACCATTGTCCGCTCCTTCTGGGCCTCACTGGGAACATACAGGGGAAGAAACGCTTTCATTTTGAGGCGTTTTGGCCAAAATTGGAAGGCTTCCATGAGGTTGTCCAAGCAGCTTGGGATTCAGTGCATAATATCAGATGTCCTTTTCTGACCCTGGACAGAAAGCTAGGGGCGACAGCAAGAAAACTTCAAAGCTGGAGTAATAAACAGGTGGGCCACGTACGAATTCAGCTTGCTCTGGCAAAAGAACTGCTGCACAGACTTGAGATGGCACAAGATGAAAGAGCCCTATCCCCAGCAGAAAATTGGTTCATGAATCGCCTCAAAAAACAATCATTGCTGCTATCATCATTCAAACGCACTATGGCTAGGCTGAGATCAAGGATCACATGGCTGGGGGAAGGTGACGCCAATACAAAGTTTTTTCACTTGCATGCTAGGCACCGCAAGAAGAAAAACTTTGTTGCCAAGTTGATTGATGGGGATCATATCCTAACGGGGCATAGTGAAAAAGCAGCAGCAGTGGACTTCTTCTACAAAAAACTCATTGGGCAGGATGGACAGAGGAATGCAACAATTGATCTGGAGGCCCTTGGCCTTCCTAGACACAACCTGGCAGCCTTGGACTCCCCCTTTACAGAACAGGAGGTCCTGGAAACTATCAAAGGGTTACCCTCCGATAAGGCCCCTGGGCCGGACGGCTTCACTGGCCTTTTTTATAAAGTATGCTGGAACATTATAAAGGGTGACGTTATGGCTGTTGTTTCAGCTGTTTGGAGCAGGAGATTCGACAATTTCTGGAAGCTTAACACTGCCTACATTACTATGATACCGAAGAAAGAAGGGGCTGAGCAAGTTAAGGACTTCAGGCCAATTAGCCTCGTCCACAGCTTCGCAAAGCTGATTACAAAAATCCTTGCAAACCGACTGGCTCCAAGGTTGGGTGAATTAATTTCCCCGAATCAAAGTGCATTCATTAAGGGAAGATTCATCCAAGACAACTTTATGTTAGTGCAGCAGACATCAAGGCTGTTTCATCAACAGAAAATGTCACGGCTGCTCCTCAAACTGGATATCACCAAGGCCTTTGACTCAGTCTCCTGGCCTTTTTTAATTGAAGTCATGCAGCAGCTTGGGTTTGGACAGATCTGGAGAGACATTGTTTGTGGTCTCCTTGCTTCCTCCACCACACAAGTCATGCTCAATGGGTTTCCTGGAAAGCAAATTCAGCATAGAAGAGGGCTTAGACAAGGGGACCCCCTTTCCCCGATGTTATTCATATTGGTCATGGATGTTCTTGGCTACCTCTTTTTGAAGGCAGAGCAGGCAGGTCTACTACAACAGCTAGCAGCAAGAAGAAAGTTACATAGGGTATCCATTTATGCAGACGATGTAGCCCTTTTCTTACACCCTACAGCTGATGAAATTACCACTACCTTAGATATATTGCAGCTCTTTGGCAGTGCTTCCGGTCTGAAAAATAATGTGGAAAAATCTAATGTCTACCCCATACAGTGTTCAGAGGAAATTTTATTGGAAGTCCAAAACTTGCTACCATGTGATCTTGCAGCTTTCCCTTGCAAATATTTGGGGCTTCCTCTATCCTTGCACAAGCTGTCCAAGCAGCAGTTCCAGCCATATGTGGATAGATTTGCTGACCAACTTCCTAACTGGAAAGCTGATTTGATGACCAGGGCAGGCAGGAGAATCCTAGTGCAACATGTTCTAACAGGTATGACTCTGTATCTTGCAATGGCAATCGATATACCCCACTGGGCCCGTGATGCGATTGATAAAATAAGAAAGGGCTTTCTATGGAGAGGAAGAAAGGACGCCAAAGGAGGACACTGTCTGGTGGCTTGAGGCAAGGTGTGTCGTCCTCTTCATCTTGGAGGTCTGGGAATATCAAGCCTCCCAGAGCTTGGATGGGCCCTCCGGATGCGTTGGTTGTGGCTTCAAAAAACAGACTCCAGTAGACCTTGGACAGGGCTTCCTATTCAGGTTCCAAGTAAAGCCAGAGCTTTCTTCAGTAAGGTCCTGGTCTCTGTGGTTGGAAATGGGTATAGTACCCTTTTCTGGTCTGATAATTGGCTGCAGGGTAAAAGCATCTCGACCATTGCCCCTAGTCTACATTCTATAATCCCAAAGAGGATAACAAAAAGTAGAACAGTCCATGAGGCATTGTCAAACAGAAGATGGATATCCGACATTCGAGGTAGTCTCACTGTTGGAGTTTTGGCGGATTATTTAAAGCTCTGGGATTGTCTCTCCGAAATTGAGCTACACCCCCTCACTGAAAACAGGCATATCTTTAGTGTAGCCCCAGATGGAAAGTATTCAGCTAAAACGGCTTACAAGGGCCTATTCCTGGGTTCCTGCTCTTTTGGCCACTATAAGAGGGTTTGGAAAACTTGGGCCCCAGCAAAATGTCGTTTCTTCCTCTGGCTGGTGGCTCATAACAGGTGCTGGACTGCTGACAGATTGGAAAAAAGGGGGCTCATTCATCCAAGCAATTGTCCATTATGTGACCAAGAACCTGAATCCATTAACCACCTACTGGTCTCATGTGTGTTTGCAAGGAGCTTCTGGTATAATCTGCTCAGAAAATTTGGGTTGGATAACCTTGCTCCCCAACCAGGCCTAACATCCTTTTTGGACTGGTGGGAGACAACTTCTGCAACAGTTCATGGAATGGTCAAGAAAGGATTGAGCTCTCTGATCTCATTGGGGGCCTGGATGATCTGGAATCACCGTAATAGATGTGTGTTTGATGGTCAAACTCCCAGTCTCCCATCTATCCTTCGGCAGGCAAACGACGAGAGAAGACTTTGGGAATTAGCTGGGGCCAAGGGTCTCTCCTTTTTGGCAGCCCCTTTGCCGGATGACTGACCCCCTGGTTTTCCTTCATCTCTAGTAGTGTTTTTGAGTCCGGTTTCCATGGATTCTTTCGCTTATGTGCGTTACTGGCCTCCGTAAGGAGTCATTGCTGTAATCTGTGGTCTATTTTAGACCTTATTATCTCCTTCTTAATATATTTAAGGCGCAGTTCCCCTGCGCTTTCGAGAAAAAATCTTTTAAACGGTTTAAACAAAGTTTAAACGTAGTTTTAAACAACATAGGGAAATTTCAATATATCATAATTTTAGGCAATTATATCAAGTCAAATACCAAACAACCAACATAAGTTCACATAATAATATTGTGCAAAATGACATGTCCACAACCACATTACCACAATAACACAAGTTCAACTAAAGCAACTAAAGTAGATGCTTTCGTGCTAAAATCAGCCATTTCTCCTCCAATCTATTCTGCAATAATGGAATGCATATGTTCAGATGACAGCACCTCACCTCAATCCTTCTTCCTTCAGCAAATTAAATGGTAGATTTGGATTAATCAGGCTGAACAGCTAGAGGACGGTCTCTGCCATTACTCACCAGTCACCAGTGAAGCAAAGCTAGAGGCAGGGCTGTCTCTGTAGTGGCCGACGGACAGCGGGAGTGGCCTGGAGCGTGGCCTGGAGCTGCTGGCGGCTGAGCGGCGGCCTGGAGCGGCGGAGGAGGAGCCGCGGCCTAGAGCGGCGGCCTGGAGGAGGCTGCACGGGGAGGAGTGGCGGCCTGGAGCGGCCTAGAGGAGGCTGCACGGGGAGGAGCGGCGGCCTGGAGCGGCCTGGGGGCAGAGCGGTGGACTTGAGCGCGGCTCTGGTAGTCTGGTGAAAACCCTAAACGTGAGCGCGACTCTGGGTCTGGTGAAATTGGGCTGGGCCGCCGCAAAACGCCCGAAACGTGGCGTTTCACGCTATACAGCGTTTTAAACGCCAAAACGTGGCGTTTAAACGTCGTTAAACGACGTTTTACGAAGAAAAGTAAAATGTTTCACCGTTTCAGTTTTCTCCAGCGTTTTATAGTTCAAACGTCGTTTAAACGACGTTTAAACGTCGTTTTAATAAGCATGGTTCCAGAGCCCTTCCCAGTCATCATGGGGCCAACTTGAGTTTCAACTGTGGCCACCACCAGCTCGAGGATAAGTGTCATAGGATGGATGGAGTTGTGACACAAACAGCACACTAGGTTTCTAGCCTATGGGGTGAGATTGAATAGCAAGGATAATGTTAGTTCAGATTCACTAGGGGTTTGTTACCAGTACATATAAAATTAGGTTTGATCACCGCCTGCGGAAGATGACGAGCGTGACCCAAAATCAGTTTGGTTTCATGTCCGGGAGATCAACTATGGAGGCCATTTTCTTACTAAGACAACTTATGGAGAGATCCAGAGAACAAAAGAAGGACCTGCATATGGTCTTCATAGACTTGGAGAAGGCTTATGACAAAGTACCTAGGAGTGTAATGTGGTGGGCCTTGGAAAAACACAAAGTAGCAACAAAGTACATTAATCTTATTAAAGATATGTACACTAATGTTGTGACAAGTGTCCGAACAAGTGATGGAGACACCGATGACTTTCCAATTAACATAGGACTACATCAAGGGTCGGTTTTGAGCCCTTATCTTTTCGCTTTGGTGATAGATGAGGTCACAAGGGACATACAAGGAGATATACCGTGGTGTATGCTTTTTGCCGATGATGTGGTACTTATTGAGAAGAGTAGGAGTGGCGTTTCGCAAAAGTTGGAATTATGGAGGCAGACGCTGGAAGCAAAAGGTTTTAGGCTTAGTAGGTCTAAAACAGAGTATATGAAGTGTGATTTTAGTGCCATGGGGTATGAGGATGGCGATGTTAGTCTTGATGGGCAAGTGGTACCCAAGAAAGACACTTTTCGTTATTTAGGATCAATGCTTCAGAAGGAGGGAGACATCGATGAGGATGTCAGTCATAGAATTAAAGCTGGATGGTTGAAGTGGCGGCAAGCTGCGGGTGTCTTATGCGACCCTCGGGTGCCACACAAACTAAAAGGCAAATTCTACAGGACAGCAATCCGGCCGGCTATGTTGTATGGAGCAGAATGTTGGCCCACTAAAAGACGACGTGTCCAACAACTATGTGTGACAGAGATGCGTATGTTGCGCTAGATATGTGGCCACACAAGGAGAGATCGAGTCCGGAATGATGATATACGAGAGAGAGTAGGAGTGGCACCAATTGAGGAGAAGCTTATGCAACATCGCTTGAGATGGTTTGGGCATATCCAACGAAGACCTGAAGAGGCACCAGTGCATATCGGAATAATTAGGCGTCCCGAGAATGTGAAGAGAGGTAGAGGTCGACCAACCTTGACGTGGACAGAGGATGTGAAGAGGGACCTGAAGGAGTGGAATATTGATAAAGAGCTCGCCGTGGATCGGAAGGGGTGGAAGTGTGCAATTCATGTGCCAGAACCTTGATTCATAGTTTCGCTTTTCCTCCTTAATCGTTTGACCTTTTCTTGTGTCCATTTAGATCTTGCTGGTTCTTGTGGGTTTTAATGTTTTATCTCTTTTTATGTGTTTCCCCGTTTCGTCGTTTTTCGGTTCTCATTTGCCTTTGTTTCCCTTTTCTTTTCTTTGGGGTTGAGCTTTGAGGTTTTCATACGGAGTTTCATCTCTAGCCTACCCCAACATGCTTGGGACAAAAAGGCTTTGTTGTTGTTGTTGTTGTTGTTGTTGTTGTTGTATCTGTAACATTGTTAGGGCCATGCCAAGTAGCTCTATAAAAGGAGCAGATAACTGTTATGTGGTAAGCAACAAGAAGAATATCAATCAATTAGGGTTAGTGCCCTTCTATCCCTGCCTCTGTGGTGCGGCAGCAGCCTATCAGTGAGGTCATACTGCTTAGGTTAGGGCCATATAAATCAAGATTCGTGATACTTACACATTTACCCTAGAAGTGTACATGATCAAAAGATTCATACATAGTATACCAAGGAAAAAAATACCTGGAGTTTAGTATCTCTTGGTAACAGCCTAAGAGCCTGAGCACCATTTATCCTGTCCCACCGTTGGCTCAACAGTTCCAGTGCTTCATTTAACATTATAGGGCCTCGGTCATTTACATCATCTCCATCACCATCACTTCGGCCACTATCTGTTCCGCTGGGGCTAAAGCGTATGTCATCAGCCCCCTCAATCTCTACAACCTTTTTACCTACGCGACCCCCTTTGGGCTTAGTAGCACTAGCCTTTTGGATTCCAGAGTATTGTGATGCAACTGGAATAATTTTCTGCTCAAATTCCTTTTCAGCTTTTCTTGGGTTCAGATGAATCTGTAGAAGATTAAAATAGATATTTGATTTGGACGGCTGTTGTTCTCTTTCTTCATAAACACGGTCACAATATGCAACTGCTCGCTCTGGCATCTGAAGCTGCAGTGGCACAAAAGATATTTTGGGTAACCTAAAAAAATAATGCTTAACCAGAACTCAACAATGTCAATGGATCAAGGCACACAAAAGCAAATACCTTGTGAACATAGAGAGAGAGAGCTCTGAGATGTTGATTTATTTTCCCATACAATATAGCTCGCTCCTCAAAAAGAGCGTCCTGGGGAAGGCGCTTAAGAAGTGCGTCTGTATTGTAACCTGAATTGCTCTCCAACGTAGATATTAACTTCTTCCGTGTTGGGGAATATGTCTTCTCTGTCCAGTTTCCCTCTTCCTTCAGAATCTTGTACCAGTCTAGAACTTCAGAAAGGTACAGTTGTACCTTCAGATCAGAAGATCCAAATGTCAGAACATTATCCATGCATTAATTGTACTGTGAACTTTGTATGATCAGGTTAAGGAAACAAAATCATCTAACAAGCATGAACTGAATTGATTAAATATGAATTTTCCAGAATACTAACACAATAACAATTGAAACTGTATATACCAGCTCGTTTTGCAGATTAGGGTTGATCCCAGTATCATTCATTGAGAGCATTAGCTCTAAGTAAGTTGACTGCAAATTTGGGGCATGCTGCTTCAGATATGAATTTACCAAATCTGCTGGAACATTTTCAGACAAAAAGAGCTCAATAGTTTCTGATGGGTTGCGCTCAAGGACGTACAAGGAAGACTCTAAAACCAGCATTGGGTCAGATCTACAAAGGGGCTGGAAATGAAAATGAAATCTCGAATCAGACATATAAAAGTATTAATTTGTGGCAGAAAGCAAAATGATTTCAAGACATCAAAGCAAAGATCCAAATGATAAGCTTTAAAAGATATCAAGAGATACACAGTAAAATATCACTATGCAGCCAGTTTTGCTAGTACTAACGATCAATTGTTGGAGGACAACAGAAGCGTGAAACAGAACATGATAGTATATTGAGCAATTATATGTAATCCTACCACATATCAAATAAGCTTTCAAGTATACAAACTGTTTGGCCTACTGATCGAAGAGACATCATGCAGTTGGATATAATTACAAAATATGCACAGAGAAACTAGTAAACATGAGTCACACCTTGAATTTAATATTTTAATAGTGCCTTAAAACTTAACCTGTTAAGTTATCAAAATAAAGCATAATTATTCATGAACCCATCTAGCTTGTAGAAACAGTGGTTATGCAGCAGATAGAACACCATTTAGCAAGGCATGTAAGATATTTGAGGATCATTTGAGCTAAATGCGAGCAAAAGGACATAGAAACAATACCCTGAGATATTCAAGTATCATTTGAGAGTTAAATTTTTTATTAAAATATGTATTCTCCATTTCAGATTTTGATTCTTCAACTAATTGATTGAGTAGTTGGAGAGCATCACGGTGCATTTCATTGCTTTTATAGAGTTCAAGTAAAACCATATATTCTCTCCTTTCCTTCAAAAACTCTTCGCATATCTTCAGGTCACAATAATTGAGTCCTTTCAACAACTCTATTGCCCCTGATGACTGCCCAGTAAGAATAAGAGCTTGAAGCAGACAAGTATCCAGTACAGTTGCCATTTCTCTAGCAATAGAGCTTGTATGTGTCTGAGCTCGTTTCTGAAAATAAAAGAGATAAAATTGATTGGTAAATAACTGATATATTGTTAAATTGCAACCATCTACACAATTGAAAGACACCATGCACACTAACAAGTAACAAGTTTACAGTGTCTCAGAAATTTTGGATGCAGTATCCTGACCCATGACCAAAATCTACAGCTATATTCCAGAAATGCAATCCATTATGGACCAAGTCCCAAGATAATTGAAAGTTGCCCAGTTTCTAGCTCAGGTTACCATATGTCCTTAATATTTCTAAGTATTCCAGTTTAACTCAGTTTAACTCCTACATAAACGAACCCATATAGCTGCTTACTTTCTTCCATTCTAAATTTACCCTGACCTAACTGTACAAGACACTGAAACACCCCCAACAAACCAATCTAGAGACCAAGGAACGAAACTTCCACACTTCTGTCAAAAAAAGAACCAAACAATTTTCGGTCTAGGGGTCCTAAAATGAATTTGGTTGTAGAAAAGGCAAGCTGCAGTTCAAAGGTCAATAAACAAATAGCATTGAAGCAAACACCAATTCTAGTGTCAAGAATCATTCTCGGTCTCATATAAATATATGAAATGGGATATACTTATACTCCAAAAATCAGGTCATGTTAATATCTAGTCAGTTTCAAGTTCGTTCTACTATGTATATGTTTAAAAAAACTCGACCTGTGGGGGGTAAAACAGCCCTCTTGCATTGTATTAACTATTAAGAAGACCTTCATGCAGGTCGAGAAAAAATCCCGGACCCCTGCTCCACCCATACACAACGGAATTATAGCCCATATGAGAACGACCATGACCAGGGCCGGACCTTGGACCTACGTTTTGGTGTGGAATGGATGAGGGGATTTTTTTAGCCGTAGCTTGAAAATTTGATCCCATGGAGAGTCAAACCTAGGACCTGAGTAGTGCTACTCAAGACTCACTCAAGCGGTCAAGCCACCAAACCTACTCAGATAGAGACTCTATCACCTGTGCATATATTATTAGTTTTTGATCCATGCAATTCCACATCTGTCACCAATTTCTACTAGTTAACTTGCAGCAAGACCAAAACAGAACTTGACAAGTCACTACCTTGCTCAGCTTCTTTGACTTATATGGCTCAGATAATTTTAAGCTGTGGTGAACAGCTCCAGAGACCACCTCCTCTGTTACTTCAGCCGTCGCTCTCTCAATTATGCCACTTCTTTTCTTCTGCAAATACTTCACAAGGGCAGCTAGAGCATTGTGACTCATTTTCTTTACCTCCAATGGAGATTTATCATCTGGTTCTTGAAGCTGTGAAGAGTATGATTCCATCTCATCTGTCACATCGGAGGATTCCCTTGCTAATTCTGGCATGTCCAGCAGCTTGTCATGATCACCTATAATATTTGTTTGAGGCAGAACAATAGATGGGTACAGAGATAACACGTAAGTAATGTCCACATGTGAATCTGAAAACTGTTCCATTGCCTCCTCATAACTCCCGTTATCGAACAAAAAGTGTCCATATCTAATCCACAAAATCAAAAGGAACAAAGGATAAGATATTAAGATGTCACTTAATTAGGTTAATAGAAACAAATGCATAATAACAAAAGAATATGATGTTGGCTTCTAGTAGATTTGATGAATTAGTAGCTGAGATTAACGACGAATTCCCTTTGAAACGGACAGCATTTAATTTTTCAACCACTGTTCATAGTTGTTCACTTTGATGTGGTATAGTTCACAGAAATGCAAAGAACTATAGAATATGCATTTCCATGAGTGACCAAAATTGAGAATTTATGTTGACAGAAATATTAAGGTTTCAACCATATTTTTTCCATTTATTGAGTGTTAAGTATTGGCTGATAGAATGTTCATGGAAAATTCAGAATATCATGCTCTGATAGGCTTGGAACAGCTAGACGGAAGACGAAAAGGATATATATGTTGGAACTAGGGTACGGAAGTAGTACGAGTGGTAGGTTTGGGGTCTAGCACTAGGACCCCAGCGCTTGGGTGCCGTCGTTCTAGGGTTAGGGCTGCTGGTTGGGAGAGGCGTGGCACTGTTCACGCTGATGAACAGTGTCTCTGGATGAGCAGTGCCGCGAGGATGAACAGTGTACAAATAGTAGATGTGTTGGGGAGGCCGGCCGCAGGGATTTCCCCACGTATGGCAAGAGAGAAGGGATTTCCTTCTAATCTCTTGCTTGATCATAGATTGATACATCTCTCATTATATAGAGAGGTCTTACTTGGCCCCTAAGTAAGCGACTAATTAACCCTAATGGGCTAAGGCCAATAGGCCCTTGACTCCTTTAACATTACACCCCACTTGGACATGCAGCTCGTCCTCGAGCTGCAACCTAAAGATGACGCTAATGATGACTCCCCTAGACAAAAACCTAACACTTAAAAGTAAGCCTTTTACATCTCAGCTAATTTTGTTATTCCGAACCTGAATTAGGCTGTGACTCTTTATTTTTGAAGCCTTAAGTAAGGCGGACACCTCCGCGCATTGGATATGCATGTGTGCAGCCACCTGGATCCCATGGACGCCATTTGGACGAAAGGGGAACACGTGGATGGCCACCTGGAATGGATCGCAACAATGACTAGCGGAGGTGCCCTCATGTCGGCCGGTAGAGGAATGCGGTGGCGCTAGGCAGTGCGCCCTCGTCGATGACAAGGAGGGGAGCGCCTTCCCTACCGCCGTTGCCGTAGAATTGGAGTTCGTCGCTCGCGGGACACGCACCATGCTCGCGCTTGGAGACAACGGCCCAAAGCGGTTGCTGATGGCCATCCGACAGGGTGAGGTCGCGCCCCCTTGTGCCGAGGTCGACCGCCACCAAGGCTGTCTCGAGCATCTATCGGTGCACCTCTTGCAGCCGCCGACACACTAGGAGGTCACGTGCCGCAGCCTGGAGCCGCACCGCCGCACACACCTTGCAGGCACTCGTCCGCGCAATCGCCTTCCTCACGGGACCATCTTTCCCGTCGAACGTGGGGAAGGATAATTTGTGGAAGTGGGGGTGGTGGTGTGTCAAGCGCCTCAACGCTCAACGTCGCCGGACCGCGACTACGTAACTCGTAGCCGCACTCCAGGCCTTCGTCGTGAGTTCTCACCGGCGTCTTGAGAGATTTGAGGGAGAGGAGCAACTTTAGGATAATTGATCTTGCTTATTCCTCCAAGTCTGATTACACGGCATATATATAGCCAATGGCCCGGCCTGCAAAAGGAAACTCCAATCTCTCCTCTAAAGGAAACTCCAATCTCTCCTCTAATTAAGACATGCAAAAGGAAACTCCAATCTCTCCTATAATTAAGGCATGCAAAAGGAAACTAGACCCTAACTTTCCAAAACTTAGCCACTGACGGTGGCACCTGCCTTGGCCGCGCGCTCCGCAGCCCTCCTGGCGTCACGACGACGCCTATAGGTGCGACCGTACATGACATGGTGATGGCGCCTGCAGTAGGGTGATGATGTGCACGAAGAGCATCCTCGGGGAAGCTGGGGATCAGGGATGGGGAGTGTGGGAAGGCGATCTGGTGGATGGGTACAGGTATGGTTGACGATGGTGGCACCAAGGAGGAGATCAGTGATGAAAGGGGTGTCGTGGCAGATGGGAAGGGAACGATGGCGGTGGTGGTGGATGGCCTGTTGAACATGCGCGACGAACAGCTGAATCACCAGCTGCTGGAATGCCATGAAGTCTGCCTGTGAAATAGGGTTGGTGGCAGCAGCCCTTGCATCAATAGTTGTGGCGACGGTGGAGGTGGTGGGTGGTGTTGATCCTGGCGGCACGTCGTCGGAACCTGGCATCTCCAATATCAGATTGTTGGAACTAGGGATACAGAGGTAGTACGAGTGGTAGGTTTGGGTCTAGGACCAAGACCCCGGTGCTTGGGCGCCATCGTTCTAGGGTTAGGGCTGCTGGTTGGGAGAGGCGTGGTACTGTTCATGCGGCTGAAGAGTACCCGCAGATGAACAGTGCCACGTGGATGAACAGTTCACGAACAGTAGATGGGTTGGGGAGGCTGGATGCAGGGATTTTCCCACTGCCGTCAAGAGAGAAGGAATTTCCTTCTAGTCTCTTGCTTGACCATAGATTGATACATCTCCTCTCATTATATAGAGATGTCTTACATGGCCCCTAAGCAAGCGACTAATTAACTCTAATGGGCTAAGGCCCAGGCCCTTGACTCCTCTAACAATATACAAACTTGTAGTATGTAATGATAAAATATAGAATAACTGTGGCCTTTCTTTTCTAATGTAGAATCCAAAGATACCTTATGCCACTAGATTCCAAATCAGTATTATTGTAGGCTTTCTTTTCAACAGAAAATTACAAACATACCTTATGTGTATTGAGCTTTCCTTTGCTGCCCGTAAATTTGAATCCTCTGGTGGAAGTAGCTTACACAATGCTAGCGCCTCCTCAAATTCTCCAGAAGCGGTCAATTGCACTATCTGTAGAGCAAATATGGAGGAGTGTGTTAAAGAAGTAAAGAACAAATGCTGCAAACAATCACCAAAAATTAAGATGGATAAGTTACATTTACTTGAATTTTCAGATAAAATAGCTTTCATTAGAAATATTAAAGGCCTCAACACTATAATCTACTGGTTCAAATTTGAGATGGCCTATGAACAGAAAAGGGGTACACATGTAGACACTATAATCTATTGGTTAGAATATGACATACATAGACTACAGCCTTAGTTGTCCAGGATCGATTAGGATGTTGTGACTGAGTAGGATTTCTCTTGTAATAGGTGGTTCCTGCCTGTATAAATATACAGCACCGTCGAACCTAGAGGCCAAGACAAGCAATTTAATATCCTGGTGTCGTGTTTCTTTCAACTTTCCTATGGGTTTATAGATGTTGCAGTTGGCTGGCCCATATTTTATATAGAGTTACAAAATTTAATTTAATTTGATTTTACTTACGGTTTCTTTTTGCTGTGGGGGTCTATTGAGAACAGGTTTTGTCAAATTATATCAGGTTCGATTGTACAAGACATCATTAACCATTAATTGATCTAAACAATGGGCTTTAATTCTTATTATATGAGTAGCAGAACAAAATTGTCCTACAAATAGAGTTGTGACATGAATTTTCTCAAAAGAAATGAGTGGGAAGGTAAAACCATAACAAAAAAAACATGTTAAAAAGAACCAAGTGCTATATCTGTTAAAACATATATCAATGTTGAACTGGTCTTAAAATATCGTATAATTGGTTACCAGCCACTAATAGTCTAACAGAGTAATCAGAATTTTTTTTAGCCTGGGATGGACAAAATGATAAAGACAGCATACCAACCAAAATACTAGCACCAACATAATCATCATAATTAATAAACTGGACAAGAATACCTGAGCTCCAATAGGAACAGGCAACAAACCATGAACAGAGTTAGATAGAGCAGCAAGTATACAGTGGTCAGTTTGGACAAGCTTTTGAACATCACGGAGCACAACTGTCTGAACCAATGCATTGGGGGGCCTAAGAGAGCGTATCTGAAACAGTATCAAGTCATGAAACTTATTACTATGATACTTTACTTATGCCACTAAACATACCAGATAGGTAGATAGCAATCACTCACCTCAACATGTCGTGGCAGGCGGGCCACGGCATATGGTTTATGTATAACAACAGAAGCTGGTGTGTCTGACCAAATAATTCTGCCGTCTTGAATAAGTTTACCATTTTGATCAACGAATACCCCAATGTTATCCTAAATAAACATACAGTACTATAAAAAACTAACTGAAACTAAATAAGAAAGGAAACAAGAATCCTTCAAGAAGCTAGTTAACTGTTGGGAATCTCAATGGCTTCAAAAGAGATTCATATAAAAACTATTTCATTCAATATCATAGTTTGCACTGATATATTGGAAAATTTCTTGCTGGTATCAGTGCTATCTTAGTACATGAAAGCTAAGGGTCTTACATCAACTTTGACATAAACATTTCAAAATTTCACAAGATAAGGTTCCACTGTCCTTAAATTAGAAAATGGTAATAAGTACATTGTTAGAACATCTGCCAATCTTCTCATAAAGCATAGAATGATGTCACTTGAACCCTTGAACCAAAAAGGATCACCCATCTAACAGATTTATGAAATGGAACAGGAATTGGACACAGCATCACGAACATTGAATTATTGAAGTATTATACCTTGCCAAGGATCAGTTCCCCAGTAAGGAGAGGCACAACTAAAGGAGGAGCGATCCTCCCAGAAGAAAACACTTCTGTTAGTGCCCCGGTCATGCTATTTATTATCATATATTCCCGCCTGATTCCAAGACATATGTTATCACCACACCAGGCCATTGATTTCAGAATATCTGGCACTCCAAATTCCTTCACTTCAACAAATTCTCGCCCACCTGACAAACAGAGAGAAAGACATGTCAGAGTGACATCATTGAAATAACCAAATCCCATAGTCTATAACATCTCTTATCTTTGTTTCTTTGTCAGCTTACATTTGCTATACAACCTTACACAATTCCATTAACAGGTACCATATGGAACCAATATTTTAATACCGACACAAAGCGACCTCTATCCTTATATCGATACATCGAATGTTGGTAACCAAATATAAGTATTGTTCTCTGCCTGCACTTGGGACAATGCCTAGATTTTTCTTCTTGAATTTTTTTTTGTACAGGCCATTTACCTACCATTAGTTTCAAGAAAATTAAGTATAACGCATCAGAAGCTTTCTCAGATTATAAACGTGGATGCAGTCAAACACTGCCTGCCAGCAAAAAAATGAAAGACATGGATTTTCATGAAATATATTATGTTCTCACAATTATGAAAGGCGCACGTTTTAATAAAGTGGAACAGGGAAACCATACCTGTCGAAGAACTAGATCAGGCTACACATAGATAATACCAAATTACCAATGCCACTAAATCTAAAAACAGAATTTCAAGAACAGTGTACTAGGGTTTTAATGGACTCAGCATGTAGACACGTGAAGACTAACACTGACTAGAGATGAAAGGAGTTACTTAATGAAAAGGATTACTTAGGCACTGTCTGGCATGTCTCCAACTCCGAATTCCAGAGTCGAGTTGAGTTTAGCCAGCCAAACACCCCAATTCCACATTTTTTTGGAGCAGCCCAGCTCTCTAGTTCATTTTGAGCCTGGAGTTTGGAGCACCTCTTTTCCAGCTCCAAAACACTCCAATATAGACGTAGACATGGAGTTCTATATTATTTACCCATCAATGCCATCCATTACACAGAAAAAATGTTTTGTTTCATTCCGGGTAACCCTATCATCCGTCCTCGCGCACGCAGACGTCGTCTTCTCATGCAGGCCGAGCGCAGAGCCGCCGGCTTGTTCTCCAGGCGCACGTCGAGCTGCCCCTGCCCCCGCAGTTCCTATCCTCGTTCTTCTCCTGCGCGCCCCCGACGCCGACTTGTCCTGCGCGTCACCGCCTCCGGCTGTCCTGCGCGCCACTGCCAAGGGCTGCCCCTGCCCCCTGCAATGCCCTGTCCTCCGGCTGTCCGCAGGTCTTTGTCAAGAAGCAGCATGGCGAAGATCCCAGAGGACCTGGCTCTGAATGTTGCATGTACCCTGAGATACGAGATCAACATGGGGTTTGGTACCTTAAGGGAGATCGGCCAAGGCCATGACCTGAAGAAATTTCTGATTGTATGTTGATTGGCAGGATTTTGTTCTGTATAGACTTCTGTTAATTAAGGCAATTCTTTCTGAACGTATCTAATATGGTTATCTCTATTTTCAGGTAATTGCAGAACTGTAGATCCTTTCTGTTCTTGGGAGCTGCTGCAATTTCCTCACCTTTGATGTGTTAAGAAGCACTAACCAATTATGGCTTTCTTTATGCAGTTTTTATGGTATTGTACACTGTGCCAGTCGAGTCCTGTACGACAAGCATGAGGATAAGGTTGATGCTTTTGGTGAGAAGGCCATGGTCGAGCTGAAGAATTACTACACCATCTTTGGTGAGAAATGCCTATCAAAGATTCCGAAGGGCCCATTAAAAGACAAGAAGCAACATTAGAATAGTAGACTCAGATAAGGTCCTCGGTGATTTATCATCTCTTTTGATCATTTCTTGTCGGTTTTGAAGGATGTATGTGATTCCATGCCTCCATGTGATGGTAAATACCTGGAGTCCTGGACGTGTTTAGTGTATTAGTGTGGTCAGTAGCAATGTGCTCTAAATTGCCTGAGGTTACACTGAATTGTGTTCTGAAGTCCATGTTCAACATTACCCTGCTTGGAAGGGGTGGTTTCCTCGGTCATTTTATTTCATATGCAAGGCGAAATTATTTGTATATAAATTGTTTGACTCAAAAATGGAACAAAGGGCAAGAATGTCAAAGCAGCCACAAAAACCTATTTTCTGGAGTTAGGGACACCCTACTAGCCACACACCTCCTCCTAGTCAGCTCCAATCCAACTCCATGTGGAGCCTGCTTGTGGAGTGAAGCAGAAATCTGTGGAGTTGGAGCCATGCCAAACAGGGCCTTAATAACACCATGGTATGTTTCTGAAGAGAAAATTTGACCGATCAATGTGAAGTTCAAAACTCGCGATACAGTTTTGAAACTTAAACAGATTCACTAATTGAATTCCTACGGTGTTGCATCACTAAAACTGCAACTACTCGATTTTATGCCAGTTTTATACCTCTTTAAGAGAAAATCGATCTGGCACCCGCACTCCACAACCTAAGATAATCTCACTTCCAATCCTACAACTCGAATTCTACCAAACCTAAACCGATCGCGTGGTCAACCCTATGGGAGGAAAAAACAAACTAGAATCTCAGTAGTAACAAACAAATAGGCAATGCGAATAAGTTCTCACTGTCGAGGCGGAAGACGGTGAGTCGCTTCTGTCGACCGACGGCAAGGAAGCCCCGCCGCTCGTCCCAAGCAAAGACGTTGGCCCCCTTTGTCTTGCTAGAGACGACAGCGACGGTCTCGAGCCCGGGGAGGCGGTGGAGCGCGATCCACTCGGAGAGCGAGATCAGGAGGTCGCGGCTGGCGCTGACCTCCATGGCTAAGGGCGGGCGCCGCCAGAACCGCGGCTCCTGCCGCTCGAGCGCGTAGGGCCCGTCCCACCGGATCTCGCCGCCGCCGTCGGAGGGGGAAGGAGCGGAGTAGATGCGCAAGGAGCAGTCGGAGCCCCAGAGGAAGCCTTCGGTGTCGGAAACCGCGACGAGGAGCTTCCCAGCGTGGGAGGCGACGGCCTCGATGTGGCCCGGCACGTCAGCCACCAGCTCGACAGCATCGTACGCGCTGTGCACCATGGCCGGAGGAGGCCCAACTAAGGGGGCGGTTCCCCACGGATGTGTTAGACGGCCACGGCCGTCGCCGTCGTCCGGCGAGGGAGGAGGGCCGCTTCGAGTCGGAGGTCGAGGCGAGCGCCGAGGAAGCGATGAACGTATACCCGGTTTGGTAATTCGGAAGGAAGCTAACCTCAACACCAGCCCCCCCCCCCCCCCCCCCCCCGTCAGTGCCTCTGCGCCTGCAGAACTGCAGAGAAGACTCGTCCCGGAACCTACAATTTTGTCTTCGATTCTGAATATGTCTTTTATTATTTCATCTTACTCCAAATCAAATCATTTCATACTACTCATTTTTTCTCTTAGCCTCCGTTTGTTGAAATTGAATTTTATTTTAATAATATTAATAATCGACATAAATTAATTAATTTAATATATTTATATATATGTGACATATTTATATATTATCTTAAATCATATTAGAGAGATAGTTATATATTACATTTATACTATAGAGAAGCAAGTAAAAGAATTTGTTATAAGTTGTACATTAGAAAAATAGTCTATAAATCTATAAAATCAATCTCTATCTCTCACTTTATAAATTTGAGATAGACTTGTATATAAACTTTGAAAAGTCATGAAAATGTTATATTCTAAAAAATAGTCTATTTTGATAGTTAGATTCTAATTCATCAAAATAAAGGGAAACAAACTGAATCTTAGTGTAAACCATCTTAGAATAGCTATGCATGCATCTTTTGTATACTTTTTCTACACGAGTGTAACACGACCTACATTTAAAATCAATCCGAAGAAATATTTATCGGTAAAACTGTACATGTTTGTTAAATATTCAACCATCAGAATCACACGCCCTAAATAACAAGGTTCATTGTTACCAACCAAAGAGAAAAGATTCAAAGTTGGCTCCCTTATATTTAGTTCATTTATACGATGCTACTGTTAAGCTTAACATCATCTGATCTTTTGGGATGCCACGGAGTCAGGGCCGGTCCTGACATTTCGGGGGCCCTAAGCAAAAATTTATATAGAGGCCTCGTTATCTACACATCTACTAAATATATATCAATAAAGAAATTACATATAACTTACTGTAATATAGAATATTGCACATTATTGTTTACAAAATAACATTAGCTGAAATAATAAAAACTTATTTGTCATTTCTTATTTTATAAAATTTCTTCTAACATTTTTTGATACAAAATTATCGATTATACTACTGATATCGATATCATTCAATAGCTTCTTCTCGATGCATAAAGTCACCAAACCATTCAACCTTTCTTGACTCATTGTTGATTTTAAATAATTCTTCAGTAACTTTAATTTTGATAAGCTTCTTTCAGCAGATGCAACAGTAACAAACAGAATAAATAATATTCTATAAGCGATAGAGGCATTAGGATAACAATCCACATCTCTGATATGCTCAAAAATCTCCATAGCAGACAATGTGTCGTTAGGCAAAGTAAACTTTAGAATATTCAATTTAGAAATCAAATCACTTAACTCAACATAAATGAACCATCATGAGAGAAAGTGTTTGCAAATTTAGTGCAACACTCTTTAAGTTCTCTATCATTTAGTGACCTTAGTTTGCTTGAGCTCAATAAAAAACCCAAATATACCTTTAAACATGGAGAGTTCTTCAAATCTGGTCCTCAAAGAAGTGCTCACCATGTCAACTAATACCAAAAAATAGTTAACTTCAAAAGCTCTCCCATTTTCTAGAATTTCTTCATGGCAACTACTTTCATCAAATTATTTCTTTCTCACCGCTTTACGCTTTACTGGAAATTATGCATTTACACCAATATCATTTGTAATATCTTTAGCAATGGTTACCAGTGAGCAACGGCTAGGGATTTTGGGAATATAATAAATATATAGCATATATATATAAGAGTATATATCTATTTGGACCGAATTGGGGGCTCCTTCTGCATCAAATGTGCCTAACATTTTATTTAAGACTTTTGATGCATCTTATGTGCTTACTAACAAATCAGGCAAAGTAGTTGCCAAATATGTTGAGGGCAAACACAATGGCTTAAAGACTTATGTTTGGGTACTTAAGGTGCTTGTTTCTAATGTGAAAGGACCCAAGGCCGTTTGGGTACCTAAGAACAAGGCCTAAATTGTTTTACAAGTTTATGTATCCGGGGGCTCAAGTTGGATAATTGACAGCGGATGCACAAACCACGTGACAGGGGAGAAAAGAATGTTCTCCTCCTACGAGAAAAACGAAGATCCCCAAAGAACTATCACATTCGAGGATGGAAACCAAGGTTTGGTCAAAGGACTTGGTAAAATTGCAATATCACCTAACCATTCTATTTCCAATGTTTTTGAAAGGGAATTAGGCTTACACCTAGTTCCCAAATAATTTTGGTGGTTGAATTGCCCAACACAAATAATTGGACTAACTAGTTTGCTATAGCGTATAAGTTATACAGGTGCAAAAGGTTCACTCAGCCAATAAAAAGATCAAGTTTTGGATTCAACAAAGGAGCAAAGAGGCAACCGAAGGCACCTCTGGTCTGGAGGCACCGGACTGTCCGGTGTACACCGGACAGTGTCCGGTGCGCCACCGGACAGTGTCCGGTGCACCAGAGGACTCCAACTCCAACTCGCCACCTTCGGGAATTTCTCAGGCCGCTTCACTATAATTCACCGGACTGTCCGGTGTACACCGGACAGTGTCCGGTGCTCCAAGGGAGCGCGGCCTCAGCAACTCGCCAGCCTCGGGATCGCGCAGCAGCCGCTCCGCTATAATTCACCGGACATGTCCGGTGTGCACCGGACTGTCCGGTGTAACCACGGAGCAACGGCTATTTCGGCGCCAACGGCTACCTGCGGCGCATTCAATGCGCGCTCTGCGCGCGCAGAAGTCAGGCGCGCCCATACTGGCGCACCGGACAATGAACAGGTGATGTCCGGTGTGCACCGGACATCCAGGCGGGCCAGCTCCAACGGTCAGAATCCAACGGCATTGATGACGTGGCGGGTGCACCGGACATGTCCGGTGCGCCATCGAACAGACAGCCTTCACCAACGGCTAGATTTTGGTTGGTGGCTATAAATACCACCCCAACCGGCCACTTCAATGTGTGGGAGCCCAAGCAACATTCCAAGTCATATAGTTGATATACTCAAGCCCTCCCAACCACATATATTCATTGATCCATCCTATACACAAGATTTAGACCACTACAACCAACACAAGTGCCACAAAAGAGAGAGCAAGCAAAAGAGAGCTACTCATTTGAGTTTAGCACTAGTGCCTTGTGAGATTCATCGAGAGATAGTGTGTGCTTCATCTTTGTGTTCATTTGCGCGTGGAGTTTTGACTCCCATTGAACTCCCTCCAAAGTTTTGGAGGCTTGTAAAAGCTAGCAAGAGACACCAAAGATTGTGGTGGTCCTTGTGGGATCGAGGGTGATCCTTGAGAAGAAGAAGAGCTCACCGATCCTTGTGTGATCGGGGGAGAGAGGGAAAGGGTTGAAAAAGACCCGTCCTTAAGTGGACTCCTCAACGGGGACTAGGCCTTCGAGGGCCGAACCTCGGTAAAACAAATCACCCGTGTCCATTGTGTTTATTGCTTGTGATTTGTTTGTTTTCCCTTGCTCTAAGTTTTATTGCACCTTTATTTGCTAATATCATTTGGTGTTGCTTCAAGTTAAATTCCCATTTAGTGAAGCAACACGTTGCAAGAAAGAACTTGTCCTAGTGCTCTTCTCATCTAAGGCTTCTTGCTTTGTTATTCTATAACTTACTAGTTGTATTGATTTATCACTTCCGCGTTATTTAGCAATACTCTTTTCAAGCAAGAACTTAGTTTCTATTCTCCGATATTTGTATATCTTGTTCTAACCACTAATCAAGGGATCTAGTTGGGGGATAAAGTTTTAATTTTCAGGTTTCGCCTATTCACCCCCCCCCCTCTAGGCGACTTTCAATTGGTATCAGAGCTAGGCACTTCATCTTGAGTCTAACAACTCGAAGTGATGGCTCGTAGAAGATCCCAAAAGAACAAGAAGACCCAGGAGAACAAGGAGGTAACTCTTGAGATATTACTTTCCGATTGTTCTAATTATGTTTCTTGGTCTACTAGAGTAATAAATGCTTTTAGAACCATAGATCCACAATTAGAACAAATTATAGACAAGAGTATCTTCCCTCCTAGTTTCAATGAAAAAATTATCTCCGAGGAGGATCAAAGATGTTTTCGCTTAAACTATCTAGCTTTTGACATCTTAAGCAATTCTCTTAGCAAAGAAGATTATCGTGCCTTCATATCAAACTATGACGAATCCATCCATGATGCGCACGATATTTGGACTAGAATTAAAAGCAAATTTAATGAGTCCAAACATGATAGTTTATTTTGTGCCTCTACTTCCTTTGGTATTTGTGATACTAACCCTTGCAAGGAAGAAGAAGAAAATGAACGGTGGAGACCAAACGATGAATCCACCTCTCCAAAAGGTTTGTCTTCCCATTTCGATTCCCACATGTGTTGTGTGGCTAATGCAAATGATAGCGGAAGCACAAATGAGGATGAGGAGGAAGAAAGAAGCTTTGTGCAACTCTACGCTCGCCTAAGCCAAGAAGATAAGGCGGTCATGCTCAAGCTTCTAGAAAGAGCAAGAGAGCAAGGCGAAGCTCGTCAAAGGCTAGAAAGTATTCTCTCAATGAAGATGCAATGCTTTGACGAGTTGACTAAAGAACATGAGGAGCTAAAATGCTCTCATGTTGATTTGGTCCAAAGGTATGAAACTATTTCAATTGAGCAAGATAACGCTTTACATTGTATCGCTCAATTAGTAAATAGGAATACCTTGCTTAAGGACCAAGTAGAAAAGCTAAAAATTGAAAATCTAGCTCTTCAAGATAAATATGATATGCTTCTATGTTCTCATGAAAATCTTATGGATGATCATATCATATTAAACATTGCTCATGAGGTTGTGATAGAAAACTTAAAATCTCAACAACCTCATTCGTGCACATGTATTCAAATTGATACTATATTACCATGTGCTAATGCTTGTTGTTTGTCGACAAGCAAATCTTCCTTTGAGCTAGAATTTGCAGGAACAAGTGATGATTCATATCAAAAGCTCAAAGAAGAAAATGAGAGGCTAAAGACGAGCTTGACACAACTAAAAGGGAAATGCATTGCCCAACCTTCTCAAGATAACCGTGATCACATGGTGAAGAAGCTTGAGACGGGAACAACCGTGGCATGCACTACATCCCTTGAAGAAAATGTCAAGGATGTGAGGTTTGCCAAGAGGAAGAAACAAAAGATGAAATTCAACACCTCCTCCAAAAGCCTCAACCACGCCTCCATAAAAGGTAACATCCAAGGTAATGATCAAGCCACACTTCACATTAAGAGGTGTAGTGAATGCTTTGAAGAGGGGCACTTGATTAGGTCATGTCCCTTCATTAAAAATGGCTTGATTATTAACAAGGATGATAGACTTTGTTTTAAATGCTCCAAGAAGGGACACTTGCTTAGATCTTGTCCCCATTTAAAACAAAAAGGCATAGGGTTAGAAAAGAAAGTTTTTACTAACCATATAGCAGGCAACAAACAAGGAAAGAAGAAAACTTCAAAACTTGAAAAACGCCTATGCTACACATGCCGAAAAAAGGGACATCAATGCAAGGATTGTCCCATTGGTAACAATTTCACTCCTAACTTGTCAATTGATTCTCATGTAACTAGGCAACCCAAAATTGCAACTTGTGCTAGAAAGGTAATGAGTTTACCTAGTGCTAACACAAAAGGACTTTTGGGTTCCTAGATCTTTGTTGACTAACCATGATGGACCCATCAAGCGATGGGTACCAAAATATGATTGACAAGCTTTGCAGGAGAAGGAGATGATATGAAGCCTTGGGATGCTTGAGAGAGTCCATTCAATCAACTCAAACTATCTTCAATGATCTATATACATGATTGACCCAAGGTTATTTTTCAAATTGCTATGTCCTAAACTCATATCATCTCGAGGAAGATATTATATGTTGTAGGAAGTGAAGAGTTATCATGTGCCAAAAATCAAGGCCTACAACATGGAGAAAAGTCAAAGGATGGTAACTTCTATGCTCTTAAGTGCAAGTATTTCAAACTATCATTTCTTATGTGTCTTGTGTAGTCACTTAGAAATATGTAGCACTTCAAATATCTTTAATTTTATATTACCATTCTTTGAAGAATTTCCTTTCATATGGTAGATTGCATTCCTATCAATTCCATCCTATGGCAATCTACATGCTTTAAATTATTGAAAGTATATCATGGCATGTTCTTCCTCTAATTATCTTGTTGTTGCCATGATTATAGATATATAGAGATATTTTATGTTCTTAAAAGAATAAGGAATTCAAATCCTTAGGACACTTGTAAAAGGAAAACTCTCTCTATAACTAGAATAGTGAGACCAATGATTTTTATTTAAGTAACCCAAGTAGTCTCACTTGTAGAGAATAAGTTTCTCTTTGGAAGCGTGTAATCTAACATGAAAAGAAAAATCAATCCAATGTTTTATGATGTATTTCTACTTGCTCAAATTGGATATGATTCTTTCGCTTTTATCGCTTTCCAAATCATGAATTAGATTTATTCCTATAATCTCAAAGGATTATTTATGCTTGTTTTATGAGTTAAAATTGAGCATAACATCATCTATGGATAATCTAGTTCATGCTATGGAGTTTCCATGTTTTGGTAATATAGCTTCTCATTCCTTATCAAAATGATTACAAAAAAAGGAAACTAGTGCTTGTGTTGCTACTAACATTTCTCTTGAGTTCAATTATGAAAATCTACAAGAGAGAAAGTGCACAAGCCTCATGGGTTGATCTTCACCCAAAGGAAGAAAGGTAAAAGCAAAGGTATGGGAACTCATCTTCTTAAGTTTGGTTCCCATCTCAATGGGTATTTAATCTAAATTATCATATTCTACCCTTGTGAGGAATAGATTCTTTATTGGACCGAAATTAACTAAGTATGCATTCAATATCATTTTCATAAATACGCTTGTCCATTAGAATCTAATTCATGCCTTTGCTATATCCATTCTCATATTGATGCGCTTCTAAGTCATGATAATAAATTCAATATGAAAAAGTAAAATTCCTTTGATTAATCAAAAATGATTAAAAAGGTGCTCATTCCTCTTTTCTGTTAATGTGCACTAACGTTAAGGAATTTACTTCATGTCTGTGTGACTCATGGATGATGAATTATGCTTATTTCCTATCTAAAAGAAATCATCCATCACTATATACTCCCTTGTATTACTAACATTCTTCTTGAGTATTTTCAATAAGTTTGAAAGGAAAAAGAAGCCACTGCAAAGGGAGGACTCTCAAATGAAAGAGGAGAACATCAAGAACAACACCACCTACTTCTACGAAACAATCAATGGTGTGGTTGTGAGTATTCTAAACCCTTTCATATTGAGAATACTAGGCTCAAGTTGTTTATTACAAATTTAATGAGCCTTGATCAAGATGTATAATGCTTCTCTCTATTTGTCTTTAAAGTAAATGCATCCATTCAATTCATTCAAATACTTGATGCATATCTTTAGGGGGAGCCTCTTTTTATATCTTGATTATGTTAAGACTATTACTTTATCTTAGAAATTTCATATAGTCTCTTGCATGAGAATGAGTTTCTCATGAAGTATTTGCTGGATTCTCCTATCCTAAGCTTAATTGATAATCTAATGCGTATGTTGTTCTTGTGATCACATCTGTTATTTGTTTGATCGTTGAATGACTTCAATCAACAATCATGCTTCTTAGTGACGTATATACTTTCAATCGATATCTATCTTGATATGCACTAAGTTAAAAGGAGAATTCATGATACATTTATGCAACTTGTGATCCATTTGATATTTGCTAACAATAACTTGAAAAGGTCACTAGTTGTAGAACTCTCTCTTGTGCAAAATATTCCCATATATTGTCATTAAGAATAGGTCTTAAGCATCTAAGACTAAGGACAAAGCACAATGAAGAGCGCGTCTCTATGTAAAGGTACAAAAAGGTAAAACTATCTCCTTTCATTTAAACTTGTACCTAAATCTTCCTTTTCTATACATTCTTTGCATATCTTGTATGAAAGGAAGAGAAAGCATGTCCATGTATTATCCCTGCTTCATACCTAGTTTAATTTCCCAAAATTCATTCCTGCTTAGTGCATCTCTGGTAAAACTAGATGAAGTACTTTTATTGTCAAAGAGCTTAAAGCTTAACCTTGTAACGAGGATAAGCTGCCTTTGTTTCAAAGGTGGATGGTCCTTAAGTCTCTTTGAAATCCTTAAGGGAAAATGCTTAAATGGTTTACAACATGCTTTCATCAGTGCATAAATTGTCATGAGCATCACACTTATACTATGACACAATGCACTTCACAATCTGTATGATATAGATATGTTCTCATTAACCTAATTATGTGCAATTGGCATTGAAAGCCAAAACATGTGTTCCTCTCCATGCACATACTCAGGGGGAGCAATCTATGTTATATAGAACTATGATCATGCTGAATTTGATATATCCTCTTGATCATATCTCTTTTATATGCTATGACTAATGTGTTTTCAAGTGAATTTCAAACCAAGTCATAGGTACATTGAAAGGGAATTGGAGTCTTTGGCGAAGACAAAGCTTCCACTCTACTCTATCGGTATTATCTACCCTTCGCCATCTCTCCACAATGTCTCTCCATCTTTGGTATAATCTTCACTCATATGTTTTTTTTGCCAAAGGGGAGAAAATAGTTAGGAAAAAAGGGCCTATATTTCATTCTAAGTATCCGTTTTTGGCGATTCATGCCAAAGGGGGAGAAAGTATTGGCCCAAAGCAAAAGGACCACACCACCACCCTAATTTTTTTTAAAAAAAAAATTAATGATTTTCAATTGGTAAATTTCAAATTGGTATATCTTTATGTTCTAAAGGGGGAGCAAGTAGCATTTTCAAAATTGTTGTCTTAAAACCCTCTTGAACACTAAGAGGAGAATTTATTTGAGGGGGAGTTTTGTTTAGTCAAAGGAAAAGCATTTGGAACAAAGGGAAAGAATTTCAAATCTTGAAAATGCTTCTCAAAATCTTATTCATTTACCTTTGACTATCTTGCAAAAGGACTTTGAAAAGAATTTACAAAAGAATTTGCAAAAACAAAACTTGTGGTGCAAGCGTGGTCCAAAATGTTAATTATAAAGAAACAATCCATGCATATCTTGTAAGTATTTATATTGGCTCAATTCCAAGCAACCTTTGCACTTACATTATGCAAACTAGTTCAATTATGCACTTTTACATTTGCTTTGGTTTGTGTTGGCATCAATCACCAAAAAGGGGGAGATTGAAAGGGAATTAGGCTTACACCTAGTTCCCAAATAATTTTGGTGGTTGAATTGCCCAACACAAATAATTGGACTAACTAGTTTGCTATAGCGTATAAGTTATACAGGTGCAAAAGGTTCACTCAGCCAATAAAAAGATCAAGTTTTGGATTCAACAAAGGAGCAAAGAGGCAACCGAAGGCACCTCTGGTCTGGAGGCACCGGACTGTCCGGTGTACACCGGACAGTGTCCGGTGCGCCACCGGACAGTGTCCGGTGCACCAGAGGACTCCAACTCCAACTCGCCACCTTCGGGAATTTCTCAGGCCGCTTCACTATAATTCACCGGACTGTCCGGTGTATACCGGACAGTGTCCGGTGCTCCAAGGGAGTGCGGCCTCAGCAACTCGCCAGCCTCGGGATCGCGCAGCAGCCGCTCCGCTATAATTCACCGGACATGTCCGGTGTGCACCGGACTGTCCGGTGTAACCACGGAGCAACGGCTATTTCGGCGCCAACGGCTACCTGCGGCGCATTCAATGCGCGCTCTGCGCGCGCAGAAGTCAGGCGCGCCCATACTGGCGCACCGGACAATGAACAGGTGATGTCCGGTGTGCACCAGACATCCAGGCGGGCCAGCTCCAACGGTCAGAATCCAACGGCATTGATGACGTGGCGGGGGCACCGGACATGTCCGGTGTGCACCGGACTGTCCGGTGCGCCATCGAACAGACAGCCTTCACCAACGGCTAGATTTTGGTTGGTGGCTATAAATACCACCCCAACCGGCCACTTCAATGTGTGGGAGCCCAAGCAACATTCCAAGTCATATAGTTGATATACTCAAGCCCTCTCAACCACATATATTCATTGATCCATCCTATACACAAGATTTAGACCACTACAACCAACACAAGTGCCACAAAAGAGAGAGCAAGCAAAAGAGAGCTACTCATTTGAGTTTAGCACTAGTGCCTTGTGAGATTCATCGAGAGATAGTGTGTGCTTCATCTTTGTGTTCATTTGCGCGTGGAGTTTTGACTCCCATTGAACTCCCTCCAAAGTTTTGGAGGCTTGTAAAAGCTAGCAAGAGACACCAAAGATTGTGGTGGTCCTTGTGGGATCGAGGGTGATCCTTGAGAAGAAGAAGAGCTCACCGATCCTTCTGTGATCGGGGGAGAGAGGGAAAGGGTTGAAAAAGACCCGTCCTTAAGTGGACTCCTCAACGGGGACTAGGCCTTCGAGGGCCGAACCTCGGTAAAACAAATCACCCGTGTCCATTGTGTTTATTGCTTGAGATTTGTTTGTTTTCCCTTGCTCTAAGTTTTCTTGCACCTTTATTTGCTAATATCATTTGGTGTTGCTTCAAGTTAAATTCCCATTTAGTGAAGCAACACGTTGCAAGAAAGAACTTGTCCTAGTGCTCTTCTCATCTAAGGCTTCTTGCTTTGTTATTCTATAACTTACTAGTTGTATTGATTTATCACTTCCGCGTTATTTAGCAATACTCTTTTCAAGCAAGAACTTAGTTTCTATTCTCCGATATTTGTATATCTTGTTCTAACCACTAATCAAGGGATCTAGTTGGGGGATAAAGTTTTAATTTTCAGGTTTCGCCTATTCACCCCCCCCTCTAGGCGACTTTCAGTTTTTCTTATAGATCCTTTAGATTACAATTTGCTTTCTGTATCTCAATTATGCAAAATGGGCTACATCTGTCTTTTTACAGATATAGGTGTTACTGTCTTTAGAAGAAGTGATGATTCAGTAGCATTTAAGGTAGTGTTAGAGGGTTAGCTATACTTAGTTGATTTTAATAGAGCTGAACTTGACACTTGCTTAATTGCTAAGACTAATATGGGTTGGCTCTGGCATCGCCGACTAGCCCATATTGGGATGAAGTTCACAAGCTTCTAAAGGGAGAACACATTTTGGGACTAACAAATGTTCATTTTGAGAAAGACAGGGTTTGTAGCGCATGTCAAGCAGGAAAGCAAGTTGGCACCCATCATCCACACAAGAACATCATGACAATGGACAGGCCACTAGAGCTACTCCACATGGATCTATTCGGCTCGATAGCTTACATAAGCATCGACGAGAGTAAGTACTGTCTAGTAATTGTGGATGACTATTCTCGCTTCACTTGGGTATTCTTTTTGCAGGAAAAATCACAGACCCAAGAGACCTTAAAGGGATTCTTGAGATGGGCTCAAAATGAGTTTGGCTTAAGGATAAAAAAGATAAGAAGCGACAATGGAACGAAGTTCAAGAACTCTCAAATTGAAGGCTTCCTTGAGGAGGAGGGCATCAAACATGAGTTCTCTTCTCCCTACACACCTCAATAAAATGGTGTAGTGGAGAGGAAGAATAGAACTCTACTGGACATGGCAAGGACCATGTTTGATGAGTACAAGACACCGGACCGGTTTTGGGCCGAGGCGATTAACACCACCTGCTACTCCATCAACCGGTTATATCTTCATCGAATCCTCAAGAAAACATCATATGAACTCCTTACTGGTAAAAAGCCAAATGTTTCATATTTTAGAGTCTTTGGTAGCAAATGTTTTATTCTTGTTAAAAGACGTAGAAAATCTAAATTTGCTCCTAAGGCTATAGAAGGCTTTTTACTAGGATATGATTCAAACACAAGGGCATATAGAGTCTTCAACAAATCCACTGGATTAGTTGAGGTTTGTTGGGGACTTGTTCTCAAATGCTATGAATTAAGAACAAGCCAACACAGAAAAGATTAATGATTAATGCCCTTCGTCCTTCGAAGCATTATTTCCTCAGGATATAATGATCTTCAGACGAAGGTCATGAAGGACGTACCTTCATCATCACAGTATATATTAATGAAAGAAAAACATATGAAACATGAAGAATTACCTTTAGTTAAAAGGCACTCGGGTTTGAGCGCCTCTCCGCGCTTCACGGCCAAATAGTCATTCGCGAGCCGACGCGTGCCCCAGTGGTCGGACCCAATTTTTTTGTTCGTTTCAGCTGAGCTGTGCGTCACGCCGTCACGTCCGCGGTCTGCCCCCTCTCCCCACTCTGATGGTCTGACCCTGTCTTTTTTATTTGTGAGGCTGGTTCCAGCCTTTCTAGGCCGTCACGTTGCAACCAACCTGTATGTATCTACCAACGTGAGTAAAGTAGTATACAACCTTTACCGTCAGCCGCATCAGCTTTTTTTCTCTCTCTACATAATATTGTTGCAAATGAAATGCGACTTTCATTAAACAAAACAACCGAACACTTAAATAAGCAAATAAAAATTATTTAACTTATAAAAAAATTAAAACTACATTATATAGAAAAAAACATATTACGTAGGTCTAATCAAAATAAAAAATATATATGCATAAAAACTAAAACTAACATTACTTGTAAAAAATATATAATCTAAAGTCTTAAAATCTACGAGGATTCTCGGTGCCTCACATCAGCCACGTCGTCTAGAAAAGATCAGCCGTCCGATTGAAATCCCACGCCCTTTCCTCGCAGCACAGGCTGCCATGCGCGCGTGTTGTGCCGACACGTGTGGAGGACGGACCCGAAAATTTATTCAAATTCGGCTTTCTATGCTCCGCGTTCGACCTCTGGTCTGGCAGTGCCCATGCCTCCTCGGCTCCTCCCAAACTCGCCGCCACCCCCGCATCCCAGTCGTCGCCCGTGCAGGCTAGCTCTGCTCCACCGGCCCGCCTCGCCTTTGACCTCGCCGCCACGACGACACCTCCTCGGGTTTGTGCTCATCGCCACCGGGTTGGAGATGGCGGCACAAGAGCAGACAGCGGCTGGATCCGCATTCGAGTCTAGCGAGTCTCCGCCTTACCTGCATTAGCAGTAGCGGTGGCCGCCGCGTTCCTGGTGACTCGTGGCCCGCCGCGTTCCACGACGACTCCTCGCACGTGCTCCACCTCACTACCCGCCGCCTTCGATGACGACGACCGCTATTCACTACAACGATGGTCGGACAATAGATCCACGGCCACGAACCACCCTCGCCGGAGTGGTAACACCATGCGCCCTCACAGATCCGTCGCGAGGCCGCGCGCCGGTGGCTCCACTCCACGGTGGCGTCTGGTGGCTCCAGCGCTCCACAGTCTACTCCACGCCTGACGCCTCCGCCACCGGTCTGTCACAACACAGTGTCGTGCTGGCTTCCCCTCCTCCTCCTAATACATGATGATATCTTATGTTGTACTGGTTGGGTTTGACAGAAGAAACGTGAGGAACGATGCTGACGGGAACCGGGAAGGCATAGCGATGGGGTTAGAGGACGACGACTACGGCGCCTTCATGAAGAAATTCGAGATGTTGCCTTCGCAATCTACAGCAGCAGCTCCTACTACACGGCCTCACCTTCGCCATCAAAGACATGTGAGCAAGTATCCCCTTATCGTCCCCGTGCCACATTCAATAATCAAGTATTTAATCAAGTATTTTGTCTATAATTTTATCCTCAAGTGCTGAAGCCATGCGTGTTTATTCTCTTGTTCTCTAGCTTTGACGTCGTTGACCGCATCGATGGGTTCAACAACCTGGACTGGGCGAGGACAGAAGCCCTTGTCGGTGCGACGGTGCCATATCTCCCGTCGTCCTGGCAGCACTGGCCGCCGACACCATCAGCATCGGCAAGACCGTCATAGATGAGATTTTCATGTTCTGAAGACTGAATTCAAGTGAGCACTTTCTGCTCTTATCAAGGTAGCACATGGAATTCCTCTGTACTACCTGCATTTGTAAATCAAACAGAAGTGCATAATGTGTTATTGGCATGTTCCTCATCTGCAGGATGATGGGATCGTTGTGATATGACACTTCCTGGTTCTCCACCAAAGATGCACATCAAGGCTGTTGCATTAGAAAACAACCGTTCGAGAGCATTTTCATTGCTGTCGGTCGCTGGACTATCTGGGTTTTGCCAGGTATAAAGTTGTTGAACCTCAAATGGAATTCAGATACATTGGTTAGTGTTGCTGATTGATTGGTACTTATGTTGGGCTTGGGCTGTAGCTGAGCATTCCACTTGGAATGCAGCTTGGTGTTCCAGTATACGTCGTGCTAATTTAGTAACAGAAACACCAAACATCTATTTTTTACATTTTATTTACAAAACATTTGGATTTCCTACTTATTTAACATATGTGCTGATTGCAGTACAACAGTGGCCACTTTACCAGATGAAACACTAAGATGACTATGTTTGGTAATTTATTTGCAGTCCAAGAATGGAAATTTTCAACGTCAGTGTGCATGTTTTCTTTTTATTATCTAGAGCAGTTCGTCCTAGCAGAATGTTGGATTCGTACTGGTAACGAGGAAGATATACTTGCTCTCTGAACTAAACAATTTTGTTTCAGATTTAGTCATCCTCCACTTAATTTTAATATAACATGTATAGTTGTTTATTCATATTTTTTCAGTACCGGATAGGGCGCCCGAAGGGGCGCCACCTGATCTAGTAACATAAATGATCATATGGCATCATTAATATTCTTTCATCATATCATTATGAATGAATGTGAACAATATTGAATTACATTTATACCTTCGGCTAGACAGAAGGCAAAAGTCCAAGCGTGACGCACGAGCGAGTACAAATCAACATGAACAGTACGGGGATATTATTCATCTATTTATAGGCACAGGACACAGTCTATGAGAAATTACAATTATGCCCTTTACATTTACTATTGGCTTATAAAAAAATCTATGAGGACTGAACAACCTTTTCCCTTTTAAGTCGGTTCCCTTTCCTGCGATTTAGCCGAAGCTCCCTTCCGCACAGCTTCGGAGCGACGACCACCTTCGTCACGATCAAGCTCTCCATCGTGTATGCTTTTATCATAAATCTGAAGATACCTGTTCATACACCATACTTGGAAGACATTGTTAAATTATGTTTTTGAGGACCTTCGAAAGACGAAGGCCCCCAACAGTAGCCCTCGCAGTATTAATTTGTTTAAGATAACGAATTCAGACTGCGATATGTACGAAGGTCTTAAGCCGAAGGTCCGAAAAAACACCTTCCCTTTGCTAGAATAGCAACAGTCAATGACTGAAAGTCGCCTAGAGGGGGGTGAATAGGTGGAATCTGAAAATTATAAACTTAAGCACAACTACAAGCCGGGGTTAGCGTTAGAAATATAAATGAGTCTGAAAGAGAGGGCGCAAAACAAATCAACCAAGGATATAGAGCGGATGACACGGTGATTTGTTTTACCGAGGTTCGGTCCTTGAAAACCTACTCCCCGTTGAGGTGGTCACAAAGACCGGGTCTCTTTCAACCCTTTCCCTCTCTCAAACGGTCACCTAGACCGAGTGAGCTTCTCTTCTCAATCAAATGGGACACTAAGTCCACTACAAGGACCACCACACAATTGGTGTCTCTTGTTTTGATTACAAGTGAGTTGAGCACAAGAAAGAAGGAAGAAGAAAAGCAATCCAAGCGCAAGAGCTCAAAAGAACACAAATGTCTCTCTCTCTAGTCACTAATTTGTTTGGAGTGATTCCGGACTTGGGAGAGGATTTGATCTCTTTGGTTGTGTCTTGTATTGAATGCTATAGCTCTTGTATGAGGTTAGAAGTCTGAAAACTTGGATGCAATGAATGGTGGGTGGTTGGGGGTATTTATAGCTCCAACCACTAAAGTAGCCGTTGGTGGAGGCTGCTGTCGCATGGCGCACCGGACAGTCCGGTGCGCCACCGGACACTGTCTGGTGCGCCAGCCACGTCACCCGGCCATTAGGGTTCGACCGTTGGAGCTTTGACTTGTGGGGCCACCAGACAGTCCGGTGGTGCACCGGACAGTCCGGTGGTGCACCGGACAGGTCCTGTAGACTGTCCGGTGCGCCTTCTAGCGCCTGCTCTGACTTCTGTGTGCGCAGGCACGCACTGTAGCGCATTTAATGCCTTCGCAGACGACCGTTGGCGCGAAGTAGCCGTTGCTCTGCTGGCACACCGGACAGTCCGGTGCTACACCGGACAGTCCGGTGAATTATAGTGGAGCGGCTCCCAGAATTCCCGAAGGTGGCAAGTTCGGAGTTGGGTTCCCTGGTGCACCGGACACTGTCCGGTGGCACACCGGACAGTCCGGTGGCACACCGGACAGTCCGGTGCGCCAGACCAGGGCACACTTCGGTTGTCTTTTGCCCCTTTGTTTGAACCCTTTCTTTTGACTTGTATTGGTTTGTTGTGAACCTTTGGCACCTGTAGAACTCATAGTCTAGAGTAAACTAGTTAGTCCAATAATTTGTGTTGGGCAATTCAACCACCAAAATTCATATGGAAAAGGTTTGACCCTATTTCCCTTTCAATCTCCCCCTTTTTGGTGATTGATGCCAACACAAACCAAAGCAAATAAAGAAGTGCAGAATTGAACTAGTTTGCATAATGTAAGTGCAAAGGTTGCTTGGAATTGAAACCAATATACTTATTTCAATAGATATGCGTGGATGGTTTTTCTTCTTATTAAAATTTTGGACCACATTTGTACCACGAGTTTTGTTTTTGCAAATCCTTTGTAAAATTCTTTTCACAATCATTTTGCAAATAGTCAGAGGTATATGAATAAGATTGAAGAAAGCATTTTCAAGATTTGAAATTTTCTCCCCCTGTCTCAAATGCTTTTCCTTTGACTTAAACAATACTCCCCCTAAGTAAAATTCTCCTCTTAGTGTTCAAGAGGGTTTTGCAAGTTTTGAAGATACTACTTTCTCCCCCTTTTGAACACAATAAGATATCAATTTGAAAAACTTCATTTTTGAAATTTGGTGCGGTCCCTTTGCTTTGGGCTCATACTTTCTCCCCCTTTGGCATGAATCTCCAAAAACGAATACTTATGAGTGAGATATAAGCCCTTTATTCAAACTTTCTCCCTCTTTGGCAAACACAAAAATATGAGTGAAGATTATACCACAGTGGAGAACGAAGCGGAGTACCGGCAAATACAATTGGAGTTGAGTGGAAGCGCCTTCTTTGCCGAATACTCCATTTCCCTTTCAATATCTATGACTAAGCATAATAATACACTTGAAAACACATTAGTCATATACATAAAAGAGATATGATCAAAGGTATGTAAATGAGCAATGTGTGCAAAGAATCAATCAAAATTCCTGGAATCAAGAATATTTAGCTCATTCCTAAGTTTGGTAAAGGATTGCTCATCTAAAGGCTTGGTAAAGATATCGGCCAATTGACCTTTGGTGTTTATATAGGCTATCTCGATATCCCCCTTTTGTTGGTGATCTCTCAGAAAGTGATATCGAATGGCTATGTGCTTAGTGCGGCTGTGTTCAATGGGATTATCCGCCATGCGGATTGCACTCATTGTCACATAGGAGAGGGACTTTGCTAAACTTGTAGCCATAGTCCCTAAGGGTTTGCCTCATCCAAAGCAATTGCGCGCAACAATGGCCTGTGGCAATGTACTCGTCTTCGGCGGTAGAAAGAGCTACTGAGTTTTGTTTCTTTGAAGCCCAAGACACCAAGGATCTTCCCAGAAACTGACAAGTCCCTGATGTGCTCTTCCTATTAATCTTACACCCTGCCCAATCAGCATTAGAATATCCTAATAAATCAAATGAGGATCCCTTGGGGTACCAAAGACCAAACTTAGGTGTATGAACTAAATATCTCAAGATTCACTTCATGGCCCTAAGGTGAACTTCCTTAGGGTCGGCTTGGAATCTTGCACACATGCATACGGAAAGCATAATGTCCGGTCGAGATGCACATAAATAAAGTAAAGATCCTATCATCGACCGGTATACCTTTTGATCTATGGATTTACCTCCCGTGTCGAGGTTGAGATGCCCATTGGTTCCCATGGGTGTATTGATGGGTTTGGCATCCTTCATTCCAAACTTGGTGAGAATATCTTGAATATACTTCGTTTGGCAAATGAAGGTGCCCTCTTGGAGTTGCTTGACTTGAAATCCTAGGAAATACTTCAACTCCCCCATCATAGACATCTCGAATTTTTTGAATCATGATCCTACTAAACTCTCATTCCTTTTGAAATTGTTGAGCTCCTCTTGCATCGCTAGCACCCAATCCGAATCTTGAAGTGCTTCCTCTACCCTGTGTGGCTCAATAGAGGAAACAAACGAGTAGTGTTCACAAAAATGAGCAACACGAAATCGAGTAGTTACCCCCTTATGAATATCTCCTAGGATGGTGTTCACGGGGTGATCTCGTTGAATTGCTTGGTGGACTCTTGGGTGTGGCGGCCTTTGATTTTGTTCATCCTCCTTGTCTTGATCATTTGCATCTCCCCCTTGATCATTGACGTCTTCTTGAGGTGGCTCATCTTCTTGATCTTCTCCTTCATCATCTTGAGCCTCATCCTCATCTTGAGTTGGTGAAGATGCTTGCATGGAGGAGGATGGTTGATCTTGTGCTTGTGGAGGCTCTTCAAGTTCCTTAGGACACACATCCCCAATGGACATGTTCCTTAGCGCGACGCACGGAGCCTCTTCATCATCTAATTCATCAAGATCAACTTGCTCCACTTGGGAGCCGTTAGTCTCATCAAACACAATGTCACAAGAAACTTCAACTAGTCCAGTGGACTTGTTAAAGACTCTATATGCCCTTGTGTTTGAATCATATCCTAGTAAAAAACCTTCTACAGCCTTAGGAGCAAATTTGGATTTTCTACCTCTTTTAACAAGAATAAAGCATTTGCTACCAAAGACTCTAAAATATGAAACATTGGGCTTTTTACCGGTGAGGAGTTCGTATGATGTCTTCTTGAGGATTCGGTGTAGATACAATCGGTTGATGGCGTAGCAGGTGGTGTTGACCGTCTCGGCCCAAAACCGATCCGAAGTCTTGTACTCATCAAGCATGGTCCTTGCCATGTCCTATAGAGTTCTATTCTTCCTCTCCACTACACCATTTTGTTGTGGCATGTAGGGAGAAGAGAACTCATGCTTGATGCCCTCCTCCTCAAGAAAGCCTTCTATTTGTGAGTTCTTGAACTCCTTTCCATTGTCGCTTCTTATTTTCTTGATCCTCAAGCCGAACTCATTTTGAGCCCGTCTCAAGAATCCTTTTAAAGTCTCTTGGGTTTGAGATTTTTCCTGTAAGAAAAATACCCAAGTGAAGCGAGAATAATCATGCATCCACAATAACTAGACAGTACTTACTCCCGCCGATGCTTATGTAAGCTATCAGGCCAAATAAATCCATGTGGAGTAACTCCAGTGGCCTGTCAGTCGTCATGATGTTCTTATGTGGATGATGAACACCAACCTGCTTCCCTGCTTGGCATGCGCTACAAATCCTGTCTTTCTCAAAATGCACATTTGTTAGTCCTAAAATGTGCTCTCCTTTTAGAAGCTTGTGAAGATTCTTCATTTCAACGTGGGCTAGTCGGCGATGCCAGAGCCAACCCATGTTGGTCTTAGCGATTAAGCAAGTATCGAGTTCAGCTCTATTGAAATCAACTAAGTATAGCTGACCCTCTAATACTCCCTTAAAAGCTACTGAATCATCACTTCTTCTAAAGACAGTAACACCTGTATCCATACAAAGACAGTTGTAGCCCATTTTACATAATTGAGAAACGGAAAGCAAGTTGTAATCTAATGAGTCTACAAGAAAAACATTGGAAATGGAATGGTCAGGTGATATAGCAATTTTACCCAATCCTTTAACTAAACCTTGATTTCCATCCCCGAATGTGATAGCTCGTTGGGGATCTTGGTTTTTCTCGTAGGAGGAGAACATTCTTTTCTCCCTAGTCATATGGTTTGTGCACCCGCTGTCGATGATCCAACTTGAGCCCCCGGATGCATAAACCTACAAAATAGATTTAGTTCTTGATTTTAGGTACCCAAATAGTTTTGGGTCCTTTGACATTAGATACAAGAACTTTGGGTACCAAACACAAGTCTTTGATCCCTTGTGCTTGGCCCCAACATACTTGGCAACTACCTTACCAGATTTGTTAGTTAGCACATAAGAAGCATCAAAAGTTCTAAATGAAACATTATGATCATTTGATGCTTTAGGAGTTTTTTTCTTAGGCAATTTAGCATGGGTTGATTGCCTAGAACTAGATGCCTCACTCTTATATACAAAAGCATGATTAGGGCCAGAGTGAGACTTCCTAGAATGAATTCTCCTAATTTTGTGTTCAGGATAACCGGCAGGGTATAGAATGTGACCCTCGTTATCCTGAACCATGGGAGCCTTGCCCTTAACAAAATTAGACAATATTTTAGGTGGGGCATTAAGCTTGACATTGTCTCCCTGTTGGAAGCCAATGCCATCCTTAATACCAGGGCGTCTCCCACTATAAAGCATGCTTCTAGCAAAATTAAATTTCTCATTTTCTAAGTCATGCTCATTGATTTTAGCAGTTAATGTAGCTATGTGATCATTTTGTTGTTTAATTAAAGCAAGGTGATCATGAATAGCATCTACATTAACATCTCTACATCTAGTGCAAATAGAAACATGTTCAATGGTAGATGTAGAGAGTTTGCAAGTATTTAATTCAACAATCTTAGCATGCAAAATATCATTCTCATCTCTAAGATTGGAAATAAAAGCATTGCAAACATCTAAATCCTTAGTCTTAGCAATTAATTTTTCATTTTCAATTTTAAGGCTAGAAAGAGAAGCATTCAAATTGTCAATCTTAGCAATTAAATTGGCATTATCATTTCTAAGACTAACAATTGAATCATCACAAACATCAAGCTTCCCAACCTTAGCAATTAAATTGGCATTCTCATTTCTAAGGTTGGAAATAATATCATGACAAGTGCTTAGCTCACTAGTTAATTTTTCACATTTTTCTACTTCTAGAGCATAAACATTTTTCACCTTAACATGCCTTTTGTTTTCTTTAATTAGGAAGTCCTCTTGGCTATCCAAGAGTTCATCCTTATCATGAATAGTGCTAATCAATTCATTTAATTTTTCCTTTTGTTGCATGTTTAAGTTGGCAAAAAGAGTAAACAAGTCATCCTCACCATCACTAGAATTAGCCTCATCGCTAGATGTTGCATATTTAGTTGAGGATCTTGATTTTACCTTCTTCGTTTTGCCGCCCTTTGCCATAAGGCATTTGTGGCTGACGTTGGGGAAGAGGAGCCCTTTGTTGACGGCGATGTTGGCGGCGTCCTCGTCGGAGGAGGAGTCGGTGGAGCTCTCGTTGGAGTCCCACTCACGGCAAACATGGCATCGCCGCCCTTCTTCTTGTAGTACCTCTTCTTTTCTCTCCTCTTTCCCTTCTTGTCGTCGCCCCTGTCACTATTACTAGATAATGGACATTTTGCAATAAAATGACCGGGCTTACCATACTTGTAGCAAACCTTCTTAGAACGGGGCTTGTAATCTTTCCCCTTCCTTTGTTTGAGGATTTGACGGAAGCTCTTGATGATGAGCGCCATCTTCTCATTGTCGAGCTTGGAGGCGTCGATGGGGATTCTACTTGGAGTAGAATCTTCTTTCTTCTCCTTCGTTGCTTTGAATGCAACGGGTTGTGCTTCGGGTACAGAGGAGGATGCGCCTTGCTCGATGATCTTTTTGGAGCCTTTGATCATTAGTTCAAAGCTCACAAATTTACCTATTACTTCCTCAGGAGACATTAGTTTGTATCTAGGATCACCACGAATTAATTGTACTTGAGTAGGATTAAGAAAAACTAGTGATCTTAGAATAACCTTGACCATCTCATGGTCATCCCATTTGGTGCTCCCGAGGTTGCGCACTTGGTTCACCAATGTCTTGAGCTGGTTGTACATCGCTTGTGGCTCCTCCCCTTGGTGAAGCATGAATCGACCGAGCTCCCCCTCGATCGTCTCCCTCTTGGTGATCTTAGTCACCTCATCTCCTTCGTGCGCCGTTTTGAGTATGTCCCAAATCTCTTTGGCGCTCTTCAATCCTTGCACCTTGTTATACTCCTCTCGACTTAGAGAGGCGAGGAGTATTGTGGTGGCTTGTGAGTTGAAGTGTCGGATTTGGGCAACTTCGTCCAAATCATAGTCCTCATCCCCTATGGATGGTACCTGTACACCAAACTCAACAACGTTCCAAATACTAGTGTGGAGTGAGGTTAGGTGATGCCTCATTTTATCACTCCACATGTTATAATCTTCACCGTCAAAAACTGGTGGTTTGCCTAATGGAACGGAAAGTAATGAAGTATGTTTAGAAATGCGAGGATAGTGTAGGGGAATCTTACTAAACTTCTTGCGCTCATGGCGCTTAGAAGTTACGGACGGTGCGTCGGAGCCGGAGGTGGATGGTGATGAAGAGTCGGTCTTGTAGTAGACCACCTTCCTCATCTTCTTTTTCTTTTCACCACTCCGATGCGGCTTGTGAGAAGGGGATTCCTTCTCCTTCCCCTTGTTGCGGGACTCTCCCGATGGAGCCTTCCTGTGGCTTGTAACAGGCTTGTCGTCGGTCACCATCTCCTTCTTGGCGTGTTCTCCCGACATCACTTCGAGCGGTTAGGCTCTAATGAAGCACCGGGCTCCGATACCAATTGAAAGTTGCCTAGAGGGGGGTGAATAGGCGGAATCTGAAAATTATAAACTTAAGCACAACTACAAGCCAGGGTTAGCGTTAGAAATATAAAGGAGTCCGAAAGAGAGGGCGCAAAACAAATCAACCAAGGATATAAAGCGAATGACACGATGATTTGTTTTACCGAGGTTCGATTCTTGCAAACCTACTCCCCGTTGAGGTGGTCACGAAGACCGGGTCTCTTTCAACCCTTTCCCTCTCTCAAACGGTCACCTAGACCGAGTGAGCTTCTCTTCTCAATCAAATGGGACACTAAGTCCACTACAAGGACCACCACACAATTGGTGTCTCTTATTTTGATTACAAGTGAGTTGAGCACAAGAAAGAAGGAAGAAGAAAAGCAATCCAAGCGCAAGAGCTCAAAAGAACACAAATGTCTCTCTCTCTCTAGTCACTAATTTGTTTGGAGTGATTCCGGACTTGGGAGAGGATTTGATCTCTTTGGTTGTGTCTTGTATTGAATGCTATAGCTCTTGTATGAGGTTAGAAGTCTGAAAACTTGGATGCAATGAATGGTGGGTGGTTGGGGGTATTTATAGCCCCATCTACCAAAGTAGCCGTTGGTGGAGGCTGCTGTCGCATGGCACACCGGACAGTCCGATGCGCCACCGGACACTGTCCGGTGCGCCAACCACGTCACTCGGCCGTTAGGGTTCGACCGTTGGAGCTCTGACTTGTGGGACCACCGGACAGTCCGGTGGTGCACCGGACAAGTCCTGTAGACTATCCGGTGCGCCTCTTGGCGCCTGCTCTGACTTCTGCGCGCGCAGGCGCGCACTGCAGCGCATTTAATGCCTTCCCAGACGACCGTTGGCGTGAAGTAGCCGTTGCTCCGCTGGCACACCGGACAATCCGATGCTACACCAGACAGTCCGGTGAATTATAGCGGAGCGGCTCCCAGAATTCCCGAAGGTGGCAACTTTGGAGTTGGGTTTCCTGGTGCACCGGACACTGTCCGGTGGCACACCGGACAGTCCGGTGCGCCAGACCAGGGCACACTTCGGTTGTCTTTTGCTCCCTTTGTTTGAACCCTTTCTTTTGACTTGTATTGGTTTGTTGTGAACCTTTGGCACCTGTAGAACTCATAGTCTAGAGCAAACTAGTTAGTCCAACAATTTGTGTTGGGCAATTCAACCACCAAAATTCATATGGAAAAGGTTTGACCCTATTTCCCTTTCAATGACAGACGGGACCCTCCAATTTGGAGCGCGTCGATCGTATAAATAAGAACTCACCCTGACCACATTTGGTACGCTGCTTGCCGCTTGCTTTGTTTGCTCAATTTTTTAGCTCTTGCTTACCAACGCTTGCTTAGTTTCTCAGACTTCCTAAGCTTCGGTTTTAAGGACGCATTTTCATCATTTCCGAAGAAAAGATGTCTGAGGACAAAAAAGTTGCCGCTGAGACGAAGCTAACCGAGGAGGAGAAGCTCCTTGAGGAGAAGACTGCTGGATTTGTTGAGTCAATAGCAAAAACAAATACAGAGAAGATTACTAAAGATATACTAGAAGGCTTGTCTGAAGATACTGATGATAGCGACAGCTATGATGTGGAGAGTGGAGGCGAAGACTCTGAAGATCGGCCCTGGTGACCAAGTCATACAGTCTTCGGGAAATCAACTATCAAACAGAGTCATCTTGATAATATGAGAGGAAGGTATTTTCGAGATATGTCTATTGTGAGGGCCGACGTAGACAGAGCCGTTCCTGCTCCCGAAGAAAACGAAGTTGTGATCTTCCGGAGCTTCTTCAAAGCTGGACTTCGGTTCCCATTGAGTAGATTTGTGGTTGAAGTTTTAAAGACATACGAGATTTACCTTCACCAAATCACCCCCGAAGCAGATATTAGAATGGGGATTTTCGTCTGGGCTGTGAGAAGTCAAGGTCTGGAGCCAAGCGTAAGGTGTTTTTGCAGTATGCATGAACTTTCGTATGAGACGAAGGCCTGGGGTAAAGAACAATATCATAACAATTTTGGTTGCTATAGTTTCGTTGCTCGCTCCGGTGCAAGCTACCCAGTGCCAACGTTTCGGAAGAGATGGCCCGGGGCCTGGATGGAAGAGTGGTTCTATGTGAAAAATGATTTGAAGGCGAGAGAAGACATTAAAGAGATCATCATGCGCCCCATCTGGTCCCGCTTCGGCCTCTAAAAACCGAAGGTATAAATTGATGAGACAGCCGAAGCATGCCGAAGGGTCTTCAGCACAGTTTGCTCTTTTATTGGGACAAGAGACTTACTTTAAGAACATATAGCCTATAGGATATGGCCACTGATAGACAGCTGGGAAATGCCGAAAGAAAGCATCACTAACCCTAGCGAAGGTGACCTGGTTCGATTGAAATACACCTTCAGGTTTGGGGACCAGTTTGTTGAACCAGATGACGACTGGCTGAAGTGTGTTGAAAATACTAGCGATGAGTTACTTGGAACATATTCCAAGTCCGAAGATAATGCACTATTTGTGGCCTTCGGGAGCCGAAAAAGAAAAGGTTAAATAGGGTTTTTGATGCTATTGGATTTGTGTATCCTGACTACCGCTACCCGCCACGGGGGCAGAAAAGAAAGGGTGTGACTTCTGGAAAGGTTGCTGCTTCGGCTGCTCCAAGCGAGCCTGCGCCGAAGAGTAAAAAATTGAAAGTCCTTACTCACCGACCACGCTACATTGAACCAGCCGTAGTGCCTGAGTTTGGCGGGGAGACACCTTCAACTACTGAGCCGAAGGAACCTGCTCCTCCCAAGCAGAAGATTAAAAAGCCGGCTGCAGTGCCGCAGGCACCTTCGGCTGAGCTGGTTAAATCGAAGGTTGACGAGGATAAGACCGAAAGGTCGAAAACCGAAGAAACAACAAAAATGCCCGAGATTCTAAGCCTTTCAATAGAAGCGACAGTGTTGAATGCAGAAAAAGTTCTGCCATAACCCCTAGAAGAAAAAGGATGGTAAATGTACTAGATATTTTGGAAACACCGGGTTCGAAACGCCCCTCTTCCACAAAGAAGGTTTCCGAAGCTAACAGAAAGCAACGCAAAGCTGATTATGAGCAAATAGAAGTTGAAGCTACAAAAACCCAGGATGAAGCCTGATAGTCGCCTAGAGGGGGGGTGAATAGGGCGAAACTGAAATTTACAAAAATAATCACAACTACAAGCCGGGTTAGCGTTAGTAATAAAGAAACGAGTCCACGAGAGAGGGCGCAAAACAAAATCGCAAGCGAATAAGAGTGTGACACGAGGATTTGTTTTACCGAGGTTCGGTTCTCGCAAACCTACTCCCCGTTGAGGAGGCCACAAAGGCCGGGTCTCTTTCAACCCTTCCCTCTCTCAAACGATCCCACGGATCGTGTGAGCTTTCTCTTCTTCTCAATCAACCGGGAACAAAACTTCCCCGCAAGGGCCACCACACAATTGGTGCCTCTTGCCTTGGTTACAATTGAGTGATGATCACAAGAACAAGTGAGAAAGAAAAGAATGCGATCCAAGCGCAAGAGCTCGAAAGAACACAAGCAAATCACTCTCTCTAGTCACTATGGTGTTGTGTGGAATTTGGAGAGGACTTGATCTATTTGGTGTGTCTAAAATTGAATGCTAGAGCTCTTGTAGTAGTTGAGAAGTGGAAAACTTGGATGGCAATGAATGTGGGGTGGTTGGGGTATTTATAGCCCCAACCACCAAAAGTGACCGTTGCTGGAACCTGTCTGTTCGATGGCGCACCGGACAGTCCGGTGCACACCGGACAGTCCGGTGCCCCTGCCACGTCACCATTGCCGTTGGATTCTGACCGTTGGAGCTTCTGACTTCTGGGCCCTCCTGGGTGTCCGGTGCACACCGGACATGTACTGTTTGATGTCCGGTGCACCGGTATGGGCGATCCTGGCGTCTGCGCGCGCATTAAATGCTCCGCAGGGAGCCGTTGGCGCCGCAGGGAGCCGTTGCTCCGCTGGTACACCGGACAGTCCGGTGCACACCGGACAGTCCGGTGAATTTTAGCGGAGTGGCTTCCGCGCGAACCCGAGGCTGGCGAGTTCCGGAGACCGCGCTTCCTTGGAGCACCGGACATGTCCGGTGCACACCAGACAGTCCGGTGAATTATAGCGCGCCGGCTTCCGAGAATTCCCGAGAGCGAAGAGTTGGAGTTGAAGTCCTCTGGGTGCACCGGACACTGTCCGGTGTACACCGGACAGTCCGGTGCCTCCAGCCAGAGGAGCCCTCGGTTGCCTCGTTGCTCCTTTGTTGAATCCAACACTTGGTCTTTTTATTGGCTAAATGTGAACCTTTTGCACCTGTATAACTTATGCACTAGAGCAAACTAGTTAGTCCAATATTTGTGTTGGGCAATTCAACCACCAAAATTATTTAGGAACTAGGTGTAAGCCTAATTCCCTTTCAATCTCCCCCTTTTTGGTGATTGATGCCAACACAAACCAAAGCAAATATAGAAGTGCATAATTGAACTAGTTTACATAAAGTAAGTGCAAAGGTTGCTTGGAATTGAGCCAATAAATACTTATATGATGCGCAAGGATTATTTTCTTTGTTTTTGTCATATTGGACCACATTTGCACCATAAGTTTTGTTTTTACAAACTCTTTTGTAAATTCTTTTCAAAGTCATTTTGCAAGATAGTCAAAGGTAAATGAATAAGATTTTGTAAAGCATTTTCAAGATTTGAAATTTTCTTCCTTTGTTCAAATGCTTTTCCTTTGACTAAACAAAACTCCCCCTCAAATAAGGTCTCCTCTTAGTGTTCAAGAGGGTTTTCCATCAATTTTGAAAATACTACTTGCTCCCCCTTTAGAACACATTACCAATAAAATCATCAAATTTCTAAAATTAGGTGGTGGTGCGGTCCTTTTGCTTTGTGCTCATATTTTCTCCCCCTTTGGCATGAATCGCCAAAAACGGAATCATTAGAGCCCAATGAATTACTTTCTCCCCCTTTGGTCATGAAATGAATGAGTGAAGATTATACCAAAGTTGGAGAGATGATGCGGAGCGACGGCGAAGGATGAGTAGTAGAGTGGAGTGGAAGCCTTTGTCTTCGCCGAAGACTCCAATTCCCTTTCAATATACCTATGACTTGGTTGGAAATACACTTGAAAACACATTAGTCATAGCATATATAAAAGAGACATGATCAAAGGTATATTCATGTGCTATGTGTGCAAGTTTAGCAAAAGAAATTCCTAGAATCAAGAATATTTAGCTCATGCCTAAGTCTGGTAAAAGATTGTTCATCAAGTGGCTTGGTAAAGATATCGGCTAATTGATCTTTAGTGTTAATGTATGAAATCACGATATCCCCCTTTTGTTGGTGATCCCTAAGAAAATGATACCGAATGGCTATGTGCTTAGTGCGGCTATGCTCAACGGGATTGTCGGCCATTTTGATTGCACTCTCATTGTCACATAGCAAAGGGACTTTGGTTAATTTGTAACCGTAGTCCCGCAGGGTTTGCCTCATCCAAAGCAATTGCGCGCAACAATGACCTGCGGCAATGTACTCGGCCTCGGCGGTAGAAAGAGCGACCGAATTTTGCTTCTTTGAAGCCCAAGACACCAAGGATCTTCCCAAGAACTGGCAAGTCCCCGATGTGCTCTTCCTATTAATCCTACACCCCGCCCAATCGGCATCCGAATAACCAATCAAATCAAAAGTGGATCCCCGAGGGTACCAAAGCCCAAACTTAGGAGTATAAGCCAAATATCTCAAGATTCGTTTCACGGCCGTAAGGTGTGATTCCTTAGGGTCGGCTTGGAATCTTGCACACATGCAAACGGAAAGCATAATGTCCGGTCGAGATGCACATAAATAAAGCAATGAACCAATCATCGACCGGTATACCTTTTGATCCACGGACTTACCTCCCGTGTCGAGGTCGAGATGCCCATTGGTTCCCATGGGTGTCTTGATGGGCTTGGCATCCTTCATTCCAAACTTGCTTAGAATGTCTTGAGTATACTTTGTTTGGCTAATGAAGGTCCCCTCATGGAGTTGCTTGACTTGAAATCCTAGAAAATACTTTAACTCCCCCATCATTGACATCTCGAATTTTTGTGTCATGATCCTACTAAATTCTTCACATGTAGATTTGTTAGTAGACCCAAATATGATATCATCAACATAAATTTGGCATACAAACACATCATTATCAAGAGTTTTAGTGAATAAAGTAGGATCGGCTTTGCCGACTTTGAAGCCATTTGCAATAAGGAAATCTCTAAGGCATTCATACCATGCTCTTGGGGCTTGCTTGAGCCCATAAAGCGCCTTAGAGAGCCTATAAACATGGTTAGGATACTCACTGTCTTCAAAGCCGGGAGGTTGCTCAACATAGACCTCCTCCTTGATTGGTCCATTGAGGAAGGCACTCTTCACGTCCATTTGATAAAGCTTGAAGCCATGGTAAGTAGCATAGGCCAATAATATGCGAATTGACTCAAGCCTAGCTACGGGTGCATAGGTTTCACCAAAATCCAAACCTTCGACTTGTGAATATCCCTTGGCTACGAGTCGAGCCTTGTTCCTAGTCACCACACCATGCTCATCTTGCTTGTTGCGGAAGACCCACTTGGTTCCTACAACATTTTGGTTAGGACGTGGAACTAAATGCCATACCTCATTCCTTGTGAAATTGTTGAGCTCCTCTTGCATCGCCATTACCCAATCCGAATCTTGAAGTGCTTCCTCTACCCTGTGTGGCTCAATAGAGGAAACAAACGAGTAATGTTCACAAAAATGCGCAACACGAGATCGAGTAGTTACCCCCTTATGAATGTCGCCGAGGATGGTGTCGACGGGGTGATCTCGTTGTATTGCTTGGTGGACTCTTGGGTGTGGCGGCCTTGGTTGTTCATCCTCCTTGTCTTCATCATGTGCATCTCCCCCTTGATCGTTGCCGTCATTATGAGGTGGCTCATCTTCTTGATCTTCTTGTTCAACATCTTGAGCCTCATCCTCAATTTGAGTTGGTGGAGATGCTTGCGTTGAGGAGGATGGTTGATCTTGTGCATGTGGAGGCTCTTCGGATTCCTTAGGACACACATCCCCAATGGACATGTTCCTTAGCGCTATGCATGGAGCCTGTTCTTCACCTGTTTCATCAAGATCAACTTGCTCTACTTGAGAGCCGTTAGTCTCATCAAACACAACGTCACAAGAAACTTCAACAAGTCCTGAAGACTTGTTAAAGACTCTATATGCCCTTGTGTTTGAGTCATATCCTAGTAAAAAGCCTTCTACTGTTTTAGGAGCAAATTTGGATTTTCTACCTCTCTTAACAAGAATAAAGCATTTGCTACCAAAAACTCTAAAATATGAAATATTTGGCTTTTTACCGGTGAGGAGTTCATAAGATGTCTTTTTGAGGATTCGATGAAGATATAACCGGTTGATGGCGTAGCAGGCGGTGTTGACCGCCTCGGCCCAAAACCGATCCGGTGTCTTGTACTCATCAAGCATGGTTCTTGCCATGTCCAATAGAGTTCGATTCTTCCTCTCCACTACACCATTTTGTTGTGGAGTGTAGGGAGAAGAGAACTCATGCTTGATGCCCTCCTCCTCAAGAAAGCCTTCAATTTGAGAGTTCTTGAACTCCGTCCCATTGTCGCTTCTAATTTTCTTGATCCTTAAGCCGAACTCATTTTGAGCCCGTCTCAAGAATCCCTTTAAGGTCTCTTGGGTATAAGATTTGTCCTGTAAAAAGAACACCCAAGTGAAGCGAGAATAATCATCCACAATTACAAGACAATACTTACTACCGCCGATGCTTATGTAAGCGATCGGGCCGAACAAATCCATGTGAAGAAGCTCCAGTGGCCTGTCGGTAGTCATGATGTTTTTGTGTGGATGATGGACACCAACTTGCTTCCCGGCTTGGCATGCGCTACAAATCCTGTCTTTCTCAAAATGAACATCGGTTAGTCCCAAAATGTGTTCTCCCTTTAGAAGCTTGTGAAGATTCTTCATTCCAACATGGGCTAGTCGGCGGTGCCAGAGCCAACCCAAGTTAGTCTTAGCAATCAAGCAAGTGTCGAGTTCAGCTCTATTAAAATCTACTAAGTATAGCTGACCCTCTAACACTCCCTTAAAAGCTATTGAATCATCACTTCTTCTAAAGACAGTAACACCTATATCAGTAAAAAGACAGTTGTAGCCCATTTGACATAATTGGGATACGGAAAGCAAATTGTAATCTAAAGAATCTACAAGAAAAACATTGGAAATAGAATGGTCAGGAGATATAGCAATTTTACCCAAACCTTTGACCAAACCTTGATTTCCATCCCCGAATGTGATAGCTCGTTGGGGATCTTGGTTTTTCTCATATGAGGAGAACATCCTTTTCTCCCCTGTCATGTGGTTCGTGCACCCGCTATCGAGTATCCAGCTTGAGCCCCCGGATGCATAAACCTACAAAACAAGCTTAGTTCTTTGTTTTAGGTACCCAAACGGTTTTGGGTCCTTTAGCATTAGATACAAGAACTTTGGGTACCCAAACACAAGTCTTGGAGCCCTTGTGTTTGCCCCCAACAATTTTGGCAACTACCTTGCCGGATTTGTTAGTCAAAACATAAGATGCATCAAAAGTTTTAAATGAAATTGCATGATCATTTGATGCATTTGGAATTTTCTTTCTAGGCAACTTGGCATGGGTTGGTTGCCTAGATCTAGATGTCTCACCCTCATACATAAAAGCATGGTTAGGGCTAGAGTGAGACTTCCTAGAATGAATTTTCCTTATCTTGCTCTCAGGATAACCGGCAGGGTACAAAATGTAACCCTCGTTATCCTGAGGCATGGGAGCCTTGCCCTTAACAAAGTTAGACAGGTTCTTAGGAGGGGCATTAATTTTGACATTGCCATCCTTTCGGAAGCCAATGCCATCCTTAATGCCAGGGCGTCTCCCATTATAGAGCATGCTTCTAGCAAGTTTAAATTTTTCGTTTTCTAAGTCATGCTCTCTAATCTTAGCATTAAGTTGTGCTATGTGATCATTTTGTTTTTTAATTAAGGCTAGGTGATCATGGATAGCATCAACATTAATATCTCTACATCTAGTACAAATGGAAATATGCTCAACATTAGATGTAGAGGGTTTGCAAGATTTTAGTTCAACAACCTTAGCATGCAACATATCATTTTGAGTTCTAAGGTCGGAAATAGTAGCATTGCAAACATCAAAATCCTTAGCCTTAGCAATTAATTTCTCATTTTCATTTCTAAGGCTAGCAATGGAAACATTCAACTCATCAATCCTAGCAAGCAAATCAACATTATCATTTCTAGGATCAATGCAAACATGAGAATCAACCTTAGCAATTAATTTAACATTTTCATTTCTAAGGTTGGCAATAGTGTCATGGCAGGTGCTTAGCTCACTAGATAATTTGTTACATTTTTCTACCTCTAGAGCATAAGCATTTTTAACCTTAACATGTTTCTTGTTTTCCTTGATTAGGAAGTCCTCTTGGGAGTCCAAGAGATCATCCTTTTCATGGATGGCACTAATTAGCTCATTTAATTTTTCCTTTTGTTCCATGTTAAGATTGGCAAAAAGAATACGCAAATTATCCTCCTCATTTTTATCATCATCCTCATCACTAGATGTTTCATATTTAGTGGAGGACCTTGATTTTACCTTCCTTTTGCCGTCCTTGGCCATGAGACACTTGTGGCCGACGTTGGGGAAGAGGAGGCCCTTGGTGACGGCGATGTTGGCGGCGTCCTCGTCGTCGGAGGAGTCGCTTGAGCTTTCGTCGGAGTTCCACTCCCGACAAACATGGGCATCGCCGCCCTTCTTCTTGTAGTATCTCTTCTTCTCCTTCCTCTTGCCCTTCTTGTCGTCGCCCCTGTCACTATCACTAGACATAGGACATTTTGCAATAAAATGACCGGGCTTACCACACTTGTAGCAAACCTTCTTGGAACGGGACTTGTAATCTTTCCCCTTCCGTTGCTTGAGGATTTGCCGGAAGCTTTTGATGATTAGGGCCATCTCCTCGTTGTCGAGCTTGGAGGCGTCAATTGGTTGTCTACTTGGTGTAGATTCCTCCTTCTTCTCCTCCGTTGCCTTGAAGGCCACGGGTTGCGCCTCGGAAGTGGAGGGTTCATCAAGCTCGTTGATTTTCTTGGACCCCTTAATCATGCATTCAAAGCTCACAAAATTCCCGATAACTTCCTCGGGAGTCATTAGTGGATATCTAGGATTACCACGAATTAATTGTACTTGAGTGGGGTTAAGGAAAATGAGTGCTCTTAAAATAACCTTAACCACCTCGTGGTCATCCCATTTTGCGCTCCCGAGGTTGCGCACTTGGTTCACCAAGGTCTTGAGCCGGTTGTACATGTCTTGTGGCTCCTCCCCTTGGCGAAGACGGAAGCGACCGAGCTCCCCCTCGATCGTTTCCCGCTTGGTGATCTTGGTGAGTTCATCACCCTCGTGCGCCGTCTTGAGTAGGTCCCAAATCTCCTTGGCGTTCTTCAACCCTTGTACTTTGTTGTATTCCTCCTTGCTTAGAGAGGCAAGGAGGATGGTTGCGGCTTGGGAGTTGAAGTGCTCGATTTGGGCAACTTCGTCCGTGTCGTAGTCCTCATCCCCTACGGATGGTACCTGTACACCATACTCAACAATATCCCATAATCTTTTGTGGAGAGAGGTTAGATGAAATCGCATCAAATTACTCCACATAGCATAATCTTCACCATTAAAAGTTGGTGGTTTGCCTAATGGGACGGAAAGTAAAGGTGTATGTTTAGGAATGCGAGGGTAGCGTAGGGGAATCTTACTATACTTCTTACGCTCTTGGTGTTTAGAAGTAACGGATGCCGCGTCGGAGACGGAGGTAGATGTTGATGAAGTGTCGGTCTCGTAGTAGACCACCTTCCTCATCCTCTTGTGCTTGTCCCCACTCCGATGCGGCTTGTGAGAAGAAGATTTTTCCTTCTTCTCCTTGTGGTGAGAAGAGGAAGATCTTTTCTCCTTCCGCTTGGAGGAGTTCTTCTTCTTCTCTCTTTTCTTTGTGCGGGACTCTTCCGATGAAGTGCTCCCTTGGCTTGTAGTGGGCTCGTTGTCGCCGGTTTCCATCTCCTTCTTGGCGTGATCTCCCGACATCACTTCGAGCGGTTAGGCTCTAATGAAGCACCGGGCTCTGATACCAATTGATAGTCGCCTAGAGGGGGGGTGAATAGGGCGAAACTGAAATTTACAAAAATAATCACAACTACAAGCCGGGTTAGCGTTAGTAATAAAGAAACGAGTCCACGAGAGAGGGCGCAAAACAAAATCGCAAGCGAATAAGAGTGTGACACGAGGATTTGTTTTACCGAGGTTCGGTTCTCGCAAACCTACTCCCCGTTGAGGAGGCCACAAAGGCCGGGTCTCTTTCAACCCTTCCCTCTCTCAAACGATCCCACGGATCGTGTGAGCTTTCTCTTCTTCTCAATCAACCGGGAACAAAAATTCCCCGCAAGGGCCACCACACAATTGGTGCCTCTTGCCTTGGTTACAATTGAGTGATGATCACAAGAACAAGTGAGAAAGAAAAGAATGCGATCCAAGCGCAAGAGCTCGAAAGAACACAAGCAAATCACTCTCTCTAGTCACTATGGTGTTGTGTGGAATTTGGAGAGGACTTGATCTATTTGGTGTGTCTAAAATTGAATGCTAGAGCTCTTGTAGTAGTTGAGAAGTGGAAAACTTGGATGGCAATGAATGTGGGGTGGTTGGGGTATTTATAGCCCCAACCACCAAAAGTGACCGTTGCTGGAACCTGTCTGTTCGATGGCGCACCGGACAGTCCGGTGCACACCGGACAGTCCGGTGCCCCTGCCACGTCACCATTGCCGTTGGATTCTGACCGTTGGAGCTTCTGACTTCTGGGCCCTCCTAGGTGTCCGGTGCACACCGGACATGTACTGTTTGATGTCCGGTGCACCGGTATGGGCGATCCTGGCGTCTGCGCGCGCATTAAATGCTACGCAGGGAGCCGTTGGCGCCGCAGGGAGCCGTTGCTCCGCTGGTACACCGGACAGTCCGGTGCACACCGGACAGTCCGGTGAATTTTAGCGGAGTGGCTTCCGCGTGAACCCGAGGCTGGCGAGTTCCGGAGACCGCGCTTCCTTGGAGCACCGGACATGTCCGGTGCACACCGGACAGTCCGGTGAATTATAGCGCGCCGGCTTCCGAGAATTCCCGAGAGCGAAGAGTTGGAGTTGAAGTCCTCTGGGTGCACCGGACACTGTCCGGTGTACACCGGACAGTCCGGTGCCTCCAGCCAGAGGAGCCCTCGGTTGCCTCGTTGCTCCTTTGTTGAATCCAACACTTGGTCTTTTTATTGGCTAAATGTGAACCTTTTGCACCTGTATAACTTATGCACTAGAGCAAACTAGTTAGTCCAATATTTGTGTTGGGCAATTCAACCACCAAAATTATTTAGGAACTAGGTGTAAGCCTAATTCCCTTTCAAAGCCGAAATAGGGCCCAAAGTGCCTATTGAGACGAAGCTTGTCACAGCCGAGCAGGAGGCCAAAGTATTACCTCCATATATTAATATAGCTTTTGAAAAAAGTGTGGCCAAAGAAACCGAATCCCTTACCCCCGAAGCATCCTCCGAAGATCTTGATTATATCATTCGACATGCTGCGGGAAAGAAATTATCCAAAGAAGAAAATTTTGAAGCCAAACATTATGCCCGGGAACTGAAATATCCGAAGGGGCCTTAGTGTTTAACGGTACGGATGAAGATGATTTCTTGTATTGTCTCCCGGACAACAAAGAATTATCCGTCTGCCAGGAGATGGCCAGAAGCATGGGTTTCCCGAAGCTCGAGGCTGGGCTTTGCGCTATGACAAAGGATGATCTTGCAGATAGCCTTGCATACAACAGTCTAAAGGTACAAAAAGTTGTAAATTTTGAAGCTTATGGATTCTGTAATGGAGTCTTTTATTCTTATGTTAATCCATTTATTCTTTCTTGTAGGGTTTAATACTTAGCAACGCCTTAAGAGCGCAAAAGAATGCTGAAGACGAGAGCTGCACCATTGCTCTCAACAACCTTCGAAGAGAGGTTATCAAGCTGAGAAACGAAGCCACGGAGAAAGACAAAATTCTACTTACATTGGTGGACAAAGTAAAGGAGGATGAAGCTAACTTCAAGGCTTAAGCTGAAATTCAAAAGAATGAAATTGAAGACCTTCGAAAACAACTGGCTGAGGCCAAATTAAAATGCGCTATTGCCGAAGCTGACCAAGATGCCAGTGAGTACTGGAAAAATTATTTTGAAAAAACAGTTACAGAGCTTCGCGCATCAAAAGAAAGATGTTTTGAAAAATCTGTGGAATGTGTAAAAAAGATAGAGACTAGCTTCGCCAACGTGGGCGCGTATTCAAGCGAAAACAATTCCATACGAGGCGACCCCGAGGGCGTCATCGAGTGGATCAGTAATGAAGCCGAAGCTTTTGAGGAGATTTTGAGTGACCGTGGGGACGTCTGTGCATTCTCTGGTGCGAGGGGGGTTGCAGCCATTTTGGAGAAGGTAGGTTGTGAACATGTTAAAACCTTGGCCCAGACCAAAGCTGCCTTCTCCGTCGACGATACGAAGGACCCCTCGGCTGAAGCGAGTTTAATAGGTGGAAAAATTTTCACTGATATCTAGGAAAATGGCGGTCAAGGGATGGCTCATAAATAATGAAGAAGAGCAAAAAAGATATTCATGACGCTCGAGAAGCAGCAAAAGAAGCTGAAAGAGCAGCAGAACTCGAAAGACGAATAGGTATTACCTAATGGCTTTTAGCTTTGTCATTTTTGACTTCGAGCTTAACTGATGTTTTCTACCGCAGCTGAACTACCTCCTCCACCAGAGCCATTCGACCCTTTGGCCGACCTAGAAACAAATAAGGCAATAGAAATCATTAATGTGGTCGAAGCTATTGTAGATGAAGTTGTTACCAAACTGCTAACCGAAGCTGCAGAAAAAGTTCTGAAGGAAGAAGAGTAGCTATTGTAAAAACATTTTCTAGAATATTAATGTAACATTTGCTGAACTATGTTTGTAATATTTGGTGCTTACAAGATTTGAATGTAATATATGAATTGCTTGTAATTCAGTTCTTTGCGATGCATGAAACTTTATGTACATACCGTTTTTGAGCCCTCGGCAAAAAAACACCTTCCCTTCTTTTCATGCTTCGTAAAGAAGAGTTTTTATGCCTCGTAAGAATCATCCACCCTTTGTAAAATCATCAATGCTTCGTAAAGAATAGATCCTTCCTTCTACATCAGAACTGATGAAGCTGTAACTCTCAGCTTACTTTGTGCCTTGGCATCTTCATTTTTTATAAAGCATTCTCCGAAGATCGGCCACGCTTCCAATTGATGTTATTGATGTGATATGATGTATGATGTGATTCTATGCATATGATGCGATGATATGATGCAAAGAATGATGCTAATGCCGAAGACACGTACCCACACTGAAACACAATATCTGCGTTCCCTTAGGAACCATCAAAAATCTCTTTGTCGTTTATTTTTCGGCTTCACCGCTTATTTTTCGGTGTAAGTTCTGCATCCCCTTAGGAACGTCTTTTGAACTTCTTCGCCTTCTATTTCAGCGGTATTCACGTTGACTTTTTGCGCTTCGCCTTATATTTCGGCGGTATTTGGCTCTGCATTCCCTTTGGAACGACTTTTGAGCAGAAAACTTACACTGCGCTCTCTTGGGAACAGCTTTTTGTAGCTTCGGCAAACTTACGCTGCACTCTCTAGGAACGACTTTTTGTAGCTTCGGCAAATTTACGCTGCGCTCTCTAGGAACGACTTTTTGTAGCTTTGGTAAAACTTGCAATGTAATTTTTTTGGTCTGCATTCCCTTAAGAAGGACTTTTTAGCTTCAGCAGTTTTTGAGCTTTGTAAGTCTGTAGGAAAGATATATTTCATTATGACAAGAACGAAGCTATTACAAGAAATTAAAAGTGACAAGAAGACTAGATTTACACCAATTGTTCCTTATTAAAAAGAAAATGACAATGAATGTAAAATGCTTCAGAGATAGGATATATCTCAATAGATGTGTTTTGACTCTGGCATAGTACTGTTGACTGTGCGAGCTTCGGATTCCTCCCTGAGCTCTCGCTGCTGATCAGTCTGATGGCTCCCTTCTGGCTGCTGACCTCGTGAATAGGCAGGTTGTAGTGGTGGCGGAGGTAGAAGCTGCGGCCAAGAAGCCTGTGGCTGACTGGCCGAAGCAACAGAAGCTGCAGGATGATTACCCACATACTCTGGTATGTAGGGTGAGTGACACAAAGCAGTATGTAAAACTTGCTTCGGTTGATTTTGTCGGGCTTCGGCTTCTGCGATCTCCTTCTTCTTATGGATGGTGATTTGGCACATTCTTGTAGTATGGCCCTTGTCTTCACCACAAAATAGACAGTAAATCTTCCTGGGTTGGTCCCCATATCTTCCTCCGAAGCCCCTAGCGCCTCTGCCTCTTGGAGCTGGTGGTCGAAAAGAACTTTGTTGCTGCCCCGAAGATTGTGAAGAACACTGGGGCCTCTACAGCTGACTTCCTCTGTCATCATTCTGAGTGTTGTGAATTGACCTGACATGCCTCGGTGTATTCTTCCTCCGAAGCCCCTGGTCATCTCGGAGAACCTGTAAGCTTCCTCCCTTCTTTGGCGGAAGTCATTGTCAGACCTGATTTATTCATCCATCTTTTGAAGGAACTTCTCCAGTGTTTGTGGAGGTTTTCTGGCGAAGTACTGGGCAGTAGGTCCTGGACGAAGCCCCTTGATCATGGCCTCAATGACAATCTCATTGGGCACTGTAGGCACTTGTGCTCTGAGACGCAAGAACCTTCGGACGTATGCTTGAAGATACTCCTCATGGTCTTGCATACATTGAAACAGAGCCTGAGCTGTGACCGGCTTCGTATGAAAGCCTTGAAAGCTTGTCAGTAGCATATCCTTGAGCTTCTGCCACGAAGTAATAGTTCCTGGCCGAAGAGAAGAATACCATGTTTGGGCCACATTCCGAATTGCCATGACGAAGGATTTGGCCATGACAGCTGCATTGCCTCCATATGAAGATATGGTTGCCTCATAACTCATCAAAAACTGCTTCGGATCCGAATGCCCATCATACATAGGGAGCTGAGGTGGCTTGTATGATGGAGGCCATGGGATAGCTTGCAGTTCTGGTGCCAAGAGAGAAGCAGCATCGAAGGTAAAGGTATCATGATTAAAATCATCATACCATCCATCCTCGTTGAATAAACCTTCTTGATGAAGCTCCCTGTGTTGGGGCCTTCGATCTTGTTCGTCTTGAACAAGATGGCGTACTTCTTCAGTGGCTTCGTCGATCTGCCTTTGAAGATCAGCTAGTCTGGCCATCTTCTCTAAAGCGTCCCGATCCTCTGGGACTCAAATGTGATACAATTACTAGTCCCAGGAGGCTAGTAAACACATTTATACATCAGATGATTCCAGATCTGCTTAAACGAGACAAACCTATAAAGGTGACGATCAACTTTAAGAGTTGGTCCACAACTCGGGACATATCATCAGAGTGGGGCTGAAGCAGCCCGATATACGCAGTGAAGCAATTCAGCGGTCCAACAGCCATAGGCAAGGTTGGGAACAGTCGTAACTCTTACCCGATCTCCTTTTTCTGAAAAACAACAAATAAGCAAGGGTGAGTACAAACGTACTCAGCAGCCCACCTTCACCCGCGGAATGGGGAAATCAGATATAACGCATGGAATATGTGGAGCTCAGGATATTTTGTAGAAACAGCAATATTTTATGCAGAGTTGTTTTGAAAAACATTTTGTATTTTTGCAAAGCGCATCCTCTCCAAAAGGAGTAGGAAGTTTTTCAGTATTATAACAAAATCCCCTGGACTAAACCATCCAGGTATCTCAGCAGTTCCCACTGGTTTTCATTTTCAAAAACAGCTACTGGACTTCCCGTCCACCATAGCTCACGGCTCAACCGCCGAACCTTTTAAAAACCACTTTTCTCAAAATCATCTCTTCTTTTTTTGGAAAACAAAACATTAATTGCCATACCATACCAGACTCGTCCATTCCTGTAGACACAGACTATTCGAATAGGTTTGAACTCTGCGCATAGGGGTACACTTTACCCACTAGTTCGGCTCTGTGATCCCATGGCCAATGAGACCCGAATCCGACTCTCTTTCTTTCCCCGCACGTCCTAACCTTAACGGTTATCCGGAAGGAGTCAGGCCACCACCATGTCCAAACCGGACAAAACTTTCCCCCTCCTTATCCTCCCGGTGCTCCCCAGCCTTCATAACCCTGGGGTTGGACCGTACGAGTTCAGATTGAGTGACTGCCCACACAGTCTCGAGTGGTTGTACTATTAAAGAGTACAGGTAGTGAAGATGACAAACCGATCCTTATATGAGGGGTCAATCCTTCTGCTCACGCCTAAACCAGCTGAGCCAACACCTTAGGCCCTCCCCTAAACCAGGGAGTCCCTGATTATCCCACTCACAAGGTGATAAGGGTGAAAACCCTTCATCACACACATTTTGAAAAGCATTTTCTTTTGAAAACTCACACCTGTTCTCGAATCATTTGGAACATATATATCAGGGATTGATTGCGGCAAGCGGCTGGGTGGCCATAATAACTTGTCTCAAAATCATATCATGCATAAAATAACAGACTGAGGGTTGTGGTTGAAAAATCATAGGTAATTTATGCATCAAAGGGATCCAGTGAGCTTGCCGTGCTTATTCGGCGAAGGGGGAAGGGGAGCTCGCGGAACTGGCTTCTGGCTCCACCGCCTGGCGTAGACTTGCAGATCTAGCCTCCACGAGACGACACGAACGCTCCGATAACTATGCAACATGAACAAGCAAACATACAAACCAGCAAGTATACCAACAAATATTTAGTATAGTGGTCAGAATAGCGATATATGGATGGGTAGAGTCTTGAGTAGAATCTGTGTCATGTGGTGTTGAGATACTACTAGTGGTGGAGCGGAGGTGCTTACCAGGAGGGTGGACTGGAGGCGAAGCGACACTACGCGTGTAGCCGACAGAGCGGAGTAACTGAGTGGGTGGGAGTTTTCCTTGGCTGAGGGTGTGGAGTGTGTGTGGAGAGGGAGAAGGTAGCTGGGTGTATTTATAGCTAGGTGTATGTGGTGTAGCACAGTGAAGTTCACTGTAGGTGAGAATAGTGACGAATGAATCGTCTGACTTAGTATGAACAGGAGAGTTATAGGCAGAATATGGGACGAGAGTATTTTGGGAGTCTTCTGGAACATGAACCATGCTTAAGGGATGACATGGTTGGGTAGGGAATAGTTTGATAAGAATTTGGAAACGAGAATTATTGGAATCTGAGTTTGGGAGCCTGGTTTGAAGGAATCTCAAAGTTAAGCGTGCTCAACTTGGAGAAACCTAGGATGGGTGACCAGATGGGAAGTTCTCTACTGGAAGGAAAATCACAGTCACCGGAGTTCACATGATTGGAACATGGGTCTGGCTGGTCTTAGGTGGACTGGACAGCATGATGGATGAGTAGTTGAAATTTGGGATGACTGGATGACCGATGAATAGTAACGATGATTAGTAATGATGAATAGTGGCGACAATAAAGTAATTATACATATCGTCGATGAATAGTAATGATAAATAGTAACGATGATGAATAGTGTATGTGAATAGTAACGATGAATAGTAATGGTGAAAAGTAATGGTGAATAGTGATAGTGAATAGTTCGTATGAACGAACGATGAACGATGAATAGGAACTATGAACGAACGGACGAACGATCGAATGATCGGACGAACGAACGATCGGAATTTCGGCAGCATAACGGCAGGAAAAAGATTATTTGGATGAACGAACGGACGAACGATCGAATGATCGAACGAACGAACGATCGGAATTTCGGCAGCATAACGGCAGGACAAAGATTATCTGGAAGAATGATGAATAGGGACTATGAACGAACGATGAACGATGAATAGGAACTATGAACGAACGATGAACGATCGAATGATCGAACGAACGAACGATCGGAATTTCGGCAGCATAACGGTAGGAAAAAGATTATTTGGACGAACGAACGGACGAACGATCGAACGATCGGACGAACGGACGAACGAACCATGAACGATCGGACGAACGATCGAACGATTGGACGAACGAACGAACAAACTAAGAACAGGGGACGAACGATCGAAGAACGATCGAACGATCCTTGTGCTAGTGTGTGCTTGTGTGGAACATGGAGTGGGTGTGTGTGTGGGGGGGGGGGGGAAGAGAATTGCCATGAAATGGCTTGGGGTGGGATGAGAGGAGGCCCTTGCCCCTCTATTTATAGCCATGGTGGGGGGATTAGGGGGAGGGATGAGAGGATTAGTGGGAGGATGAGAGGATTAGTGGGAGATTAGCATGTATTTGTCTTGTATAAGTGAGATTAGCTTGTAGAGCTCAACGTATGACACCGGAGGCATACGTATACGTATGAGCATGAGGAAAGTTATGAAGAAAATATTTATAGGGACTTGAAAAATGATTCTGAAGGTATTTCTCAAGAGGAAAATATTTGGAGATATATCGGTGGAATATTTGGACAATATTTCTGGAAAGAACTTGAGGGGATTACTCGGGAAATATCTGGGCAGTATTTCTAGAAAGAATTTGAGGGGGATCACTGGGGAAATATTTGTAGGATATTTGGAGGAGGATTTTGGAGAGAATATAGACCACTATATTTTATTTGCTGATATCAACTCGCAAACAAACATTTTGAAATGAAATTTGAAATTCATTTTGAATTTAGAGCGAGTTTGAGAAATTTTTAAGATTTGAATTTTTGGGATGCTACATTCTCCTTCTTCCTTTGTACTTGCTGATGAATTATCTCCATGTTTCTGATTTCTTGATCCAACTCTTCCTCCTGGAGTGTTGGACTAGTGGCCTTCCTCTTCTGGCTTCGGGCCTCTCAGAGAGAAAGGTTCTCCTGATTTGGGTCCAGTGGCTGTAGTGCAACAACCCCTGTCGCTGAAACTTTCTTCGGCGGCATAACGAGGGTCAGTGCTTGCCGAAGGTGGTCGAAAGAGGGTTCACCGGAGGTGGGCGCCAATGTTGGTGACTTGTTCTCAAATGCTATGAATTAAGAACAAGGCAACACAGAAAAGGTTAATGATTAATGCCCTTCGTCCTTCGAAGCATTATTTCCCTCAGGATATAATGATCTTCAGACGAAGGTCATGAAGGACATACCTTCATCATCACAGTATATATTAATGAAAGAAGAAACATATGAAACATGAAGAATAACACAAATGATCATATGGCATCATTAATATTCTTTCATCATATCATTATGAATGAATGTGAACAATATTGAATTACATTTATACCTTCGGCTAGACAGAAGGCAAAAGTCCAAGCGTGACGCACGAGCGAGTACAAGTCAACATGAACAGTACGGGGGTACTGTTCATCTATTTATAGGCACAGGACACAACCTACGAGAAATTACAATTATGCCCTATACATTTACTATTGGCTTATAGAAAAATCTATGAGGACTGAACAACCTTTTCCCTTTTAAGTCGGTTCCCTTTCCTGCGATTTAGCCGAAGCTCCCTTCCGCACAGCTTCGGAGCGACGACCACCTTCGTCACGATCAAGCTTCCCATCATGTATGCTTTTATCATAAATCCGAAGATACCTGTTCATACACCATACTTGGAAGACATTGTTAAATTATGTTTTTGAGGACCTTCGAAAGACGAAGGCCCCCAACAAGGTTTCTTGTGACATTGTGTTTGATGAGACTAATGGCTCCCAAGTGGAGCAAGTTGATCTTGATGAGCTAGATGATGAAGAGGCTCAATGCATAGCGCTAAGGAACATGTCCATTGGGGACGTGTGTCCTAAAAAATCCGAAGAGCCTCCACAAGCACAAGATCAACCATCATCTTCCAACCAATCATCTCCACCAACCTAAGATGAGGAACAGGCTCAAGGTGATGAAGAAGAAGATCAAGAGGATGAGCCACCTCAAGAGGAGAATGATCAAGGGGGAGATGAAGACAATGAAAACAAGGAAGATGATCAAGAAGTACAGGGTCAAAGACCGCCACACCCAAGAGTCCACCAGGCGATTCAAAGAGATCACCCCGTCAACTCCATTCTTAGTGACATTCATAGGGGGGTAACTACTCGATCTCGAGTCGCACATTTTTGTGAACATTACTCTTTTGTGTCCTCTATTGAGCCATACAGGGTGGAGGATGCATTAAGAGATTCGGATTGGGTGCTGGCTATGCAAGAGAAGCTCAACAACTTCACGAGGAATGAGGTATGGCATTTAGTTCCACGTCCTAATCAAAATGCTGTAGGTACCAAGTGGGTATTCCGCAACAAGTAAGATGAGCATGGTATGGTGATAAGGAACAAGGCCCGACTTGTGGCCAAGGGTTATTCACAAGTCGAAGGTTTGGATTTTGATGAAACTTATGCACCCGTAGCTAGGCTTGAATCAATTCGCATATTACTTGCCTATGCTACTTACCATGGCTTTAAGCTTTACCAAATGGACGTCAAAAGTGCCTTCCTCAATGGACCCATCAAGGAAGAGGTCTATGTTGAGCAACCTCCTGGCTTTGAAGATAGTGAGTACCCTAACCATGTCTATAAACTCTCAAAGGCGCTTTATGGGCTCAAGCAAGCTCCAAGAGCATGGTATGAATGCCTGCGAGATTTTCTTATCACTAATGGCTTCAAAGTCAGTAAAGCTGATCCTACACTCTTTACTAAAATTGTTGCAAATGATTTATTTGTATGCCAAATTTATGTTGATGATATTATATTTGGGTCTACTAACAAATCTACTTGTGAAGAGTTCGGTAGGATTATGGTTCAAAAATTTGAGATGTCTATGATGGGGGAGTTGAGTTATTTCTTAGGATTTCAAATCAAGCAACTCCAAGAGGGCACCTTCATCAGCCAAACCAAGTACATTCAAGACATTCTTAAGAAGTTTGGAATGATGGATGCCAAACCCATCAAGACACCCATGAGAACTAATGGGCATCTCGACCTCGACACGGGAGGTAAATTCGTAGATCAAAAGGTATACCGGTCGACGATAGGATCTTTACTCTATTTATGTGCATCTCGACCGAATATTATGCTTTCTGTATGCATGTGTGCAAGGTTCCAAGCCGACCCTAAGGAGGTTCACCTTAGGGCCGTGAAGCGAATCATGAGATATTTAGTTCAAACACCTAAGTTTGGTCTTTGGTACCCCAAGGGATCCTCATTTGATTTATTAGGTTATTCCGATGCTGATTGGGCAGGGTGTAAGATTAATAGGAAGAGCACATCAGGGACTTGTCAGTTTCTGGGAAGATCCCTGGTGTCTTGGGCTTCAAAGAAACAAAACTCAGTAGCTCTTTCTACCGCTGAAGCCGAGTATATTGTCGCAGGCCATTGTTGTGCGCAATTACTTTGGATGAGGCAAACCCTTAGAGACTATGGCTACAAATTAAGCAAAGTCCCTCTCCTATATTACAATGAGAGTGCTATCTGAAAGTCTCCTAGAGGGGGGGGGGTGAATAGGGCGAAACTGAAAAATCTCAAAAATAATCACAACTACAAGCCGGGTTAGCGTTAGAAATATAAACGAGTCCGCGAGAGAGGGTGCAAAACAAATCGCAAGCAAATGAAGAGTGTGACACGCGGATTTGTTTTACCGAGGTTCGGTTCTCGCAAACCTACTCCCCGTTGAGGAGGCCACAAAGGCCGGGTCTCTTTCAACTCTTCCCTCTCTCAAACGGTCCCTCGGACCGAGTGAGCTTTTCTTCTTCTCAATCAAACGGGAACAAAACTTCCCCGCAAGGGCCACCACACAATTGGTGCCTCTTGCCTTGGTTACAATTGAGTATTGATCACAAGAACAAATGAGAAAGAAAGAAAGCGATCCAAGCGCAAGAGCTCAAAAGAACACGGCAAATCTCTCTCGCTAGTCACTAAAGGCTTGAGTGGAATTGGAGAGGATTTGATCTCTTTGGTGTGTCTAGAATTGAATGCCTAGCTCTTGTAAGTAGTTGGAAGTTGGAAAACTTGGATGCAATGAATGGTGGGGTGGTTGGGGTATTTATAGCCCCAACCACCAAACTTGACCGTTGGCTGGAGGCTTTCTGTTCGATGGCGCACCGGACAGTCCGGTGCACACCGGACAGTCCGGTGCCCCTGCCACGTCATCAATGCCGTTGGATTCAGACCGTTGGAGCTTCTGACTTCTGGGCCCGCCTGGGTGTCCGGTGCACACCGGACAACAACTGTTCATTGTCCGGTGCGCCGGTATGGGCGCGCCTGACGTCTGCGCGCGCTGCGCGCGCATTAAATGCACCGCAGGTAGCCGTTGGCGCCGAAATAGCCGTTGCCCCGCTGGTACACCGGACAGTCCGGTGCACACCGGAATGTCCGGTGAATTATAGCGGAGCGGCTACCGCGCGAACCCGAGGCTGGTGAGTTCCGGAGGCCGCGCTTCCTTGGAGCACCGGACACTGTCCGGTGTACACCGGACAGTCCGGTGAATTATAGTGCGCCGGCTTCCGAGAATTCCCGAGGGCGAAGAGTTTAAGTTGGAGTCCTCTGGGCGCACCGGACACTGTCCGGTGTACACCGGACAGTCCGGTGCCTTCAGCCAGAGGTGCCTTCGGTTGCTTCTTTGCTCCTTTGTTGAATCCAAAACTTGATCTTTTTGTTGGCTAAGAGTGAACCTTTTGCACCTATACAACTTATCCACTAGAGCAAACTAGTTAGTCCAATATTTGTGTTGGGCAATTCAACCACCAAAATTATTTAGGAACTAGGTGTAAGCCTAATTCCCTTTCAATCTCCCCCTTTTTGGTGATTGATGCCAACACAACTCAAAGCAAATATAGAAGTGCATAATTGAACTAGTTTGCATAAGGTAAGTGCAAAGGTTGCTTGGAATTGAGCCAACAAATACTTACATGATTCGCATGGATTGATTTCTTTGTTTTTGACATATTGGACCAAATTCACACCACAAGTTTTGTTTTTGCAAACTCTTTTGTAAATTCTTTTCAAAGTTATTTTGCAAGATAGTCAAAGGTAAATGAATAAGATTCGCAAAGCATCTTCAAGTTTAGAAATTTTCTCCCTTTGTCCCAAATGCTTTTCCTTTGACTAAACAAAACTCCCCCTCAAATAAAGTCTCCTCTTAGTGTTCAAGAGGGTTTTAAGACACCAATTTTAAAAATACTACATGCTCCCCCTTTAGAACACAAAGAGATACCAATTTTGAAATTTACCAATTGAAAATCATTAATTTTTAAAATTAGGGTGGTGGTGCGGTCCTTTTGCTTTGGGCTCATACTTTCTCCCCCTTTGGCATGAATCGCCAAAAACGGATACTTTGAGTGAGATATAAGCCCTTAGAAGTACTTTTTCCTCCTTTGGTCATAAAATAAATGAGTGAAGATTATACCAAAGTTGGAGAGATGATGCGGAGCGACGGCGAAGGATGAGTAGTAGAGTGGAGTGGAAGCCTTGTCTTCGCCGAAGACTCCAATTCCCTTTCAAAATACCTATGACTTGGTTTGGAATACACTTGAAAACACATTAGTCATAGCATAAAAGAGACATGATCAAAGGTATTATTATGAGCTATGTGTGCAAGTTTAGCAAAAGAAATTCCTAGAATCAAGAATATTAAGCTCATGCCTAAGTCTGGTAAAAGATTGTTCATCAAGTGGCTTGGTAAAGATATCGGCTAATTGATCTTTAGTGTTAATGTATGAAATCTCGATATCCCCCTTTTGTTGGTGATCCCGAAGAAAATGATACCGAATGGCTATGTGTTTAGTGCGGCTATGCTCAACGAGATTATCCGCCATGCGGATTGCACTCTCATTATCACATAGAAGAGGAACTTTGGTTAATTTGTAATCGTAGTCCCGCAGGGTTTGCCTCATCCAAAGCAATTGCGCGCAACAGTGGCCTGCGGCAATATACTCGGCTTCGGCGGTAGAAAGAGCGACCGAATTTTGCTTCTTTGAAGCCCAAGACACCAAGGATCTCCCCAAGAACTGGCAAGTCCCCGATGTGCTCTTCCTATTAATCTTACACCCTGCCCAATCGGCATCCGAATAACCAATTAAATCAAAAGTGGATCCCCGAGGGTACCAAAGCCCAAACTTAGGAGTGTAAGCTAAATATCTCAAGGTTCGTTTTACGGCCGTAAGGTGTGATTCCTTAGGGTCGGCTTGGAATCTTGCACACATGCAAACGGAAAGCATAATGTCCGGTCGAGATGCACATAAATAAAGTAATGAACCAATCATCGACCGGTATACCTTTTGATCCACGGACTTACCTCCCGTGTCGAGGTCGAGATGCCCATTTGTTCCCATGGGAGTCTTGATGGGCTTGGCATCCTTCATTCCAAATTTGCTTAGTATGTCTTGAGTATACTTTGTTTGGCTAATGAAGGTGCCCTCTTGGAGTTGCTTGACTTGAAATCCTAAGAAATATTTCAACTCCCCCATCATAGACATCTCGAATTTCTGTGTCATGATCCTACTAAATTCTTCACATGTAGATTTGTTAGTAGACCCAAATATAATATCATCAACATAAATTTGGCATACAAACAAATCATTGTCAAGAGTTTTAGTGAATAAAGTAGGATCGGCCTTGCCGACTTTGAAGCCATTTGCAATAAGGAAATCTCTAAGGCATTCATACCATGCTCTTGGGGCTTGCTTGAGCCCATAAAGCGCCTTAGAGAGCCTATAAACATGGTTAGGATACTTACTGTCTTCAAAGCCGGGAGGTTGCTCAACATAGACCTCCTCCTTGATTGGTCCATTGAGGAAGGCACTCTTCACGTCCATTTGATAAAGCTTGAAGCCATGGTAAGTAGCATAGGCTAATAATATGCGAATTGACTCAAGCCTAGCTACGGGTGCATAGGTTTCACCAAAATCCAAACCTTCGACTTGTGAATACCCCTTGGCCACGAGTCGAGCTTTGTTCCTTGTCACCACACCATGCTCGTCTTGCTTGTTGCGGAAGACCCACTTGGTTCCTACAACATTTTGATTAGGACGTGGAACTAAGTGCCATACCTCATTCCTTGTGAAATTGTTGAGCTCCTCTTGCATCGCCATCACCCAATCCGAATCTTGAAGTGCTTCCTCTACCCTGTGTGGCTCAATAGAGGAAACAAAAGAGTAATGCTCACAAAAATGTGCAATACGAGATCGAGTGGTTACCCCCTTATGAATGTCGCCGAGGATGGTGTCGACGGGGTGATCTCTTTGTATTGCTTGGTGGACTCTTGGGTGTGGCGGCCTTGGTTGTTCATCCTCCTCGTCTTCCTCATTTGCATCTCCCCCTTGATCGTTGCCGTCATTTTGAGGTGGCTCATCTTCTTGATCTTCTTGTTCAATATCTTGAGCCTTATCCTCAACTTGAGTTGGTGGAGATGCTTGCATGGAGGAGGATGGTTGATCTTGTGCATTTGGAGGCTCTTCGGATTCCTTAGGACACACATCCCCAATGGACATGTTCCTTAGCGCTATGCATGGAGCCTGTTCTTCACCTATATCATCAAGATCAACTTGCTCTACTTGAGAGCCGTTAGTCTCATCAAACACAACGTCACAAGAAACTTCAACAAGTCCTGAGGACTTGTTAAAGACTCTATATGCCTTTGTGTTTGAGTCATATCCTAGTAAAAAGCCTTCTACAGTTTTAGGAGCAAATTTAGATTTTCTACCTCTTTTGACAAGAATAAAACATTTGCTACCAAAAACTCTAAAATATGAAATATTGGGCTTTTTACCGGTTAGGAGTTCATAGGATGTCTTCTTGAGGATTCGGTGAAGATATAACCGGTTGATGGCGTAGCAAGCGGTGTTGACCGCTTCGGCCCAAAACTGATCCGGTGTCTTGTATTCATCAAGCATGGTCCTTGCCATGTCCAATAGAGTTCGATTCTTCCTCTCCACTACACCATTTTGTTGTGGAGTGTAGGGAGAAGAGAACTCATGCTTGATGCCCTCCTCCTCAAGGAAGCCTTCAATTTGAGAGTTCTTGAACTCTGTCCCATTGTCGCTTCTAATTTTCTTGATCCTTAAGCCGAACTCATTTTGAGCCCGTCTCAAGAATCCCTTTAAGGTCTCTTGGGTATAAGATTTGTCCTGTAAAAAGAACACCCAAGTGAAGCGAGAATAATCATCCACAATTACAAGACAATACTTACTACCGCCGATGCTTATGTAAGCGATCGGGCCGAATAAATCCATGTGTAGGAGCTCCAGTGGCCTGTCGGTAGTCATGACGTTTTTGTGTGGATGATGAATGCCAACTTGATTCCCGGCTTGGCATGCGCTACAAACCCTGTCTTTCTCAAAATGAACATTGGTTAGACCTAAAATGTGTTCTCCCTTTAGAAGCTTGTGAAGATTCTTCATTCCAACATGGGCTAGTCGGCGGTGCCAGAGCCAACCCAAGTTAGTCTTAGCAATCAAGCAAGTGTCGAGTTCAGCTTTATCAAAGTCTACCAAGTATAGCTGACCCTCTAACACTCCCTTAAATGCTATTGAATCATCACTTCTTCTAAAGACAGTAACACCTGTATCAGTAAACAGACAGTTGTAGCCCATTTGACATAATTGGGATACGGAAAGCAAATTGTAATCTAAAGAATCTACAAGAAAAACATTGGAAATAGTATGGTCAGGTGATATAGCAATTTTACCCAATCCTTTGACCAAACCTTGATTTCCATCCCCGAATGTGATAGCTCGTTGGGGATCTTGGTTTTTCTCATAAGAGGAGAACATCTTTTTCTCCCCTGTCATGTGGTTTGTGCACCCGCTGTCGAGTATCCAACTTGAGCCCCCGGATGCATAAACCTACAAAACAATTTTAGTTCTTGACTTTAGGTACCCAAACGGTTTTGGGTCCTTTGGCATTAGATACAAGAACTTTGGGTACCCAAACACAAGTTTTGGAGCCCTTGTGTTTGCCCCCAACAATTTTGGCAACTACCTTGCCGGATTTGTTAGTTAAAACATATGATGCATCAAAAGTTTTGAATGAAATGGCATTATCATTTGATGCATTAGGAATTTTCTTTCTAGGCAACTTGGCACGGGTTGGTTGCCTAGAACTAGATGTCTCACCCTTATACATAAAAGCATGGTTAGGGCCAGAGTGAGACTTCCTAGAATGAATTTTCCTAATCTTGCTCTCAGGATAGCCGGCAGGGTACAAAATGTAACCCTCGTTATCCTGAGGCATGGGAGCCTTGCCCTTAACAAAGTTAGATAAGTTCTTTGGAGGGGCATTAATTTTGACATTGTCTCCCTTTTGGAAGCCAATGCCGTCCTTAATGCCAGGGCGTCTCCCATTATAGAGCATGCTTCTAGCAAATTTAAATTTTTCATTTTCTAAGTCATGCTCACTGATCTTAGCATTAAGTTGTGCTATGTGATCATTTTGTTTTTTAATTAAGGCTAGGTGATCATGAATAGCATCAACATTAATATCTCTACATCTAGTACAAATAGAAACATGTTCAACATTAGATGTAGAGGGTTTGCAAGATTTTAGTTCAATAACCTTAGCATGTAATAAATCATTTTTAGTCCTAAGGTCGGAAATATTAGCTTTGCAAACATCAAAATCTTTAGTCTTAGCAATTAAATTTTCATTTTCTAATCTAAGACTGGCAAGAGAAATGTTCAATTCTTTGATCCTAGCAAGCAAATCATCATTATCATCTCTAGGGTTTGGAATTGAAACATTGCAAACATGAGAATCAATCTTAGCTATCAAATTAGCATTTTCATTTCTAAGATTGTCTATAGTCTCATGGCAAGTACTTAGCTCACTAGACAATTTTTCACATTTTTCTGTTTCTAGAGCATAAGCATTTTTAACCTTAACATGCTTCTTATTTTCTTTAATAAGGAAGTTCTCTTGAGAATCCAAGAGATCATCCTTCTCATGTATAGCACTAATCAATTCATTTAATTTTTCCTTTTGTTGCATGTTGAGGTTAGCAAAAAGAATGCGCAAGTTATCCTCCTCATTTTTATCATCATCTTCATCACTAGATGTTTCATATTTAGTGGAGGACCTTGATTTTACCTTCTTTTTGCCGTCCTTGGCCATGAGACACTTGTGGCCGACGTTGGGGAAGAGGAGGCCCTTGGTGACGGCGATGTTGGCGGCGTCCTCGTCGTCGAAGGAGTCGCTTGAGCTTTCGTCGGAGTCCCATTCCCGACAAACATGGGCATCGCCGCCCTTCTTCTTGTAGTACCTCTTCTTCTCCTTTCTTCTTCCTTTCTTGTCGTCGCCCCTGTCACTATCACTTGATAATGGACATTTAGCTATAAAGTGACCGGGCTTACCACACTTGTAGCAAACCTTCTTGGAACGGGGTTTGTAGTCTTTCCCCTTCCGTTGCTTGAGGATTTGCCTAAAGCTTTTGATGATTAGGGCCATCTCCTCATTGTCGAGCTTGGAGGCGTCAATTAGTTGTCTACTTGGTGTAGACTCCTCCTTCTTCTCCTCCGTTGCCTTGAAGGCCACCGGTTGCGCCTCGGATGTGGAAGGTTCGTCAAGCTCGTTGATCTTCTTTGAGCCCTTAATCATGCATTCAAAGCTCACAAAATTCCCGATAACTTCCTCGGGGGTCATTAGTGGATATCTAGGATTACCACGAATTAATTGAACTTGAGTGGGGTTAAGGAAAATAAGTGCTCTTAAAATAACCTTAACCACCTCGTGGTCATCCCATTTTTTGCTCCCGAGGTTGCGCACTTGGTTCACCAAGGTCTTGAGCCGATTGTACATGTCTTGTGGCTCCTCTCCTTGGCGAAGACGGAAGCGACCGAGCTCCCCCTCGATTGTTTCCCGCTTGGTGATCTTGGTGAGTTCATCACCCTCGTGCGCCGTCTTGAGTAGGTCCCAAATCTCTTTTGCGTTCTTCAACCCTTGCACTTTGTTGTATTCCTCCTTGCTAAGAGAGGCAAGGAGAATGGTTGCGGCTTGGGAGTTGAAGTGCTCGATTTGGGCCACTTCGTCTGTGTCATAATCCTCATCCCCTATTGATGGTACCTGTACTCCAAACTCAACAACATTCCATATACTTTTGTGGAGTGAGGTTAGATGAAATTTCATTAAATCACTCCACCTAGCATAATCTTCGCCATCAAAAGTCGGCGGTTTGCCTAATGGAACGGAAAGTAAAGGAGTATGTCTAGATGTACGGGGATAGTTTAAGGGGATCTTACTAAACTTCTTGCGCTCTTGGCGCTTAGAAGTTACGGACGGTGCATCGGAGTCGGAGGTGGATGTTGATGAAGTGTCGGTCTCGTAGTAGACCACCTTTCTCATCTTCTTGTGCTTGTCCCCACTCCGATGCGGCTTGTGAGAAGAAGATTTTTCCATCTTCTCCTTGTGGTGAGAAGAGGAAGATCTTTTCTCCTTCCGCTTGGAGGAGTTCTTCTTCTTCTCCCTTCTCTTGGTGCGGGACTCTTCCGATGAAGTGCTCCCATGGCTTGTAGTGGGCTTGTTGTCGCCGGTCTCCATCTCCCTCTTGGTGTGATCTCCCGACATCACTTCGAGCGGTTAGGCTCTAATGAAGCACCGGGCTCTGATACCAATTGAAAGTCGCCTAGAGGGGGGGGGGGTGAATAGGGCGAAACTGAAAAATCTCAAAAATAATCACAACTACAAGCCGGGTTAGCGTTAGAAATATAAACGAGTCCGCGAGAGAGGGTGCAAAACAAATCGCAAGCAAATGAAGAGTGTGACACGCGGATTTGTTTTACCGAGGTTCGGTTCTCGCAAACCTACTCCCCGTTGAGGAGGCCACAAAGGCCGGGTCTCTTTCAACCCTTCCCTCTCTCAAACGGTCCCTCGGACCGAGTGAGCTTTTCTTCTTCTCAATCAAACGGGAACAAAACTTCCCCGCAAGGGCCACCACACAATTGGTGCCTCTTGCCTTGGTTACAATTGAGTATTGATCACAAGAACAAATGAGAAAGAAAGAAAGCGATCCAAGCCAAGAGCTCAAAAGAACACGACAAATCTCTCTCGCTAGTCACTAAAGGCTTGAGTGGAATTGGAGAGGATTTGATCTCTTTGGTGTGTCTAGAATTGAATGCCTAGCTCTTGTAAGTAGTTGGAAGTTGGAAAACTTGGATGCAATGAATGGTGGGGTGGTTGGGGTATTTATAGCCCCAACCACCAAACTTGACCGTTGGCTGGAGGCTTTCTGTTCGATGGCGCACCGGACAGTCCGGTGCACACCGGACAGTCCGGTGCCCCTGCCACGTCATCAATGCCGTTGGATTCAGACCGTTGGAGCTTCTGACTTCTGGGCCCGCCTGGGTGTCCGGTGCACACCGGACAACAACTGTTCATTGTCCGGTGCGCCGGTATGGGCGCGCCTGACGTCTGCGCGCGCTGCGCGCGCATTAAATGCACCGCAGGTAGCCGTTGGCGCCGAAATAGCCGTTGCCCCGCTGGTACACCGGACAGTCCGGTGCACACCGGAATGTCCGGTGAATTATAGCGGAGCGGCTACCGCGCGAACCCGAGGCTGGTGAGTTCCGGAGGCCGCGCTTCCTTGGAGCACCGGACACTGTCCGGTGTACACCGGACAGTCCGGTGAATTATAGTGCGCCGGCTTCCGAGAATTCCCGAGGGCGAAGAGTTTAAGTTGGAGTCCTCTGGGCGCACCGGACACTGTCCGGTGTACACCGGACAGTCCGGTGCCTTCAGCCAGAGGTGCCTTCGGTTGCTTCTTTGCTCCTTTGTTGAATCCAAAACTTGATCTTTTTGTTGGCTAAGAGTGAACCTTTTGCACCTATACAACTTATCCACTAGAGCAAACTAGTTAGTCCAATATTTGTGTTGGGCAATTCAACCACCAAAATTATTTAGGAACTAGGTGTAAGCCTAATTCCCTTTCACTATCCGCATGGCGGAGAATCCCGTTAAACACAGCCGCACTAAGCACATAGACATTCGGTATCACTTTCTCAGGGATCACCAACAAAGGGGATATCGAAATAGCTTATATTAACACCAAAGATCAATTAGCCGATATCTTCACCAAGCCATTAGATGAGAAAACATTTAGCAAACTTAGGAATGAGCTAAATATACTTGATTCACAGAATTTTGATTGAAACATTGCACACATAGCTCATTTATATACCTTTGATCATGTCTCTTTCTTTTGGTACATATTCATATTTCTTTTGCTTCCATGAGTATTTCTTGTGTTAGTCTTATATTGAAAGGGAAATAGAGTATTCGGCAACGACAATGCTTCCACTCAACTCCATCGGTATTACTTACCCTTTGCCGGTATTTCGCCATCTCTCCAATTTGGTATAATCTTTCACTCATATATTATTTACCAAAGGGGGAGAAAATATAAAAGGGCTCTCGAAGTCTCCGTTTTTGGCGATTAATGCCAAAGGGGAAGAAAGTATTTAGCCCAAAGCAAAAGGACCGCACCACCACCAATTTCAAAATTTTCAAGAATTTTTCAAATTGGTATCTAAATGTATTTGATCTTGTTCAATTGATATTTACAAAAATTGGTAAAACCCTCTTGAACACTAAGAGGAGAATTTCATTCAGGGGGAGTTTTGTTTAGTCAAAGGAAAAGCATTTGAAACAGGGAAAGAAAATTTCAAATCTTGAAAATGCTTCTTGCAATCTTACTCATATGCCTTTGACTATTTGCAAAAAAGACTTTGAAAAGATTTTCCAAAAGAATTTGCAAAAACAAAACAAGTGGTGCAAACGTGGTCCAAAATATTAAACAAAAGAAAGCAATCCATGCATATCTAGTAACCTATGCAAACGTGGCCCAAATTGGTTTAATTCTAAGTAACCTATGCACTTACATTATGCAAACTAGTTCATTTCTGCACTTCATATATTTGCTTTGGTTTGTGTTGGCATCAAACACTAAAAAGGGGGAGATTGAAAGGGAAATAGGGTTAACCTTTTCCTATAAATAATTTTGGTGGTTGAATGCCCAACACAAATAATGGACTAACTAGTTTGCTCTAGATTATATAATCTACACATGCATAAAGGTTCAACTCAAACCAATAAAAGATCAAATATAGGGTTCAATTTCAAAGGAGCAAGAAACTTAAGTGTGCCCTGGTCTGGCGCACCAGATTGTCCGGTGCACCAGGACCGTACAGTCGCAAACTCACCATTCTCAGGTTTCTTAGGGCGCGCTCTGCTATAATTCACCAGATTATCCAGTGTGCCACCGGACTGTCCGGTGCACCAGCGGAGCAACGGCTACTCGCCCAACGGTCGACTGCAAAAGCACAGTGATCAGATGAACAGTGCGTACAGTGCGCGGCAGAGTCAGAACGCAGAGTCAGAGGCGCACCGGACACTGAACAGTAGCTGTCCGGTGCGACACCGAACTGTCCGGTGCCACTAGAAGACAAGCCTCCAACGGTCAACTGCTCCAGAACCCTAACGATTGGGTGACATGGCTGGCGCACCGGACAATGTCCGGTGGTGTACCGGACTGTCTGATGCGCCCATCGACAGCAGCCTGCCCCAACGATTGTTTTGGTGGTTGAGGGCTATAAATACACCCCAACCACCACCACTTCAACCATCCAAGCATTCAACATATTGCATTCAATACAAGAGCAATAGAATTCACTCCAAAACACAAATCAAAGCGATCGATCCGCTCAAAATCACAAATCCAACTCTAGCGCATTAGGACTTGTGAGAGATCACTTGTGTTTCTTGTTGCTCTTGTTTGCTTGGTTGGCTTTCTTTTCTTTCTCACTTCTTACTCTCAAGAGCTTTGTAAGCGAGGCAAGAGACACCAATTGTGTGCTGGTCCTTGCGGGGTCTAAGTGACTCGTGAGATTAAGGAAGAAGCCTCACTCGGTCTAGGTGACCGTTTAAGTGAGGGAAAGGGTTGAAAGAGACCCGGTCTTTGTGACCACCTCAACGGGGACTAGGTTCTTTAGAACCAAACCTCGGTAAAACAAATCACCGGGTCATCCGCTTTATTTCTTTGTTGTTTTGTTTTCCCTCTCTCCCAGACTCGGATTTAATTCTAACGCTATCCTCGGCTTGTAGTTTGTGTTTTAAGTTATAAATTTTAGATTACGCCTATTCACCCCCCTTTAAGCGACTTTCACATAGAAAGCTAAGGAGATAAGCTTTTCAACCCAATTGGAACCAACTTAAAATTCATCCGGAGTCAACAAAAATTATCGAAACAAGTCATCGTTCAGATTTTGTTTTGGTGCTGCGACACCGTCTGTTGGGCTGTTGATTCGTATATTGTGTTGAAGCCCATTAGGGGTACCTTTAGGGGTTGTGCACGCCTGTAACCTCTATTTTAATAGCAGTTACCGCCACATTATAGTTTGGGTTTTGCTTATATCATATCTGTCATCGAATAGTGTCGTCGTTCATCGGTTTGTAAGACCACACCTCATGATCAATGCAATTTTAATTTTGTTCTTCCTTATCTTGTTTGTGTTCTTGATTGCGCTTACAGGGATAAGCCTTCGTGGCGAGGTCACTCGTGTGTCATAGGTGATAACCAATGGAATAGTGGTGTAGTGATTGCGAGAATCCTTTCGCTCGAAACTTTGGATCAACAACGTTGAGATCTCCACCCAATCAAGTTATCGTACCTCACGGAAGATCCTACGCAAGTTTGTTCTCATAGCGACGCGGAGAATATTTCTATGCAAGTTTGTTCTCATGTTTAGTGTAATATTATTTTTATTTACTGCTTATCTATTTGTATGTATTGCTACGAGTAGAAACGAGGTCACGAAAAACTCGAAGACCAACTTGGTGAAGTACCTGGAATCGCAAGTATAAGACAAGTTGTGCCATTGATCACACTTCTTCATTCAATCATCCCATGATGAATAATATATTGAAAATATTATCTAAAACAGAATTCAAGTTAAATACCTTTCAATGGTGATCATCCCTTAGAAATTATTTTCTAAGAGATATTAAATAATGATCTTGAACCTATAAGTAATATATTTTAGAAAGTATTACTTTTGAGAGAAATAATTTGCGTTGCATATTTGAATTATTTACCAAATTGTTACAACCAAGTAAATTAAAGATTTTATAAAACCTTTGCATTCATGCCAAATTTTGATTGTGCATTTATTATGGAATTCAAAACCCTCCCTAAAAATATGAAACGGGGATTCAAAATAAGAATTTGAAAATAGAGAACAAAATTTTTAAAAAATAAAAATAAGAACCCGGGCTAGGCTGAAGTCCTTGTTTTCGGCCCATTAAGCAATTCACGACCACAAACTAGCGGGCCCATGCGGCTGCTGTGCGCCGTGGTGCGCCGACAGGCGGGCCGGGCCTATCGGTCTCGCAAAGCCCGCACCAACTGACCTGTGGGGACCACAGTCCATACTCTCACGCACTGGCACTGATGGATGGGTCCTGCTCGTTAGGACCATGATCTATTTTCACTGATCCGTGGAACCGTGTTGTCATGGCTCTGGTTCTCTTTCATAACGAACTCCGATCGGATGCTGAAGCCATAACCACCTCGCCATGGAGTCTCCAACTGGCGCAACCAACTCGGAATCTCAGACCCCCCCTCGTCCATGGCTATAAGTATCCACTCGCACCCCCTTCATACCCGATCAACCGTGCCACTATCGTCGTGGGAGGGAGAGCAGAGAGAAGGTGCCACCATGAACAGGTGCCTACATCAACCCTCGGAGTTCGAGGAGTGGTCAGCAAGGTTCACCGGAGCATCCCGCACGTGCGTCGTGTCTGTGCGGGCGCGATTGATGGTCGGGTTGGAGGGAATTCTTCACCGAAGCTTAGGTGCTGTCGTGGTGCCGCAAGTCGCCGTGGGCGGACTCCTCCACTACACCGATGTCGGTAAGGTGACCATCATAAAGTTCGCCATCCTCCATTCTATGCATACTGTCTACCGTTAGTGGGAATAGGTCATCGATGTTGTGGATGTGGGCCATGCTGGCGATGCGCCACCATGCGCAGCAAGCGGCGCTGCCGGACCTGACCATTAGGGAAAGGAAGACGTGAGTGTGGCGGAACTGCCCGAATTATTCCGACTTAAGTGCCTAAGTCCGCCCTTAGAGGCTAGACCACACTAAAATGGGAATAACCCGTCAATCCCTCGGATCTAGTCCGACGCGGCCACTGACAGGATCAAGTACCACAGTCTCACTCGATGGTGAGTCACAGAGCAAATACAATAAAGCATAAAACCATACATGGTAGAGTATTAAGTTATTACATCACCATTGTCATCATCGGAGTTTTCGCAAAAGTAACCATCATTGTTTTTGGAATGCAGCGGAAAATAAACTAACGGTAAATAAATGGAGAGATGGGGAAGCCTGTCCCATCACTCCTCATGCTCCTCCTCGGCCGAGGCAGGGTCCCACTCGACAGTCCAACCCGGTGGCAGGGTGGATGGCCAAGTCACTCCAGCAACCATGTCCTCCAGAGAACCTGTAAAATTGTGCCACAAGCAAGGCTGAGTATACTAATACTCAGCTAGACTTACCCGGTGTGAGGAGTCTATACTCCTCTACCTCTAGACATGCAACTGTTTGGCTGTAGGGTTTGGTTGCCAAAAGCACTAGCTGAGTTTCTGAATCAAGATTTTAACTTTGTCAAAATTAAGTGTGACTCTCTTAAGGCTAAAAGTGTACTATCTACTCATACATAGTAGCAAGCAATTTTAGCAATCATCATTTTGTATCATCTCGTCACAGTTTCACTTCTTACTCAATGCAGTACAAGGGATCAAGCAGTCTCATTAGCTGCGAGAAGCAGACGATTCGAATCGAGTTTTTATCCTTGCAAGGTAAACCTAAACACACGACATGCAGGGGCACTCCGTCCCCACACACATCAACCGTCCCCATCGATTCCCTGGCAGCAGATCAGGTCTCACCGCCTTGGCGTACAATGCCCCACTGACCCCGACTGGCCGTCGTGCAGTGGCCGCACTTGTACCCACCATAACCGGAATGGGAGACTACGTCTCAGGTCGCGTGAGGGGGTATGTCCACTGGCAGGTTCAATCAGGTACTAGGTTTACCGATTTACCATATTTCTCGGTATGTGTTTAGTACGTTCAAACGCTTGACACAGGTATCCGCACGTTAATCCTTATTCCATTTTCCATCTCGTGGACAACCAATCCCCATGGATTGTGGTCCACCAACTAGTATCCTGACAGTATGAAAGTGGGTACAATCAACTTCCTGATCTCGCGCGAGTGCTAGAAAAATCACTCGTCTTCTACCGAGACCCTAATTAAATAAAGCAGCTACTCGACCTGTCATACTAGTATTCATCTCAAAAGGATTCCTGAGATCATGCAACTAGGGTTTCAAACAATTCCTACACCTAAGTGCACAATCAATCCTACAATCATTAAGTGAAGTAAAATAGCATAAATAACGGGTTATGCATAAAACCGGGGCTTGCCTTTCAAAGCAGTGGCAGGCAGGTCCTCTGGTGCAGGCTCTGGTGCTGGGTCGGGGGCAACCTCCTAGGCAGCTCCTTGCTCCGGCACGAGGACGTACTCTCCGTCAGCAAGATTACAGTCTATCGAAATGCAATGAACATGTATGTCATGATTATGCAAAATTTAAGAACATTAAGCTACAGAATTTACGTCAAGAATTAACTTAGGGTTTCTTGGCTACGAGGGCCTTCTAGTGGTATACATAGACTTATCACCTTTTTGGTTTAGGTTTTCTTTCTAAAATAATATATTGGATTTGTATTGCCTCTATAAATTTCAGTGGTCAATTATAAAGGTCTTAAGAGGACATTAAGTTCCATCATCCATTTTCCCTTCTTAATTTCCACCTAGGGTTTCTAGTAGGGGTTTTGAACTATGATAGTAGTTTAAAACTTTCCAAAAATTCCGTAAAAATTACAGTGGGTTGTCACTGGCTATACTAGCTTGTTTTGAAAATTTCAGGCTTAAAGTATAAAAGCTAATCTTTAAACAAAAATAACAATGGTTGGGCAAAAATGGGCCACTTTACACTACAAGTCCTTTATTAAAGTGGTTTCTGACCTAATGGTTATTTTTGCTGGCCTCTAGTAGTGATAAAAAGCTCTTGTACCAAAAATGGCAGAGAGCTACATGGTGGTTAATTAATGGTGAATTTCTAAACTTGGGTGCAAAAAGAGTGATTAGAACTAACTTGTCTTTTGAAAAATATCAAACAACAGATTTCAGATTTTTCTTAAGTTCTTATTATCAACACATTAGTTATCCTAAGGTTTGGGGAGGTTTCACCTTATGGTTATTTTTGTAGGATTTTTCTATGTTATCCCCATTTTCTTCATTTAAAAGGTATCTTGTTTATTTTACACTACAACAGGGTATGACATATTTTTCCAGTGAACTACATCGACTAGGTATCTCAACAAAAATAGGTGTGCCCTCTGGTTCATCATTTATATCACCTTTTCTATTTCCTTAAACTTAAGCATATTATAGAATAAGGGGTTAAAATTATCTTAAAGTAATAGACAGAGAGGTTTAACATTTTTAACTAAGTTAGTGAGTGAATACAAACTTTTCCAAATTTTTCTAACCCTAGTTAAATAGTGCAACTACTTTTCTTGCTATTATTAAGCTTTTGGCCAAAACTGAAAATAAATCAGAACCTTATATTTTTCTCTAGATCCTATGTGGTTTTATATTTTTCTTAGACAGGTTACAGTATTTAGAGTTTGGCAAAATTGGTTTGACCATATTTGGATGATTTAAACAAAAGTTATGCATTTTCAAAGTTGATGTCCAATTTAAAAACAGATTTATTTAAGGTTTTCTGGAAAAACCAGTTTGCACCGAGACCCCTGGGGTTAAACGGATTCAAATCTCGCAGATCTACCCTCGGGTTACTATTCACCTGAGTCTTTGGCTTTGCACTTAACCCCCTGGGTTTCTCTCCCTCTCACCCGCGGTCCCTCCCCTAATCCAAACAGTGGCCGTAGAAAAGAAAGGACGGCGCGGCTTACCGGCGACGAGGGAGGTCCGGCGAGGTGGTCAGCGACACTCGGGAGGTTGCGGCGGTCACGTCGATGTGCGGGTCGCCGCTGGAGGTGGTCGGAGCTGCTTGGTCCACGTGCGCAGGCGGGCGAGCTCGCCGGCGGCGTGCGCTCCGGCCTATCCACGGCGGTATGGTTCAATCCAGGGGTACGAGGAGCATCACGGGATGACGCAGAGGCCACACACGCAAGGAATCGAGAAATGGTGGAGGGATTTACCCGGTCCACGCGCGCCGGCGGGTTCTTGAAGTCCGGCGAGCGCGATTCGGCCACTCCGGTGACGCAGGCTCTCGGTTCAAGCTTGAGCAAGGCTCACGACTTCACCAGGAAGCTTACTGAAGGCTTGGATCGAACGGAGGGAGGCTGGAGAGGGGTTGGCCACGACGGTGGTCTTCGGCCGGCACTGGCGGGCCGCGGGGAGGTCGCCGGAGGCGAGGGCTGGCTCGGGCAAGTCCGGCGAGGTACGGACGAGGTACTGGGGGAAACAACCGAGCGCTGGGGCGGGTTTTATAGGCACGGCTCGGGCGTGGTCACGGGCGACCGCGGGCGCGCGGGGGTTCGCGCACGGGCGTGCTCTGAGCGCGCCCCCGGGTGCCAGCTCGCGTCGAACACGTGGAGGGTTGCGTCTGCCAAGGTTCAACGGCCGATTCGAGCGCCATGGCGTGCATATCTCGGCAAAGTCACTGTGTACGGTCACTTCTCTGCTCCAAATCCTACCCTTTTGCTGTGAGTTCCAAGTCGAGATATGGTCAGGGCAGGGAGATAGAGAGGGGAGAAGTTTGCTGTGTCAGCTGGGTCCCAACCGAGACAAAAGGGGTGTCAAGTCGTGTCTAGCGCCCTAGGGTAGGTGTCATCTCTTGCCAGGGTGTTCTAGGGTTAATTTGGCGCCATTTTGTTAATTGGGTCGACTGGTTTTGAAAAGGAGATCAAGGTGAACATGAGGGATCTTTGCTTAAGGGTTGGTTTTTGACTTAGGCAAAATCTGAATTCTTCCCTAGTGTTCAAACTTGGGTGATCTTTTTAGGGCCTTTCTGAAAACTTTTTGGGGGTACTTCCTTACTATTAAACATAGGTTATTAAGTATATTACAACTTTTATATTTGGCCCAAACCATGATCATGATGTTTACATTGTCTTTTGATCATGGCTTCAATTAAGGTTATAATTACCTATGGGGGTTTTGTTCTAGGTTTTTGGGAGATCTTCACTTAGGTGTGCATTACAAGCTAGGGCATGACATCCAAGATAGTTTGCACTTGATTAGGACCTTGAATTCCAAGATTGGAGTGCTATGCCCACAAATCTTTATGTAATTATGGGCTAAAAAGGGGTAACCCTGGGGTGGACACCCTGAGTAACACCTAGGGTGTTACAGCCCTCCCCCCTTAAAGGAATCTCGCCCCGAGATTTCAGGTGGAGTCCCTTGGAGGGATGCTTTGAAGGTGTGTTGGTGCTACTTTCCCCTTATACTCAAGTTTTACCTTTATAACTGCTCTTCGAATGTCATCCTCTTTGCAACTTCAGAAGGAAGCCCTTCTTAAGTTAAGTCCATAACTTAGACTATCCTTATTATCTAAGTTTTTCTTATAATTGTATTCAAAGGGCAGGTGGGGGTGGGGTCTTGGGGTTACGTACCGGCTTCTTTGGGTAGAAAGTCGGGGAAGCGAGAGCGCAGAAAATCATCCGTCTCCCATGTAGCCTCTTCTGCTGAATGATGACTCCACTGAACCTTATACATTCTGATTGACCTTGCCCGAGTTGATCTTTCCTTCTGATCCAATACCTTGACGGGGTACTCCTGGTAGGACAAGTCTGATTCTATCTCAATGTCTGGTTCTGGTAGCACTTCAGTGGGTAGACGAACACATTTCCGCAGCTGAGACACATGGAACACATTGTGAACTGCGGACATATGGGATGGTAATTCCAATTGGTAGGCTACGGGTCCACAACTTTTCTTGATCTTATAAGGTCCAATGTAGCGAGGGGCCAACTTGCCCTTGATCCCAAATCTTTGGATACCCTTAGTTGGTGATACCTTAAGATAGACATGATTTCCCACCGCAAACTGTAGAGGCTTCCGCCTCTTGTCATGATAACTCTTTTGTCTGGCCTGCGCAGCTTCCAAGTTCTTTTTGATAATTCTAACCTTTGCCTCTGCTTCAAGCACCAAATCTGGCCCAAATATCTCCCTCTCTCCTGCTTGAGACCAATTTAGCGGGGTCCTACACCTTCTCCCATATAATGCCTCAAAAGGTGCCATCTTCAGACTGGACTGATAACTGTTATTGTAAGAAAACTCTGCTAAGGACAGACACTTATCCCAATCCTTCCCATAGTGTAGTGCACATGCCCGCAACATGTCTTCCAAAATCTGATTCACCCTTTCTGTCTGGCCATCAGTCTGAGGGTGATAGGCTGAGCTTCGGATTACTTGGGTTCCAAGTGATTCTTGCAGTTTCTCCCAAAAGCGTGCCACAAACAGTGCTCCTCTGTCAGATACAATGGTTTTTGGCATACCATGCAACCTTACTATCTGATCAACATAAATCTCTGCGTACTTCTCTGTCTTGTGGGTGGTGTGTACTGGCAAGAAATGAGCAGTCTTGGTCAATCTATCCACAATAACCCATATGGAATCATGGTGCCGGGAGGTATTGGGTAATCCCACTATGAAGTCCATGCAAATGTCCTCCCATTTCCAAGACGGTATGGGAAGGGGTTGCAAAGGGCCTGCTGCTTTCAGATGACTAGCTTTTACTCTCTGACAAGTGTCACATTCTGAAACGTACTTGGCAATTTCTCTCTTCATCCGGGTCCACCAATAAAGGGGTCTGAGATCATGGTACATCTTGTTGCTACCCGGGTGAATGGAGAACTTGGAAAGGTGAGCTTCATCCAATATCTTCTTTCTGAGCTCGGGGTCCTTGGGAACCATCAATCGGTCTTCAAACCATAAAACTCCCTTGCTGTCCTGACGGAAACACTTATATTTCTCGGCCTTTTGCTTGATCATATCCTTGATGATCTGAACACCCTTATCCCCAAACTGTGCCTGAGCTATTTGTTCTTGCAGTGTAGGCTCCACCGCAATATATCCCAATTCACCGGAAGGAACAACTTCCAGGTTCAGCTTGCACAACTCATCACACAAGGTGATGATTCTTGCATCCATGTTCATGCAATTACATTGGGCTTTTCGGCTCAAAGCATCTGCCACAACATTTGCCTTGCCAGGATGGTAATGTACCTCCAAATCATAGTCCTTGATTAATTCCAACCATCTCCTCTGCCTCATATTCAGATCTGCCTGAGTGAAAATGTACTTGAGGCTCTTGTGATCAGTGTAAATATTACAGTGAGCTCCCATCAAGTAGTGCCTCCATATCTTGAGGGCATGAACTACTGCTGCCAACTCCAGATCATGTGTCGGGTAATTCTGCTCATGAGGTCTGAGGGCTCGGGAAGCATAAGCAATCACTCTGTTCTCTTGCATCAACACACAACCCAATCCGGTACCAGAAGCATCACAATAAACTTCAAATGGCTTGGTATTATCCGGTTGAGCTAGCACTGGAGCTGTTGTCAATTGTTGTCTCAGGGTATGAAAGGCATCCTCACATTTTTGGCTCCACACAAATTTGGCTCCCTTTTTCAACAGTTCAGTCATTGGCTTGGCAATTCTAGAGAAATCCGGAATGAATCGTCGGTAATACCCTGCCAATCCCAGAAAACTCCTAATCTGCTTCACTGTAGTCGGGGGTTTCCAGTCCATCACTTCTTGCACCTTCTCAGGATCAACTGATATCCCGTCCTGAGAAATTGTGTGACCCAAGAATTTTATTTCTTTCAGCCAGAACTCACACTTGGACATCTTAGCATACAACTGATGGTCGCGAAGTCTCTGAAGCACGATATGCAAATGTTTAGTGTGCTCAGCCTCATTCTTGGAATAAACCAGAATGTCATCAATGAAAACAACCACAAACTTGTCCAGCTCTGGCATGAACACTGAGTTCATTAGGTACATGAAATAAGCCGGGGCATTGGTTAGCCCAAAGGACATCACCAAAAACTCATAGAGCCCATATCTGGTAGAGAAAGCCGTCTTGGGAATATCGCTGGTTCGAATCTTGATCTGATGGTAGCCCGAGCGAAGGTCTATCTTGGAGAATACCTTGGCTCCTACCAATTGATCAAACAGAACATCAATGCGGGGTAACGGGTACTTGTTCTTGATAGTCACCGCATTGAGAGGGCGGTAATCAACACACATCCTCAAACTCTCATCCTTTTTCTTCACAAATAATGCTGGACATCCCCATGGTGAAGTGCTTGGGCGAATAAACCCCTTGTCCAACAATTCTTGCAATTGTTTCTTCAGTTCTGCCAACTCCGCGGGAGGCATCCTATAAGGTCTCTTGGAGATAGGAGCAGTCCCGGGTTGCAATTCAATGGCAAACTCAATGTCTCGGTCAGGTGGCATTCCTGGCAATTCCTCCGGAAAGACATCGGGGTAGTCGCAGACTACTGGGATCTGCCTTACTGGAGACTCTGCCATAACAAAGGCACAAGACTGGGTACCACCCTGGTTGGGTAAATACAAAACAGTCTCGCCATAAACAGGGGAATGAATTTCAATGGCTCTGGCTGCAATATCCAATATTGCCTGATGTTTGGCCAACCAATCAGTTCCCAAGATGATATCCACACTATCCAGCCCCAAAATAAGAAGGTCAGTTTTAATTATCAAACTACCAACCTTTAGAGGTACCTTCATGCTGATTTGGTTAGTGGCAATCCTGCCTCCCGGGGTGGAAATGGTAATAGCCCCGTGGGTGTGGCAAAAAGGCAACTGGCACTTGGCACTAAATTTGGCACTGACAAAACTATGCGATGCACCAGAATCAAAAAGAATAGTAGCAGGGAAATTTAAAACTGTAAAGATACCAGTCATGACGGGTGCTCCCTCTGGAATGTCAGCCATTGTAGTGAAGTTCAGCTTGCCCTGCCTCACTTGCACTTTCTGCCTCTTTCCCTGGTTCTGGTTAACATTCTGCCCCTGCCTCTGCTGATTCTTGGGGCAATTCTTGGCATAATGCCCAGTGCTGCCACAAGTGAAACACCTGTTATCATTGGCCTGGCGGTACTGCTGCTGCTGGTTGTTCCTCTGAACTGGGAATTGGGCACGGTTGGGTGCCTGCTGCTGTTGCTGCTGCTGCTGCTGCTGCTGCTGTGGTGGCCTGATCACCCACCTTCCTTGCTGCTGCTGAGGTCCCCTGCTCTGTGAGTCAGACACAATCCTGAAGCGCTGTGGCTGGGACGAGGGTCCTGCCACAGGGGTCTTCCTCTTCTTCTCCGCCTGTCGAGCCAAGATGCAGTCTTCCTGGGAGATAGCCATGTTGACCAACTCATTGTAACTGTTGGCCCTGACGGTGTTGAGACGGTCACGGAGCTTGGTGCTGAGCCCCCTCCTGAACCTGTCTCGCTTCTTCTCATCCGTATCTGCATGGTATCCGGCATACTGACACAAATCGTTGAAGGCCTGGGCATATTGCAACACTGTCCTGCTGCCCTGAGTGAGTGCCAGAAACTCATTGAGCTTCCGGTCCATGATGCCAGCTGGAATATGATGCCCTCTGAAAGCGGCCTTGAACTCCCTCCACTCCACCTCTCTACCATCTGGCTGCATGGCAAGAAAATGGTCCCACCAAGTCCTTGCGGGTCCGCGAAGCTGCTGGGTGGCAAACCTGACCTTGGCGACCTCTGAGCAAGCCCCATGGAGCAGTGGGAACTTGGATTCTACCACCCTCAACCACACATCTGCATCAAGTGGGTCCTCCGACCTGGTAAACAATGGTGGCTGGGTGCTGAGAAACTCCTGGTAAGTAGCAGCGGCGGGGTGACGCTGATGGTCTCCACCATAATGCTGAGGTGGTGGCTGACGCTGAGCTAACTGCCTCAGAATCTCATTCTGCTGGGCCATGAGCTCCTGCAGAGTGGGAGGCGGTGGCGGTGGAGGAACGTGCTCATTCTGTTCACGGCGCGCTCTCCTAGCCATCTGAAAAAGCCACATGGTTGCTTAATAACATATCTCCAAGCTTAAGGTTCGAACATGGTAGGGGAGTCAAAGTAATTGATAGATTCCAAATAAAACAAATGAAAACCTGATCCTTTCATCCGAATTTTAATTACCATCAGTCATCCCTAAACATCCAAGAGAGTTTTACCACTGGTTACATCAAGGAAGCAAAAGACTCAACTCTACCTGGCCTAGTACCCTAAGGGTGCAAAAGCTAAGCTAGCGGCGAGGAGTCCAACTATCACCAATTTCTAACATTAGTCTGGCCTCTACTGAGTGAACGAGGCGACGCTAGACTCGGGGGAAGGGGGTCTCCCTGAGCCAGCGGTGTCTACACTGGAGGCAGACTCATCTCCTCCCTCGATGTCGACGTCCTCGTCAGCCTCCGCATCATGGATCTCTTGGTGATGCATGTCCAGATGCGCATTAGCCTCTGCTAACTGCTGCTGAGTGTTGAGGAGCTGATCCTCGAGGACCTCTATGGTATTCTCCCTGGTACCCACCAGCTCTTCCAACTCATGAATCTCGTCAGTCAGCTGCTCCACCTGTAAATCTTTCTCCACCAGCTCCTGGGATAAATCCACCACGAGCTCCTCCCTGCTATCCAGGGTGATCTTGGTGGCCTCCAACAATGCCATCAGGTGGGACATGGCCTCCCCACGCATCACTTGCAGACGATACAGAGCATTCATGCATCGTACAGACAAGTGGGCGGTGTGGCCTGGGTAGAGAGCCCAGATGTCCTTGGCATGCTCCACCCGATCCTTCCACATCGGGTCGTCCTCCTTTTCCGCGGGGAACAACCCAATGGGGTGGGTAGCCAACTCCAAGGGATGGAATCCGCAGAAGGTAGTCAGCCCATGCAGAGCGATGGCCTCAATAGTGTCCTCAGCCCGGTATCCATAGGACTCGGAGTCCAGTGAACGCCAGCCTGGCTGCAAGGGATGAGGCTCCAAGGTCATCCTCACCCTACAGCGAGGTACCCGGTGCTTCTCGAATAGCTGCACCGCGTACTGAGGGGGTGTCGAATATCCTGCCCCCTGAAGCACCTCCCACAAGATGCGGGGAAAACCCTCTCGCGCAAGTCCGTCAGTGTGGGTCAGTGCATCTCCATCCTCGGAGGATCCGTGGGAAGTCATCTGTGCACGGTTAAGCGTAAGTAAAGAAAAAGAAGTAAAAAGAACAGGGAAAACAAAACTCATCCTGCCCCTGGTTAAAAGAAAAAGGTAGTGAGGACCTAGTTGGCTGCTATTTCACTTTTAAGTCTTTTTATTTAATCAATTATTTACTTAATTAAGAATGCATGCATGCACGTCCTGAACGACCTCACAAGAAAATAAGAGGAATAGGGAAGAACTCCCATCCTGTAAAAGTGGCCTGTAGGGCCTAGTCACTTAGCCACCTAGCTACCCTTCTATTATCCTAAGGCTTCACGTCCTAGGTCTATCCTGCTCGCCCTACTATCTATCCAACATTGTTTCTATCCAGTTTTACTTTTAGAAAAGGGATGGTGTTTAGGATTTATTGATTCCTCTGTGGTGGTACAAGCTCCGATACCAGCTGTGGCGGAACTGCCCGAATTATTCCGACTTAAGTGCCTAAGTCCGCCCTTAGAGGCTAGACCACACTAAAATGGGAATAACCCGTCAATCCCTCGGATCTAGTCCGACGCGGCCACTGACAGGATCAAGTACCACAGTCTCACTCGATGGTGAGTCACAGAGCAAATACAATAAAGCATAAAACCATACATGGTAGAGTATTAAGTTATTACATCACCATTGTCATCATCGGAGTTTTCGCAAAAGTAACCATCATTGTTTTTGGAATGCAGCGGAAAATAAACTAACGGTAAATAAATGGAGAGATGGGGAAGCCTGTCCCATCACTCCTCATGCTCCTCCTCGGCCGAGGCAGGGTCCCACTCGACAGTCCAACCCGGTGGCAGGGTGGATGGCCAAGTCACTCCAGCAACCATGTCCTCCAGAGAACCTGTAAAATTGTGCCACAAGCAAGGCTGAGTATACTAATACTCAGCTAGACTTACCCGGTGTGAGGAGTCTATACTCCTCTACCTCTAGACATGCAACTGTTTGGCTGTAGGGTTTGGTTGCCAAAAGCACTAGCTGAGTTTCTGAATCAAGATTTTAACTTTGTCAAAATTAAGTGTGACTCTCTTAAGGCTAAAAGTGTACTATCTACTCATACATAGTAGCAAGCAATTTTAGCAATCATCATTTTGTATCATCTCGTCACAGTTTCACTTCTTACTCAATGCAGTACAAGGGATCAAGCAGTCTCATTAGCTGCGAGAAGCAGACGATTCGAATCGAGTTTTTATCCTTGCAAGGTAAACCTAAACACACGACATGCAGGGGCACTCCGTCCCCACACACATCAACCGTCCCCATCGATTCCCTGGCAGCAGATCAGGTCTCACCGCCTTGGCGTACAATGCCCCACTGACCCCGACTGGCCGTCGTGCAGTGGCCGCACTTGTACCCACCATAACCGGAATGGGAGACTACGTCTCAGGTCGCGTGAGGGGGTATGTCCACTGGCAGGTTCAATCAGGTACTAGGTTTACCGATTTACCATATTTCTCGGTATGTGTTTAGTACGTTCAAACGCTTGACACAGGTATCCGCACGTTAATCCTTATTCCATTTTCCATCTCGTGGACAACCAATCCCCATGGATTGTGGTCCACCAACTAGTATCCTGACAGTATGAAAGTGGGTACAATCAACTTCCTGATCTCGCGCGAGTGCTAGAAAAATCACTCGTCTTCTACCGAGACCCTAATTAAATAAAGCAGCTACTCGACCTGTCATACTAGTATTCATCTCAAAAGGATTCCTGAGATCATGCAACTAGGGTTTCAAACAATTCCTACACCTAAGTGCACAATCAATCCTACAATCATTAAGTGAAGTAAAATAGCATAAATAACGGGTTATGCATAAAACCGGGGCTTGCCTTCCAAAGCAGTGGCAGGCAGGTCCTCTGGTGCAGGCTCTGGTGCTGGGTCGGGGGCAACCTCCTGGGCAGCTCCTTGCTCCGGCACGAGGACGTACTCTCCGTCAGCAAGATTACAGTCTATCGAAATGCAATGAACATGTATGTCATGATTATGCAAAATTTAAGAACATTAAGCTACAGAATTTACGTCAAGAATTAACTTAGGGTTTCTTGGCTACGAGGGCCTTCTAGTGGTATACATAGACTTATCACCTTTTTGGTTTAGGTTTTCTTTCTAAAATAATATATTGGATTTGTATTGCCTCTATAAATTTCAGTGGTCAATTATAAAGGTCTTAAGAGGACATTAAGTTCCATCATCCATTTTCCCTTCTTAATTTCCACCTAGGGTTTCTAGTAGGGGTTTTGAACTATGATAGTAGTTTAAAACTTTCCAAAAATTCCGTAAAAATTACAGTGGGTTGTCACTGGCTATACTAGCTTGTTTTGAAAATTTCAGGCTTAAAGTATAAAAGCTAATCTTTAAACAAAAATAACAATGGTTGGGCAAAAATGGGCCACTTTACACTACAAGTCCTTTATTAAAGTGGTTTCTGACCTAATGGTTATTTTTGCTGGCCTCTAGTAGTGATAAAAAGCTCTTGTACCAAAAATGGCAGAGAGCTACATGGTGGTTAATTAATGGTGAATTTCTAAACTTGGGTGCAAAAAGAGTGATTAGAACTAACTTGTCTTTTGAAAAATATCAAACAACAGATTTCAGATTTTTCTTAAGTTCTTATTATCAACACATTAGTTATCCTAAGGTTTGGGGAGGTTTCACCTTATGGTTATTTTTGTAGGATTTTTCTATGTTATCCCCATTTTCTTCATTTAAAAGGTATCTTGTTTATTTTACACTACAACAGGGTATGACATATTTTTCCAGTGAACTACATCGACTAGGTATCTCAACAAAAATAGGTGTGCCCTCTGGTTCATCATTTATATCACCTTTTCTATTTCCTTAAACTTAAGCATATTATAGAATAAGGGGTTAAAATTATCTTAAAGTAATAGACAGAGAGGTTTAACATTTTTAACTAAGTTAGTGAGTGAATACAAACTTTTCCAAATTTTTCTAACCCTAGTTAAATAGTGCAACTACTTTTCTTGCTATTATTAAGCTTTTGGCCAAAACTGAAAATAAATCAGAACCTTATATTTTTCTCTAGATCCTATGTGGTTTTATATTTTTCTTAGACAGGTTACAGTATTTAGAGTTTGGCAAAATTGGTTTGACCATATTTGGATGATTTAAACAAAAGTTATGCATTTTCAAAGTTGATGTCCAATTTAAAAACAGATTTATTTAAGGTTTTCTGGAAAAACCAGTTTGCACCGAGACCCCTGGGGTTAAACGGATTCAAATCTCGCAGATCTACCCTCGGGTTACTATTCACCTGAGTCTTTGGCTTTGCACTTAACCCCCTGGGTTTCTCTCCCTCTCACCCGCGGTCCCTCCCCTAATCCAAACAGTGGCCGTAGAAAAGAAAGGACGGCGCGGCTTACCGGCGACGAGGGAGGTCCGGCGAGGTGGTCAGCGACACTCGGGAGGTTGCGGCGGTCACGTCGATGTGCGGGTCGCCGCTGGAGGTGGTCGGAGCTGCTTGGTCCACGTGCGCAGGCGGGCGAGCTCGCCGGCGGCGTGCGCTCCGGCCTATCCACGGCGGTATGGTTCAATCCAGGGGTACGAGGAGCATCACGGGATGACGCAGAGGCCACACACGCAAGGAATCGAGAAATGGTGGAGGGATTTACCCGGTCCACGCGCGCCGGCGGGTTCTTGAAGTCCGGCGAGCGCGATTCGGCCACTCCGGTGACGCAGGCTCTCGGTTCAAGCTTGAGCAAGGCTCACGGCTTCACCAGGAAGCTTACTGAAGGCTTGGATCGAACGGAGGGAGGCTGGAGAGGGGTTGGCCACGACGGTGGTCTTCGGCCGACACTGGCGGGCCGCGGGGAGGTCGCCGGAGGCGAGGGCTGGCTCGGGCAAGTCCGGCGAGGTACGGACGAGGTACTGGGGGAAACAACCGAGCGCTGGGGCGGGTTTTATAGGCACGGCTCGGGCGTGGTCACGGGCGACCGCGGGCGCGCGGGGGTTCGCGCACGGGCGTGCTCTGAGCGCGCCCCCGGGTGCCAGCTCGCGTCGAACACGTGGAGGGTTGCGTCTGCCAAGGTTCAACGGCCGATTCGAGCGCCATGGCGTGCATATCTCGGCAAAGTCACTGTGTACGGTCACTTCTCTGCTCCAAATCCTACCCTTTTGCTGTGAGTTCCAAGTCGAGATATGGTCAGGGCAGGGAGATAGAGAGGGGAGAAGTTTGCTGTGTCAGCTGGGTCCCAACCGAGACAAAAGGGGTGTCAAGTCGTGTCTAGCGCCCTAGGGTAGGTGTCATCTCTTGCCAGGGTGTTCTAGGGTTAATTTGGCGCCATTTTGTTAATTGGGTCGACTGGTTTTGAAAAGGAGATCAAGGTGAACATGAGGGATCTTTGCTTAAGGGTTGGTTTTTGACTTAGGCAAAATCTGAATTCTTCCCTAGTGTTCAAACTTGGGTGATCTTTTTAGGGCCTTTCTGAAAACTTTTTGGGGGTACTTCCTTACTATTAAACATAGGTTATTAAGTATATTACAACTTTTATATTTGGCCCAAACCATGATCATGATGTTTACATTGTCTTTTGATCATGGCTTCAATTAAGGTTATAATTACCTATGGGGGTTTTGTTCTAGGTTTTTGGGAGATCTTCACTTAGGTGTGCATTACAAGCTAGGGCATGACATCCAAGATAGTTTGCACTTGATTAGGACCTTGAATTCCAAGATTGGAGTGCTATGCCCACAAATCTTTATGTAATTATGGGCTAAAAAGGGGTAACCCTGGGGTGGACACCCTGAGTAACACCTAGGGTGTTACAGCGAGTCATCGGTTCCGTGATGTGGGTACCAGATTAGAAGTCGTGTTGATTTAATATGGTGTCGATTTAATCTAGTCCTTTGGATCAGTCATCAACGAGCGATAATACCCTTTCGCAGTTTTAAATCCAAGCCGAAAATTTTGGATCTAAGGGCCATTACGTGATACCGGTCCGTTGTTTGTTTCAGTCCGTTGATCGCAGATCTAACGGTTAGAAGAAACGCGCGTTATAAACAATCACTGTTATTTTATTAAAGAGTCCCTAGGAAATCATTTATTTAACCCGCAGTCCACACTGTGTTCAAAGGAATTTAATTCAAGTCCTCAGTTTTACACACCACACCCTGGACTTTAGTATAATAGGAGCCACCATCCAACACTGCAGAATAAATATAAAAGTAATTCTAGAAATCAATTTATTGTATAGAAGTAAATTCGATAATTTGAGAAAGTCCATAAATAATTCGTTTTAACTTCGATTTACTCAGTTCCTGTTGCATTAGCTTCATAATAATATTGTTTACACAGTAACATCATTAATTATATCATGTTACATGTTTTTATAATTAGAAATTCGTTTAAACCTATGTTCTAACCTTGCTAGATCAAATTTAATTTGTCTATAATTATAACCTGACCAAAATATGATCTCTAAATAAAATATAACTTGGATTAGAGATGAATTAAGGTGTTTACTTAGAATATCTTTCTCACATGCTTTATGTTAATCCACATAGAACATAATTTCATATCTAATCACATAGGTCTTCCGAAAACTATATATTTTTAACTGTAACTCCGATTTTAGTGATTCTTAGACCTACGATCTCATAGCGACGCGTAGAATACTTGTACGCAAGTTTGTTCTCATGTTTGCTGTAATGTTATTTTTATGTACTCCTTGTCTATTTGTATGTGTTGCTACGAGTAGCAACGAGGTCACGAGAAACCCAAAGACCAATGTTGGGGGCCTTCGTCCTCCGAAGGTCCTCAAAAACATGATTTGACAATATTTTCCAAGTGGATTATGTGAACAGGTATCTTCGGACTCAGAATTATGAACATGAAGTACGGTCAGGACGAAGCCTGAACCAGACGAAGGATGGGCTGATTACCAAGCTTCACGAAGGATGGTGCACAGCCGAAGCTGTGCGCAGGGAAGCTTCGTCGCGATAACAGAAAGGGGAACCGACTTAAAGATGAAAAGACTACTTGGGCCTTGACAGATTTCCATAAGTCATTAGCAAATGTAATGGACATGAATGTAATTTTACGTGGGCTGCGTCCCGCGTCTATAAATAGATGAACAGTACTCCCGTACTGCTCACGCTGACTTGGCATTTGCTTTTGCGTCACGCTTGTACTTTTTACCTTCTCTCAAGACCGAAGGTACATTTGTAATTTGAAATCATTTCTATTTTTCCATGTTAATAAAATAGAAATGATTCTATGATGATGTCTATATTATACTTCATGCTTTATATGAATCCTTCGTCATTATTCGTTATATTTATGAAGGTATGTCTCTCATGACCTTCGTCCGAAACTCATTATTTCCCGAAGGGGCATAATGTTTTGAAAGACGAAGGACTTTAACACTTAACACTTTTTATGTTGCCTTGTTCTTAACTCTTAGCATTTGAGAACAAGTCCCCAACATTGGCGCCCACCTCCGGTGAACTCACTTCCACTTCGAGTTTTTTGAACACCTTCAGAAGCTATAGACCTTCGCTATGGCGCCGAAGAAAGCTTCAGCGACTGGGGCTGCAGCACTGCAACCGCTGGACCCCAACCAGGAGACCGTCTCTCTTCGGGAGGCCCGAAGCCAGAAGAGGAAGGCCGTCAGCCCGACGCTTCAGGAGGATGAACTAGACCAAGAGATCAGGGATATGGAGATGCTTCATCAACAGGTGCAGAGGAAAAAGGAAAAGATGGCCAGGCTAGCTGAGCTGCAAAGGCAGATAGACGAAACTTCTGAAGAAGTTCGTCATCTTACCCATGATGAGCAGAACCGAAGGCCTCAACAAAAAGACCTTCATCAGGAGGGCTTCTTCAATGAAGATGACTGGTATGACAATTTCTATCATGGAAATTTTGTTTTCGATGATGCCTCTCCTCTGTCCGCTGAGCTGCAGGCTACACCCTGGCCTCCATCCTATAAGCCACCCCAGCTTCCCATGTTCGACGGCCACTCAGACCCGAAGCAGTTCTTGATGAGCTACGAAGCAACAGTGTCTTCGTATGGGGGCAATGCTGCAGTCATGGCAAAGTCTTTCGTTATGGCCGTCAGGAGTGTTGCTCAGACCTGGTATTCCTCCCTTCGACCAGGAACGATCACTTCATGGCAGAAGCTGAAGGATATGTTGTTAACCAGCTTTCAAGGATTTCAGACGAAGCCGGTCACTGCTCAAGCCTTGTTCCAGTGCACTCAGGATCATGAAGAATACCTTCAGGCATATGTCAGAAGGTTCTTGCGTTTGAGGGCGCAGGCACCAACGGTGCCCAATGAAATTGTCATCGAAGCCATGATCAAGGGGCTTCGTCCTGGACCTGCAGCTCAATACTTTGCTAGGAAGCCTCCTCAGACTCTGGAGAAGCTGCTCCAAAAGATGGACGAGTACATTCGTGCCGATAATGACTTTCGCCAAAGAAGGGAGGAGGCCTTCAGATTTTCTGAGATGACCAGGGGCTTCGGAGGAAGATTCTATCCGAGGCATGTCAGGTCCATCCACAACTCCACTCAAAATGATGATAAGGGGAGTCAGCAGAACAGGCCGCAGTGCTCCTCACAGGCTTCGGGGCAACAGCAAACTTTCTTCCGGCCACCAGCTCCAAGAGGCAGAGGCGCCAGGGGCTTCGGCGGAAGATTTGGAGATCAACCAAGGAGGATATTTTGCTTATTCTGTGGTGAAAACAAGGGCCATACCACCAGGATGTGCCATGTCACCATCCAGAAACAAAAGGAGCTAGCAGAAGCTGCAGCGCAACAGGGCCAGCCGAAGCAGGTCATGCATACTGCTTCGTACCATCAGCCTTACATCCCGGAATACGTGGGCAATCACCCTGCAGTTTCCGTAGCTTCGGCGAGTCAACCTCAGGCTTCATGGCAACAGCCCCCGCCTCCACCTCCGCTGCAACAAGGCCAACAGCCAGAAGGGAGCCAATATGTTCCGCACCAAAGGGATCTCAGAGAGCAATCTGAAGCTCGCACAGTCAATAGTACTGTGCCAGAGTCGAAGCACATTTATTGACAAATATCCTACTTTGATAGCAGTCTTTTCTGTTTAAGTTCTATTTTCTGTATAATAAAGAACATTTCAGTTTTTATATAATAGTTTCGTGGTTGGTTATGAGGAAAACCTATTTTCTCCACAGGCTTAAGTTGCTGAAGCTTAAAAATTTGCGGTAACAAGGAGGACCTTCGAATTATTAAAAATCCTTCGAAGCAACAAAAAGTCGTTCCAAGGAACGCAGAGTAAGTTGCCGAAGTTACAAAAAGCCGTTCCAAAGGGAGCGCAGTGTAAGTATTTTGCTCCAAAGACGTTCCTAAGGGAATGCAGAGCATACAGCGAAAAGTCAACGCTGATACCGCCTAAGTAAAAGGCGAAGAAGCTCCAAAGACGTTCCTAAGGGAATGCAGAGCTTATACCGTCTAAGTAAAAGGCGAAGAAGCTCCAAAGACGTTCCTAAGGGAATGCAGAGCTTATACCGTCTAAGTAAAAGGCGAAGAAGCTCCAAAGACGTTCCTAAGGGAATGCAGAGCTTACAAATATATTTTGTATGTATCTTTGGAACAAATGTCATTTGCATAACATAACATCATCACATCATTTTGCATAGCATAAGCATCATACATCATGTTGCATTTGGCAAAAGAAGGGGACACAGTATCAACCTTCGAAAGGACGCTTTGAGAAAGTGAAAATTGTGTAAAGTCACGAGGGACTACAATGATAATCTTCGAAATTATATAGCTTCGGAGAATGTTTTCACGAAGCGTGGATGTGATTCATCAGAATAGTTTTAACGGAGAATGTCTTCTTCACGAAGCATGAAAAGAAGGGAAGGTGTTTTTTTCGCCGAAGGCTCAAAAATGGTATGTATGTAGAATTTCATGCATCGTAAAGAATTGAATAATGAAAAGAGACTTGTATATTACATTCAAAAGTACAAAATATTACATAGATCACACTTTAAATGTTTTTCTAATAACACCTAGTCTTCTCTTAATACTACTTCGGCAGCCTCATTTAGAAGTTGTTCAACAACTTTATCCATGATAGCTTCGGCCATTTGTTTGATTTCGTCATCCTCTTTTGTGTGAGGGTCAATTGACGATCCAGCAGGTTCTGAGGAAGCAGAATATTTTTGCATTACTATTACAAACCGCGAGCAAAGTTTGAAATAAAAATTACAACACAACAAGAGCGACTAATTAATACCTATTTGCCCTTCGGCAGCTTCTGTCACTTTCCTAGCATCATGGATGCCTTTTTCACTCCTTTGAATGATTTCTTGCGCCATTTCTCGGCCGCCGTTGTCCCAGATATCAGTAAAGAATTTGCCACCAACCATGCTTGCTTCGGCCGAGGGGTTTTTGATGTCTTCGGAGGATAAGGCAGCTTCGGGCTGAGCTAAAGATTTTACATGCCCACAACCTTTCTTCTCCAAGACAGTAGCAACTCCCCTGGCGCCCGAAAAAGCGCAGATGTCGCCACGGCTACTCAGGATTTCCTCGAAGGCCTCTGCTTCGTGACTGATCCATTCCAGTGGACCTTCGGGATTGCCTCTTGAGAAATTCTCTTCACTGGGAAATGCGCCCACGCTGGCGAAGCTGGTTTTAATTTTCTTTACGCATTCCATGGATTTTTCGTAGCATTTTTTCTTAGAAGACCGAAGCTCCTCCACGGTTGCTTCCAAATGATCAGCCCATTGGTCGCTACATTCCCGTCTTGTTTCTTCAAGTATGCGTTCTTCTTTCGCCCGGGCCAGTTGCTTCTGAAGATCTTTAATCTTGCGTCTGTGAGCTTCGGCCTGAACCTTCGCAGCAGCTTCGTCCTTTTTTACCTTGTCTACTAATGTAAGCAGAATTTTATCTTTTTCTAGAGCGTCGTTTCTCAGTTTAATAACTTCTGAACGTAAATTGTTGAACGCAATTTCGTAGCTTTCATCTTCGGCGCTCTTTTGTGCTCTTAATGCGTTGCTTAGGATTAAACCCTATACGAAAAAGAATCTATATAAGAATAAAAGAATGAATTACGTAATAAATTTTTTTTCAAGCGTCTAATTCCCATACCTTTAAGCTATTGTACGCAAGACTGTCCGCGAGATCTTCCTTCGTCATAGCACATAATCCAGCTTCGAGCTTCGGGAAACCCATACTTCTAGCCATCTCCCGGCAGACAGATAATTCTTTGTTATCAGGGAGGCAGTATAGGAAGTCATCTTCATTTGTCCCATTGAACACTACTGCCCCCTTCGGATACTTTAACTCTCTAGCATAGTGATTCGCTTCATAAGTCTCTTCTTCAGATAATTTCTTCCCCGAAGCATGTCGCACGATGTAATCGCATGTGCTGGAAGGAGCTTCGGGGGCGGCAGTGTCAATTTCTTTAACCAAAGCTGGTTCTGATATTTTCTCGGTCTCCAAAGATTGATCCTTGGTGCGCTCTGAAGGCCCAGCTTCAGCTTCAGGTTGTTGCTTCGAAGCTTCAGCAACTTCAGCTTCGGTAGACACTTCAGCAACTTCAATAGTCTCCTTTGGAGTTGTGCTTGAAGACTTAATTGTCTCCAAAACATCTAACACGTTCACCATTCTTTTTCTTCTCGGGGTCACCGACGGACCCTTTTGACTTTTTATTGTTTCGACATTTGCTGAAGGACTTAAGATTTCCGATATTTTTGGCTCTTCAATCTTCGGTTTTTCCGCTTTTTCGGCTGAAGGTGCTTCAGTTTTCTCTTCTATCTTCGGCACTGGAGCTGGTTCTGTAGCTTCAGAGGCCAAAGAGACTTCACCAATAAATTTTGGCACTGTGGCCGGCTCAATAAAGCGCGCTCGGTGGGTGAGCACCTTCATCTTTTTCCTTTGCGGCGCTGGTTCACTAGTGGCACTCGTGGTAGCTTCTGTCGCAGGAGAAGTAATTTTTCTTTTGCGACCCAGTACCGGATAGTGATAGTCAGGGTAGACAAACCCGACTGCGTCAAATACCCGGTTGAGTCTTTTCTTCTTTCGGCCTCCGAAGGCTGCTGATAACGCAGTGTTCTCGGCCTTCGAATATGCCCCAAGCAGTTCGTCACTTAATGTTTCAATGCTTTTCAACCAGTCGTCATCAGGTTCAACAAACTTATCACCGTATTTGAATGTGTATTTCAGTCTGACTAGTCCGCCTTCGTCGGACTCTTTGATGGTCTCCTTCGGCATTTCCCACTTTCCTGCAAGTGGCCACACCCTGAAGGCAATATGCTCTTGGACCAAGTCCCTTGTCCCAATGAAAGAGCAGATTACACCGAAGGCTCTTTGGCATTCCTCGGCTGCTTCATCCATTTCAACCTTCGGCCTTCGTAGTCCGAAGCGTTGCCAGATGGGGCGCATAATGATATTCTTGACATCTTCTTGCGCTGTTAAGTCATTCTTTACATAAAACCACTCTGACATCCAGGCTCCGGGCCACCTCTTCCGAAAGGTTGGCACAGGGCGGCTTGACCCGGAGCGGGCACCGAAACTGTAACACCCAAAGTTGTTGTGATATTGTTCTTTCCCCCAGGGCTTCGTCTCGTATAACAACTCATGAATGTTGCAAAAGCTTTTAGCATTTGGTTCTAAACCTTGGCTTCTTGCAGCCCAGACAAACATCCCCATTCTTATGATGGCTTCGGGAGTAATTTGATGAAGGTAGACTTGAAATGTTTTCAGTACTTCAACAACAAAGTTGCTTAGGGGGAATCGAAGCCCAGCCTTGAGAAAGCTTCGGAAGATTACGACTTCATCTTCTTCAGGGGTGGGAGAAGTCTTTTCTCCAGCGTCAGCCCTCACAATAGATATATCTCGAAAATACCGTCCCCTCATATTATCAATATGACTCTGCTTAATAGTGGTTTTCCCGAAAACCGTGTGGCTTGGCCGCCATGGTCGATCTTCGGACTCTTCCCCACCACTTTCTACATCGTAACTGCCGCTGTCATCAGTATCTTCGGACAAACCTTCAAGAATCTCCTTGGTGATTTTCTCCGTATTAGTCTCCGCCATCGCTATAAGGAACCCCAAGTTCTTCTCTTCGTCGAGGCTCAGCTTCGTCTCGGCAGGGATCTTCTTACCTCCAGACATCTTCAGAAACGCTAAAAAACTGTTTTCAAGGCCGAAGCTTCAAAATCAAAAAGATCAGCAAATCTTAGTGCACAAGAGCTAAAAATTTAGTGGGCCGAAGCAGATGGAAAGTATGCGTACCAAATAAGTTTGCGGTATGATCTTATTTATACCCCCAGGGCGTTGAAAATTGAAAGACCCCACTTGTCAGTGAATGTTGCTATTCTAGCAAAGGGAAGGTGTTTTTTCGGACCTTCGGCTCAAGGCCTTCGTCCATATCGCAATCTGAATTTATCATTAATAAATTAATATTGCGAGGGGCTACTGTTGGGGGCCTTCGTCCTCCGAAGGTCCTCAAAAACATGATTTGACAATATTTTCCAAGTGGATTATGTGAACAGGTATCTTCGGACTCAGAATTATGAACATGAAGTACGGTCAGGACGAAGCCTGAACCAGACGAAGGACGGGCTGATTACCAAGCTTCACGAAGGATGGTGCACAGCCGAAGCTGTGCGCAGGGAAGCTTCGTCGCGATAACAGAAAGGGGAACCGACTTAAAGATGAAAAGACTACTTGGGCCTTGACAGATTTCCATAAGTCATTAGCAAATGTAATGGACATGAATGTAATTTTACGTGGGCTGCGTCCCGCGTCTATAAATAGATGAACAGTACTCCCGTACTGCTCACGCTGACTTGGCATTTGCTTTTGCGTCACGCTTGTACTTTTTACCTTCTCTCAAGACCGAAGGTACATTTGTAATTTGAAATCATTTCTATTTTTCCATGTTAATAAAATAGAAATGATTCTATGATGATGTCTAAATTATACTTCATGCTTTATATGAATCCTTCGTCATTATTCGTTATATTTATGAAGGTATGTCTCTCATGACCTTCGTCCGAAACTCATTATTTCCCGAAGGGGCATAATGTTTCGAAAGACGAAGGACTTTAACACTTAACACTTTTTATGTTGCCTTGTTCTTAACTCTTAGCATTTGAGAACAAGTCCCCAACAACCAACTTAGCGAAGTACCTGGAATCGCAAGTATAAAACAAGTTGTGCCCTTGATCACTCTTCTTTACCTAATAAGGTTCCTATTAATCACTGTGATATGCTTAGATTAATTTGATGGGACCTAATAGATTACCCTAGTTTTGATTACCCCACACCTCGCAAATAAATGAACTATTTGGTAGATTGGCTATGCTCTACCTGCTTTTTGGGAAGTAATGTTATATGACATATGATCATGCTTTATTTTGTTACATGATTATGTATTGTTTATGACAAGAATACGGTGTTAATTGGAATATGGAGCTTAACTTGAGATAACCATACTACCACAAGGGTGGAATGAAACGCCCTTGGATGACTAATTAGAAAAACTAGTGGATAACTACCTTACCTGAAAGAGGTAACTACGGTGTGAGTAGTTGACGGTATAGGGAGGTACTCGGGTCGATCATGTTGCAATGACTTTTCGGACGAGGGATTCTATATCGCCCTCTTCTCGCAGAAATCGTAGTGGGTTTTTGAAGCTAGCAGAACATTGTAAAGGCCTTATAGAGGGACCCTGCCTCATCTCCTTGGTAGAGATGAATGGAAAGTCATGATCCCTTGGCAAACGGGTAACATGACTTGTGGGTAAAGGGCACAATCTCTGCAGAGTGTAAAACTGGTATATCAGTCGTGCTCGCGGTTAAGAGTGACTTAGGACTCTCGCATGATTAACTTATGAAATTAAACTTAATTTGTCATTTGCATTACATTGTGGGATTTATTATTAATTGTGATCTCTTATTAAATTGGGTTAATATGTTCTTATACTTAGTAAATGCTAATAAATTTTTGACCAAATTGTTAAAAGCAAGCTCATCCTTAACCATTCTATTTGGTAAGCCGTACACTTCACATGAGCCCCCACCATAAGTGAGCTCATGCACATTATCCCCAATAACTTGTTGAGCGATGAACGTATGTGAGCTCACCCTTTGCTGTACTCACATCCTAGGTCAGGAATAGGTACCACAAGATAAGAAGCATGAAAGATGCCACGATAAGTTCGTGAGAGGTCTAGGTCATTGGTTCCCAGTCAACTATGGTTGCGAAGGATCATTGTCAACATATGATGTATTTAACTATTTTATACAGAACCGCTATTATATAATAAAGATGTGACATTCATTTTTGTACCATGAGTCATCATATGTGTGAGACTTGATCCTAGCACATAATTGTTTTGCGCCCAGGTTTGCCCTTAATTTCGGGTGTGACAAAAGCTAAGGAGATAAGCTTTCCAATCCAATTGGAACCAACTTAATTCATCCGGAGTCAACCGAAATCGACAAAACTGAAAGCATCTAGGCTCTTGGTTGGTTTTAGTGATTAATGACAACATAAGATTATATGTGACTAACGTGTGTTTTGCAGAGCAAATGATAAGTTAGGTCACATCGCAGGAAGTTGCGCTACAACTGTGAAAACAATCCCTCAGATGAGAACTTGAAGCGACGGTTGAAAAGGTGAATCGAAAGATGAAGCACTCCATATTCTAATTGTCGAAGGAGTTGTGGACACTTGATATAGAGTTAGGACTTCTATTTTTATATTAGTTGTACTATAAAGAGGGGTTGTAGATGAGTAGTTTGACCAAGACAAATCTAGTGTAGTGTTGGTACATGTTCACACTAACAACTAGTGCTAGGTGTCACTTGATAACTCACTCAAAAGGTAGAACGAAAACAGTTTAGAAAAACCTAAGGAAAAGGACTTGGACTTGCTGATCTAGGGGCACCGGACTGTCTAGTGCGTCCCCAGATAGTGGGCCCAAGAGTGCCCTGGGAGCAACCCTCTGCTCCCGAAGAAACCCGAGAGCGCGTTGTTCGCTGACTCGAATTTTAGCCAGGCACCGGACAGTCATTGTTCACGGTCTGTTGCACTGTCAGAGCAACATCGAGCTGTCACAACTAGCCGTTGGATGTGCACCGTTGGCGCACCGGTGGCGCACTGGACTGTCTGGTGCGCCCATGCGCAGTGGCCGCAGTAACGGCTAGTTTTGGTTGGTGGGGGTATTTATACCCCTCTACTCGCCACATTAAGGGTCTTGTTGTCCATATACACTTGTATTTATTGCTAGTGTATTGCAAGCCCACAAAGCACAGTGAGGTGATTAGCAAAATCATAATCCTATGTTAGGACCTCATTAGTGCGCATGGTAGTCACTTAGAGCACACACCACATGCATTAGACTTCTCTTGGTCAAGTGAAAGTCTATAGCTTGTTATTCTTGGTGATCGACATCACCAACACGGCTTGGTGGTGATTGGAGTTCAGTGATCACCCCGGAGGACTTGTTGGTGACCTGACTCGAAGATTATACGCAGTCGTGAGGGATCCACCACGCTGGAGAGGCAAAGGATCATCTCATAGCGAGCACTTGGTTTTTATGAGGACCAAGGGGGAGTGATACCCTTGCGTGGGTGCTCCAACAAGGACTAGAAAAGAGTGCTGACTCTTCAATACCTCGAGAAAAATTGGAGGAGTATTCTTGTCTCTACTTTACATTCCACATTTACTTCGAGCATTTTACTTTATGTATTTGCTTGTTTAGTATTTGTAATAATGACTTATTGTGTATGTCATAACATTTACTTATTGCTAGTAGTTTGGGTGAAGCTGAACCCTTGCTTAGGGTTTAATTTTTGTTGGAATTTTAGAAAAGCCCAATTCACCCCCCCTCTTGGGCATCGTCATCCTTTCAGGAACAAGTCAGCATTCAGATTCTGTTTTGGTGCTGTGACACCGTTTGATAGGTTGTTGGTCCGTGTATCATGTTGGAGTTCATTAGGGGCACCTCTTGGGGATGTGCACGCCCCTATCCTCTATTTTAACAGTAGCCACTACCATATTAGGGTTTTGGTTTTGCTTAGATAATATCTATCATCAAATAGTGTCATCGTTCATTGGTTTGTGAGACCTCACCTCATGATCAATGCAATTTTGATTGTGTTTTTCTTGTTTTTGTTTTTGTTCTTGATTGCGCTTGGAGGGGATAAGCCTTCGTGACGTGGTCACTCATGCCACGGGTGATAACCAATGACACAATCGTGTACTGATTGCGAGTATGCGTTCGATCGGAGTCTTGGATCATCAACGTTGAGATCTCCATCAAATCAAATTATCACACCTCACGAAATATTAGGCCTCAATCACTGATGAACTCAGATACGGTAGTTTCTGTCCACTTCGATTGTGACATGCAGTATGGGCAGCTTCTGGATTGGGATGCAGATAGTTTCTTCCCTAATTGCAAGCTCGGAGCAAGCTATGAATAACACGAGCAAAAAGGAAAAGGAGAGGAGGAGGCCTATCATATAATCAAAGCCACATAGCTAGTCAGTATCTGTGTCATTACCACCGGGCACCGGATTGCCAAAATCTCATGGAGGGAATGGCACCCAGCAGCAACGAGATGGCGGCTTCCATCCTCTGTGTGTCGAGGAAAATAACAACATTTTGGACCTCGAAGTGGAGGCCTAAGAGGAAGCGCTGTTGCAGAGCAGGGTGAACGAGGAGCCTAGTGTTACAAAATATTGTACACGTGATCAAGGCCCATCCAACCATCCATTTGTTATAGTTATTATCCAAGGGTCACACCCCTTGGAGACCCTTTTGTACATATGTATATAAAGAGGATCTCTGCAATAAACAAGATAACAGTCCTATCATTTGTCTCTCCCTCTCCACTGATTCTACTATTGAGCACTCAACTCTTAATACGTTATCAACACTGTCCCAAGAAAGATCAGAGGAAGAAGGAAGAACACTTGCTATTCTTGACAAAAACAACAACAGTGATATGCAAAACAACAGCAAGGTATGAAGCAAACCATTTCCATGCGCATACGTCGTATGCACAAAGTTCTGCACATTGTTGATGATGCGAGGTTGGAGGCGTTTGCTGCTGGGCAAGACACAACACTTCCACCAGTGCATGCCATCCCTGAACGCCGTGTGCAAGTGCAAAACATGCACTTCTATGTTCTCCATGGGTGGACAGTGGTGGTTCCACTGTCGGTGGTGGAGTGCGGCCTCCCCACTGTGTCTCCGTCACCACCGGTGCCGGTGGGTGACGCGGGGTCATCTACATCCGCACCCATGGACGTCGATCTAGTGGTACCACCGCCTCCTCGACCCACTACAACGACAGTTGCTCGTCGTTCCCCATCTCCGCCTACTTTGGTGGTCGTTGGGACCATCGCTGCCCGTCGTGGACAGCCTCCTCGCGCCATTGATGCCACGCGCGGCCGCATCATCTTCACTGGCCACCGCCCAAACGGGGTGGCCCCATCTTCCTCCCCAAATGGGAGGGCCTAATGGCCCTCTGTCCGGCTGGTGGTGGTTGCCGCCACGATGGTTGGTTGGGGGGAGGGGTGGGGGAGCAGGGATACAGCCCCTGCGCGGGCGCCACTTGGAGCATCTCCGGTGTGGGCAAGATCCAGTCGGCCCATGGCGCTTGGTGCGGCGCAGGACTGAACCATGGCAGGTGGCTATGGCACCGACTGCTGTCTCGGGCACGAACGTCGACCGTGGCATGGCAGCCATGGCGCGATGCAAGAAGCCCACCCGGTGGCTCCTCGGTGAGCGCGCTCGGCCGGCGCGGGTGCTTGGCACCAGACTACGGCTCGCCCCCGGTGCTGGTTCGGCCGGCCCTTGGTAGTGGCGCTCCGGTGCCCGAGGTGGCCCGGCGTGGGGGCGCTCGGCGAGGAAGCCCAGGCGCGACCGTCCGAGGAGAGGATGGCCAGGCGAGGGCTGGATCCCGGCGTGGGCACGCTTGGCTCGGAGAATGGCGCCAGGCGTGGCTCCCAAGCCTGCTCCTTACGTGACCTCCTGGCGTGCGGAATGAGGTGGCCGGCTGGCAGAAGACTCCTGCTCGTGAAGCAGACAGCCTGTGCGGCGGCGTCAGCCCAGCGGATCAGGAGCTTGGTGGCGCAGACCGTGGAGGCGGCTGGGATGTCTCCACACGGCGGCGGCGGCTGCAGGGTCTAGGTGGTTAGGGTTTCCTTTTGAAACCCTAGCCACCCCATATAGAATAGGTGTGTGGCTCCCTAGTGGGCTGCCTGGGCCGGCCGGCTTGGCTGGGCCGGTGTGCTAGCCACCAGTCTGCTGCCTGGTCCGCCTGGGCTGCTTCCATGGACCAGAAAAGGCCCATTTTATCATTTTAATTCTGAAATTTAGTACAAAACTCAGTTTTTATATGTAATTTCTGTTCTAACTTGTGTTAGGCGTCTAAATTTGTTATTTAGATTGCGGATTGCTACATATATTGTAAATACCTGTCCGTTTTATTATGAATATAGCAGACTTTAGTTCGTGAATTATTGTTTGTTTTTACATTAATAATTCACATATCTGTACTTGATATTATTTTGCATTCTTTTATGTTTGCATACAAATATAGCATTTTATTAAGTTCATACTTAATAATTTTCATGCAAAATAAAATTATATTATTTTGGATTAATAGCATAGGGAGATAGAGTCTTAAGCATTGGCTGCGCTAAATTCTTTTATTAAATTTAGTAGCCCAGAGACCGTGCTTAAGACATCATTTTAAATGCCTATCTCTATGAGGTCTACATCTCTCGAGATGATTACCTATACGTGCTATCCAAAATAACAGGATATAGAGTTCTTGAATATTATTTTGATAATTAGTCGAGCATGGGTAATGGAGACCTAAGCATTGGCTGCAGTTTGTTCATTAATGAACTTATCAGCCCTGAGACCGTGCTTTTAGGCAGCAAGTTTCTTGCCCACTAGTAGGAGATCTACCTCATTAATTTGAGGATTATCTATACAATGCTCACTAATATTCAAAGTATTTATTCGATTAGAAGGTTTGGAACCTTTAGGCAACTCATATCACATGTAATTTTATGGTTTTTGCATTTGACCTTACAACATCACCATTGTGACTATTAATTTATGAGTAAATTAATGGATGTCCATGGTCATGACTGTAGGAACATGTCAACCAAAGAGTTCGAGGAACTCGCCCTAGATGGGCATAACTACCCAACTTGGGCTTCAGATATTGAAATAACTTTTGCTTCTCGTGGGATCATTGATGTTATAGCAGCACCTATCACGGGTACTGCTCCAGCTAATGAAGTGAAAAATAACACTGCACTTTTCCTTTTGAGACTTTATATCCATAAGGACCTTAAGCAGGAGTACTTATGGAGAGATGACCTCACAACTTGTGGAAAGCTCTAAAAGAGCGCTATGAACAACAGAAGGAACTCATATGGCCGTCAGCCAACCATGAGTGGAACCACCTTCGCCTGCAAGATTTTAAATCTGTCACAGAATATAACCATGCTCTTCATAGTATTTGTTCTAAATTAAATTTTTGCGAGAAAGAGCCCTCTAAAGCAGATAAGATAGAGAAGACTCTATCTACCATGCTCCTAGAGGATAGGATATTGCACCAGTAGTATCGCTCTAACAATTTCTAGAGATATTCTCAACTCATGCACACATTGACCCAAGCAGAAAAACATCATGAGCTTCTTCTAAAGAATGCTCAGTGGCACCCTCTAGGGTCTACCCCACTGCCTGAGGTGCATTTCAATGTGCATAAGACTGAGAATAAGAAAGGATTCAAGAAAGAATCCCCCTGGACCTCGCAAATTCAATAAGCGCAAATTCCACAAGAAAGGGCAAGGAAAGGGAAAAGGCAAGCCTCTACCATCTAAGGGCAACAGAGTTTGCCATAAATGTGGTACTGAGGGCCATTTTGCTAGGGACTGCACTTGCCCTAAGCACCTTGTTCTTTTGTATCAACAATCCCTAAAGAAGGAAAAGTCTGATAAGCCTAGTTTTGAGGCTCATTTCAATTCTGCTGAAGCATCAACTGAGGTTGGCAGTTCTTCACTGGCTTCTACTGAACTGAAGAAAACTCTTACTAAAGAGCACCTCAATGCTGTTGACAACAAGCCTCTCCTTCTACAATAAGATGAAACTGATGATATTGTTGGGGGCCTTTGGCTTCCGAAGGTCCTCAAAAACATGATTTGACAATATTTTTCGAGTGAAACATGTGAACAGGTATCTTTGGAGTCAGGTTGCGGGTGTACAAGAGCATGGTTAAGACGAAGCTTGACTGGGATGGAAAGCGACCACGACGAAGGATAAGACGATCACAAAGCTATGTGCAGAAAAGCTTCGGCATGACGGCAGAAAAGAGGAACCGACTTAAAGATGAAAAGTCAAATTAGACCTCGAAGAATTGCTATAAAGTTATTGATAAATGTAAAGGGCATCAATGTAATTTTACACGGGCTGCGTCCCGTGCCTATAAATAGTTGAACAGTACTCCCGTACTGTTCATGCTGACTTGGCAGACGCTTTTTCGCATCACATCTATACCCTTACTTCTCATCAATCTGAAGGTATATTCGTAATTTGTCTTTATGAATCTGGTAATAAAAATAAGTTGATGATAATACTCATATCATTGCTCGTGTTTCATATATGTGCTCTTTTTTATCATTTATCAATCTTACGAAGGTCTTTTCCTTCGTAACCTTCGTCCAAAATTCATTATATCCGAAGGGGCATAATGTTTAAAAGGACGAAGGAATTTGACATTTAAACACTTTTTATGTTGCCTTGTTCTTAGTTCTTAGCATTTGAGAACAAGTCCCCAACATTGGCGCCCACCTCCGGTGAACTCACGTCCATTTTTTGAGTTTTGAACACCTTCGGCAAGCATCACCTTCGTCATGCCACTGAAAAAATCTTCAGCGACAGGGGCTGCCACTCTGCAGCCGCTGGACCCCAATCAAGATGTCGTTTCTCTTAGGGAGGCCCGAAGCCAGAAGAGGAAGGCCACCAGTCCAACGCCTCCGGAGGACGACTTGGATCAAGAAATCCAAAATTTGGAGATGATCAATCAACAGGTCCAACGGAAGAAGGAGAAGATGGCTCGTTTAGCTGATCTTCAAAGGCAGATAGACGAAGCCTCTGAAGAGCTTCGACATCTTGCTCAAGATGACCAGAACCAAAGGCCCCCGCGCAGAGAGCTTCATCAAGAGGGCTTCTACAACGAGGGCGACTGATATGAAGATTTCCATCACGGAAATTTTGCTTTTGATGATACTTCTCCCTTGTCAACAGAACTGCAGGCTACTCCTTGGCCACAGTCTTACAAGCCACCCCAGCTCCCCATATACGACGGTCATTCAGACCCTAAACAATTCTTGATGAGCTATGAGGCAACCATATCTTCGTATGGTGGCAACACGGCGGTCATGGCAAAGTCTTTCGTCATGGCTGTCAGGAGTGTTGCACAAACCTGGTACTCCTCTCTTAGGCTAGGGACAATCACATCATGGCAAAAGCTGAAGGATATGTTGATGACCAGCTTCCAAGGGTTTCAGACGAAGCCAGTCACCGCTCAAGCTTTATTCCAGTGCACCCAGGATCACGAAGAATACCTTCAGGCATATGTCCGAAGGTTCCTGCGTCTGAGGGCACAGGCACCAATAGTGCCCAATGAAATTGTCATTGAGGCCATGATCAAGGGGCTTCGGCTAGGACCTTCAGCTCAGTACTTTGCCAGGAAGCCTCCTCAAACTTTGGAGAAGCTGCTCCAGAAGATGGACGAGTATATTCGAGCTGACAATGATTTTCACCAAAGAAGGGAAGAAGCTTTCAGGTTCTCTGAAATGACCAGGGGCTTCGGAGGAAGATTTTATCCGAGGCACGTCAGGTCAATTCACAATTCTACTCAAAGTGATGACAAAGGGAGTCAACAGCAAAGGCCACAGTGCTCTTCGCAAGCTTCGGGGCAATAGCAAAGCTCTTTCCGGCCGCCAGCGCCAAGGGGCAGAGGCGCCAGGGGCTTCGGGGGAAGATTTGGAGATCAACTAAGAAAAATTTATTGCCTATTATGTGGTGAAGGCAAGGGCCGTACCACCAGGATGTGCCATGTTACCATCCAGAAGCAAAAGGAGCTAGCAGAAGCTACAGCGCAACAGAGCCAGCCGAAGCAGGTTATGCATACTGCTTCGTATCATTCGCCTTACATTCCAGAATATGTAGGCAATCACCCTGCAGCCTCTGTTGCTTCGGCAAGTCAACCCCAAGCATCTTGGCAACAGCTACCACCGCCACCACCAATACAACGAGGTCCGCAGCCAGAAGGGAGTCAGCACTCTCACCCCCAGCGGGACTTCAGAGAGCAGTCCGAAGCTCGCACAGTCAATAGCACTGTGCCAGAGTCGAAGCATATTTACTGACAAAATATCCTACCTCGATAGCAGCTTTTTGCATTTTCGCATTTAGTTTTACTTTCTTTGTAGTAAGGAACAATTATGGGAAGTTTAAGTGTCTTTTATCGTTTTTTTCAATTTCTTGTAACAGTTTAGCTTATTATCATAATGAAAATATATCTTCTCCATAGGCTTGAGTTGCCGAAGCACAAGAATTTATGGTGGTACGGAGAACCTTCGAATTATCAAAAACTTGTTCTAAGGGAGCGCAGTGTAAGTTTTCTGCTAAAAAGTCGTTCTGAAGGGAATGCAGAGCTTACAGCGAAAAATAAACGCTGATTCCGCTGAAAGTAAAAGGCGAAGAAGCTCCTAAGGGAGGCTTACAACGAAAAATAAATGTTGATTCCGCTGAAGTAAAAGGCGAAGAAGCTCCTAAGGGAGGCTTATAGCGAAAAGTCAGCCATGATATAAAAAGATTGTGTGTTCTATTGCAGGGATGTGTGTATCTTCGACACAAATATCATTTTGCATAACATAACATCATCACATAATTTTGCATAACATAAGCATCATACATCATATTGCATGTAGAACAAGAAGGGGACACAGTATTGATCTTCGTAGAATGTTTTGAAAAAGAGAAAATCGTGCTAAGGCACAAGATAAATTGAGAAGAAGTGTAGCTTCATTAGAGAGACAACATAAAACTTTTTTATAGCTTCGAAGAATGTTTTCACGAAGCTTGGATATTCTTCATAAGAGAAGTATGGAAATTCTTGTGATATATAAAAGATTTTCTTCACGAAGCATGAAAAGAAGGGAAGGTGTTTTTTCGCCGAAGGCTCAAAAAACGGTATGTATGCAAAATTTCATGCATCGTAAAGAATTGAACCATAAATAGATTATATATTACATTCAAAGTTACAAAGTTTTACACATGTCACATTCCAAATATTTTTACAATACCATTTAATCTTCCCTAAGAACTACTTCTGCAGCCTCGTTCAGTAGCTAATCGACAACTTTGTCCATGATGGCTTCAGCCATTTTTCTAATTTCGTCGTCCCCCTTTGGGTGGGGGCCCAGAGATGCCTCAGCAGGTTCTGAGGGAGGAGAGGATATGGCTATATTACTATTACAAACCACGAACAAAAGTTTGAAATAAAAAATTACAACAAAATAAAAACCACTAGTTAATACCTATTTGCCCTTCGGGCTCTGCGTTTTTCTCAGCAGCCTCCGCTACCTTCCTAGCATCATGGATGCCTTTTTCGCTTCTTTGAATGATTTCTTGAGCCATTTCTCGGCCGCCATTGTCCCAAATGTCGGTGAAAAATTTTCCACCGACCAGGCTTGCTTCGGCTGAAGGGTCTTTAATATCTTCAGAGGATAAAGCAGCTTCAGATTGTGCTAAAGATTTCACATGCTCGCACCCTTTCCTCTCCAAAATAGTAACAATTCCCCTGGCGCCCGAAAAAGCACAAATGTCCCGCGACTATTCAAGATTTCCTCGAAGGCCTCAGCTTCGTGACTGATCCATTCAATCGGGCCTTCTGGATTCCCTCTTGTGAAATTTTCTTCGCTAGAGAATGCGCCAACGCTGGCGAAGCTGGATTTTATCTTCTTAACACACTCTATGGATTTATCATAGCACCTTTTCTTGGAAGCACGAAGCTCTTCAACATTTATTTCCAAATGATTTGCCTACTGATCACTAAGTTCTCGTTTTGTTTCTTCAAGTATGCGTTCTTCCTTAGCTCGGGCTAATTGTTTCCGAAGATCTTCGATTTCATGCTTCTGAGCTTCGGCTTGAGCTTTAGAACTAGCTTTGTCTTCCTTTATCTTATCCACCAATGTAAGCAGAATTTTGTCCTTTTCCAAGGCTTCGTTTCTTAGCCTGATAACCTCTGTTCGAAGGTTGTTGAGAGCAATAGTGCAGCTCTCATCTTCAGCATTCTTTTGTGCCCTTAAGGCATTGCTGAGTATTAAGCCCTATTCAAAAGAATGAATGGATTAACATAAGAACAAAAGACTAATTCAAAATTCATAAACTTCAAAATTCACAATTTTTGTACCTTCAGACTATTGTATGCAAGGCTATCCGCAAGATCGTCCTTCGTCATGGCGCAAAGGCCAGCTTCAAGCTTCGGGAACCCCATGCTTCTAGCCATCTCCCGGCAGACGAATAATTCTTTATTGTCTGGGAGATAGTATAGGAAGTCATCTTCGTCTGTCCCATTGAACACTAGGGCCCCCTTTGGATACTTCAGTTCTCGGGCATAGTGATTAGCTTCAAAAATCTCTTCTTCAGATAATTTCTTCCCCGAAGCATGTCACACAATATAATCACGTATTTTGGAAGATGCTTCGGGGGCGGCAGTGTCAATTTCTTCAACCAAAATCGGCTCTGTCATTTTTGTTTTTTCGGTTTCCAAAGTTGCCTCTACCAATTTTGTTTCTTCAGCTTCCAAAGGTTTTACCTTGGTGGGCTCTGAAGGTCCAGCTTCAGTTTCAAATTGTTGCTTCGAAGCTTCAGCAACAAAGGCTTCAGTAGACACTTCAGAAATTTCAACAGTTTTCTTCGGAGTTATGCTTGAAGATTTAATTGTCTCCAAAACATCCAGCACATTAACCATCCTTTTTCTTTTTGGGGTCGCTGCTGGACCCTTTTGGCTTTTTGTTGCCTCAATTTTTGTTGAAGGACTTAAAATTTCTAATGTTTTTGTTTCTTTAGTCCTCGGTTCTTCTGTTTTCTCTGTTGCTGGTACTTCGGCCATTTCTTTGATTTTTGACACTAGAGTTGGTTCTCTAGCTTCGGTGGCCGAAGAGGTCTCACCAATAAACTCAGGCACTGTGGCCGGTTCAATATAACGTGGCCGATGTGTGAGAACCTTTACCTTTTTTCTCTTCGGCGCTGGCTCGCTAGGAGCAGCTGAAGCAATTTCCTTTGCAGGAGAAGTATTCTTTCTTTTTTGGCCTCGCACTGGGTAATGGTAGTCGGGGTAGGCAAACCCAATTGCATCGAATACTCGGTTAAGTCTCTTCTTCTTTCGGCCTCCGAAGGCCGCTGATAATGCAGTATCTTCGGCCTTCGAGTATACCCCAAGCAATTCATCACTTATGGCCTCAATGCTTTTTAACCAGTCATCATCTGGCTCAACAAACTTATCTCCGTATTTGAATGTGTATTTTAGCCTAACTAGTCCACCTTCGTTAGGTTCCTTGACGGTCTCCTTCGGCATTTCCCACTTTTCTACAAGTGGCCATATTCTGAAGGCAATATGCTCTTGGACCAAATCCCTTGTCCCAATAAAAGAGCAAACCACGCCGAAGGCACTCTGGCATTCTTCGACTGCTTCATCCATTTCCACCTTCGGCTTCCGGAGGCCGAAGCGTTGCCAAATAGGGCGCATAATGATACCCTTGATATCTTCACGTGATTTCAAGTCATTTTTCACGTAAAACCATTCTGTCATCCAGTCGCCGGGCCACCTCTTTCGAAAGGTTGGCACAGGGCAGCTTGACCCAGACCGAGCGCCGAAGCTGTAGCAGCCAAAGTTGTTGTGGTACTGCTCTTTGCCCCAGGGTTTTGTCTCATACAATAGCTCGTGTACGTTACAGAAGCTTTTTGCGTTAGGTTCCAAACCTTGGCTTCTCACGGCCCACACAAAGATGTTCATCCTTATGATCGCTTCGGGGGTAAGTTGGTGAAGGTAGATTTCAAATGTCCTCAGCACCTCCACGACAAAACTGCTCAAGGGAAATCGTAATCCAGCTTTTAAGAAGCTTCAGAATATCACGACCTCATTTTCCTCGGGAGTCGGACAAGTCTTCTCTCCTTCGTCAGCCCTCACAACAGACAAGTCCCGAAAGTATCTCCCTCTCATATTGACAAGATGATTTTCCTTAATACTGGACTTACCAAAAACTGCATGGCTTGGTCGCCAGGGTCGATCTTCAGAATCTTCACCACCACTATCCGCATCGTAACTTTCACTATCGCCAGTATCTTCAGATAAACCCTCCAAAATCTCCCTGGTAATCTTCTCTGTATTAGTCTTTGATATTGATTCAAGAAAGCCTAGGTGCATCTCCTCAGAAAGGCTTAGCTTCGAAGCACCAACAACTTTCTTATCCTCAGACATCTTCGCAAATGCTGACAAAACACACTCAAAACCGAAGCTTAAAAATTTAAAACCGAGCAAGTGCTGTTGCGCGTAGGCTAAAAAGTTGAGTGAGTAAAAGCAGATGGCAAAAGAGCGTGCCAAATAAACTTGCGGTGAGCTCTTATTTATACACCCAGTGTGTCGAAAACTGGAGGGCCCCGTTTGTCAATGACTGATTGCTATTCTAGCAAAAGGAAGGTGTTTTTTCGGACCTTCGGCTTAAAGCCTTCGTCCATGTCGCAATATGAATTTATCATTACAGTAAATTAATATTGCGAGGGGCTACTGTTGGGGGCCTTCGGCTTCCGAAGGTCCTCAAAAACATGATTTGACAATATTTTCCGAGTGAAACATGTGAACAGGTATCTTCGGAGTCAGGTTGCGGGTGTATAAGAGCATGGTTAAGACGAAGCTTGACTGGGATGGAAAGTGACCACGACGAAGGATAAGACGATCACAAAGCTATGTACAGAAAAGCTTCGGCATGACGGTAGAAAAGAGGAACCGACTTAAAGATGAAAAGTCAAATTAAACCTCGAAGAATTGCTATAAAGTTATTGATAAATGTAAAGGGCATCAATGTAATTTTACACGGGCTGCGTCCCGTGCCTATAAATAGATGAACAGTACTCTCGTACTGTTCACGCTGACTTGGCAGACGCTTTTTCGCATCACATCTATACCCTTACTTCTCATCAATCTGAAGGTATATTCGTAATTTGTCTTTATGAATTTGGTAATAAAAATAAGTTGATGATAATACTCATATCATTACTCGTGTTTCATATATGTGCTCTTTTTATCATTTATCAATCTTACGAAGGTCTTTTCCTTCGTAACCTTCGTCCAAAATTCATTATATCCAAAGGGGCATAATGTTTAAAAGGACGAAGGAATTTGACATTTAAACACTTTTTATGTTGCCTTGTTCTTAGTTCTTAGCATTTGAGAACAAGTCCCCAACAGATATGATCATTGAGTATATGTCAAAGGATCCATTTGGATATTTGGCATAATCTCTCATGCTTGGAGATTTGATTCATGATCATTGTGGCTTGTGTGAATGTCCTATACTGTCTTTATAATGTTGTTGTAATAAGTAGAGGTATACAAACTTATGATCTGACATGTAAGATACTCTACAGACCAGTGTTGGGTCTTGTGAGTAGTGCGAACTCATTGGTTGAGTCACCATACCATTATTGTAATATTGTTTTGACACTGTGATACTTAATATCATGTTATGTATAGTACTACGTTGCGTCACAAATTCTTATTCAGATTTTTTCTTTATTTATAGATGCATAATGATGACAACTCGACAGAAGAGGAATTATGCCTTGTGGATAGTTGTACCAAAAACTCTATACTTAGGGAGATCAAATACTTTCAGACTCTTAAGAAGAGAGATGAGAAAGTTTTGACCATCACCGGACGCGATGCGGTGATAGTTGGCTCTGGACAAGCAATTATTACCCTCCCTATGGGTACTAAAACTATTATCGAGGATGCATTATTGTATCCTGATTCTACTCGTACCCTCCTAAGTTTTAGAGATATCCGACAGAATGGATTCAATATTGAAACCCATAACGAAAATCAAGAAGAATTTCTCTTCTTGACCAAGCCAAACAAATATGGAAACACATATGCGAAAAAATTCCATCGCTCACGTCTGGGTTGCACTATACATATATTAAGACCATTACACATGTTGCATATAAGGTAATTTCCCAAAATGTTGATCCATTCCAGATTTGGCATGATCGACTTGGTCACCCAGGCATAGGGATGAAAGGAAAATTACAGACAATTCTATTGATCATAATTTGCCTACAACAAATTTTCTCAAATCTAAAGATTTTATTTGCACTGCATGTGCAACTGGGAAACTTATTTTGAGACCTTCATATCTCAAAATTAAAGTTGAACCACTTAAACTCCTTGAAAGAATTCAAGGAGATATCTGTGGGCCAATTACGCCAACTTCTAGGTTGTTCAGGTATTTCATGGTACTGATTGACGCATCTACGAGATGGTCACATGTGTGTTTACTATCAACACGCAACCATGCATTTGCCAAGATAATGTCTCAAATTATCAAGATAAAGGCAAATTTCCTTGAACATCGGATTAATTCAATCTGGATGGACAATGCTGCTGAATTTACATCTCAGGCATTCAATGATTATTGTATGGCACTGGATATTCATGTCCAGCACTCGGTACCATATGTCCATGCCCAGAATGGTTTGGCTGAGTCACTAATCAAGAGGATTAACCTCATTGCAATGCCATTATTGATGAATTGCAAATTGCCTTCGTCATGTTGTGTCAAACCCGATTTTAGAAGGCAAACCGAATGCGAACCATGTACGTGCCAGGATCAGCAATTCACGTACACAGCAGTTACATAACATGGACATCATCACACAGCGCTCAAATAGTATTAAAAAAAGGAAATAGTAGTCGATTACATCATATGTCTGAGACATCCACATAGTCTTTACAATAAATCAAAGTGCGGAAAAGAAACGTAGATAAACGCGGCCTTCACAGGCAGCCGACTGGGGGTTGCCGCTAACCCACGCCTAGAACTCGTCGTAGTCTTGGAACTCCTGGAAGTCTCCTTCCATGGCTTCATCTTCTCCTGAGCAGTGGTTGCAATGCGGACAACCTGGGGAAGGGGGGGGTTGGTGTGTAGAGCAAGGGTGAGTACACATCAACATACTCAGCAAGTATCCTGTTTGGCTGTAGTGGACTGGTTTTATGTGGGGGGTAAGTCAAGCGGTTGCTTTTAGTTGGTCAGATTGTTATTACTAGTAGAGAAAGCCAAGTTTTAGAATTAACCCACGTTATTAACCCAAACATACTCTTTCCAAACGGAAAGAATACCACTTACCATTACCAGAGTCAATACCAAAAACCATCAATCTCATTGCCACCTGCAAATCCGAACATCTCTGATCAAGTACCACTAATCACTGGAGCTCCCTTGGCCGCTCATAACCGCGAGCACGGCTGATATATCAGTTTTCAAACACTCTGCAGAGGTTGTGCACTTTACCCACAAGCCGTGATTTCCCTTTCTGCCCGGAGATCATGACTCTCCATTGATCACTACCAAGGTGACCCAGCAGGATATCACTACGTAGCCTTTACAAAGATTCTCCGGGGCTGTAGCCGCCCGTTAGGTTTCCTAAATGTACCGCACTCCTCCCCAAGGGACAAATCAACCTTGGCAGAGCGAGCCGCATACACCGAGCCCCATTGACGGCACAATGGCTAGGCGAACTACACCCTGATTCCTCTAATTATTCAGCTAAGGGCGTCCCACTCCACCCTCATGGTTGCACTGTTTTCCCGGGCGGTCATCCAACGAACAGGTCCTTACGGAGAGGCACTCGAGAAACCGCTCAAGCCCCCTTGAAGGTCACTAGTATAACATCATAATAAAAGAGGGGAAAACAACGTATCATTGATAATTCTCATCATGTTCATTGATTAGAGTTGAGCAATAGCATAAGACTAAGCAATAATAATCCGACCCAAATAGGTAAACAAGGACATGGACAACAAAAGCGGTAATGCGGGAGGTGAATTAAAGAATGTATAGGACAGAGATAGGTCAAGGGACACTTGCCTCCACCAACCAAATGCTGCTCAGGGGCTTCTCCTGCGAGTTCTTTGGGCTCTCCGACCGGATTGTTCTCTATGCGAGCGCAAACATACATACATCCACACATTTAATACAAAAGAACAGTACACCATACAATAGAATGTAGTAAGTAAACAGACGTTCCACGCGGGCTCGCAATTACGGTTAAGAGAGAAAGAGGAAAAGACAGTCGAGAAACAATCACGTTACATTATTATGAATTAAACCACTCGCTCAATTGAAAGGCATTAATGTAGACACTACGTTTAGCATAAAGTAAAGTCATGTTTCATGTCTAATCATTATAAGCAGATGAAGATAAATTAAAAGGATTGTCGCGCGGCGAGACGCGCGACATAGCACTTTAAATTGAATTAAGGAAATCAACGACTCGTCGCGCGACCGAGCGCACAACGAGACACTTTGCATTAACACTAAAGAGACGTTAAGCTTCGCGCGACGAAGCGCACGACGACATACGTCAACTGAACTGAGTCTAAAGTGGAACGTCGCGTGAATACACGCGCGACGTTACACATTAAACAACCTGAAATTAAAATGGATCGTCGCGCGACGAAGCGCACGACGCAACACATTCATAGAATCTGAAATTAGATAAATTCGTCGCGCGATGAAGCGCACGACACAGCACACTAACTAACGGAGTTTGAAACTAACTAAAAACCAGGAATAATCACCGCACGCGTGGGGTTGCGCACGCGGGAACGCGTTAGGGGTAAACGGGGGAGCGCGAGGCCACGCCAAGGCCACGCGAGCCACGCCGAGGACCGAGACGCCGCGCGCAGAGGGCCGAGGCCGCACGCAGGGGCCGGGGACGCCGCGCCGGGGGCAAGGCCGCGCGTCGAGGGCTACGCCGGGCCGCGCCGTGTCGGGGGCCACGCCGGGGGCCGCGCGGGGCCGCGTTGGGGGGCCGCGCCGCGCGAGCAGGGGAGGCGGGGGCCGTGCCGCGCGCGAGCAGGAGAGGGCGTGGGCGCCGCCGCGCGAGCAGGGGGGCGGGGGTCACCGCCGCGAGCAGGGAAGGGGCGGGGGCCGCGCGCCACGCGAGCAGGGAGGGGGTGGGGCCGCGCCGCCGACGAGCAGGGAGGGCAGGGGCGCGCGCAGGGGGAGAAGAGGAGGGAGAGGGAGAGAGAGAGAGGAGAAGGGAGGGGAGCTCACCTCGGGATCCAACTCCGGCGATCACCGTCTCCAAAACCTAGGGCACCACGGGGAGAGAGAGGTGGAAGAGGGAGAGGGAGGTTGCTGCGCGGGAAATCCAAATGAGAGAGGGAGGAGAGGAGGGGGCGCATGGGGGGGTGTGGCGCCAGGGGCGCGCAGGGCCGGGCCGGGCCAGGCTAGGCTGGGTTGGGTTGGGCCGAGCCACTTCGCGGATCAAAACCTACGACATGCACGACCATCAAACGGAATTAAATCGCGAACCGAAAACCGAAACGGAACGAGATGAACACACGACATTAAACAAAGAAATGTGCTTCGGCATGATGCAACACCCATGACACTTAGGTTTTGTTCATACACGACACAGACACCTGTCACTAAACTGGTTTGAAATTGGGAGGAAGGAGCGAAACGGGAAGAGAAAAGAGAGTAACGCCCGAATTTGGTGAGAGAAAAGAAGAAAAAATTCTACCCCCAAATTCAGGGCGTTACTTGTTGGGGTCATGCAGTTCTGCACGCAGCTGACCTTATACAACTACGACCAACTGCATATCATTCTACTTCCCCAATACAAATGGTACATGAAAATCCTCCAAGTATTTCCCATTTGCGTAAATTTGGATGTTGTGTATACATTCCAATCTCACCACATCAGAGAACAACTATGGGCCCACACAGGAAAGTAGGGATCTATGTGGGATTTCAATCTCCGTAGATCATTAAGTACTTAGAACCCTTGACATGGGATCTATTTACATCCCGTTTTGCTGACTCTATTTTTGAGGAGGAACTTTTCCCGGCATTAGGGGGAGACTTTAAGTACCAAAAGGAATGACATGAAATAAATTAGAATACTCAAAGTGTTCCGAGTACCAATCCATGTACTATAGAAACTGAACTATAAGTTCAGAAGATTATACATTTGCAGAGACTTGCAAATGGACTACCAGATGCATTCACTAATTACAAAGGTGTCACTAAATCATTTATTCCTGCTAGGAATGCACCAGAAAGATTGGAAGTACCGAGTAAAACCACTCAACTCCTAGAGAAGAGAAGTACGGTGAATAAGCGCTATTCTGTTGCTAAGAAGCAAAGAACAATAGTGAATGCAAATATACACCAAAATGATACAATGTATCAAGTAGATTGTGATGATCCACGACCTAGCTCGGATGTGCACATAACCGAGGCTGGGACATCGAAAAACCCTAGACACATCAATTTGGGAAATTCTGATGAGTATCTAAGGAGTGATGAAATTGCCATCAACTATGTTGAGACTGGTGAAACTTATGATAGAAAAGCTACCAATGTTGACATATATTTCTCCGAGAAGATTGTTGAGAACCTTCAAAATGATCTAGATCCTAAGACCATGGTAGAGTGCACTAAGTGCTCAGATTGGATCAAATGGAAGGCAGCAATTGAAGCGGAGTTAGCCTCGCTTTACAAAAGAGAAGTTTTCTTAGCTGTAATGCCTACACCACGTGATATCTTCCTTGTGGGATATAAGTGGGTTTTTATTCGGAAATAAAATGAAAATGGTGAGGTAGTGAGATATATAGCAAGGCTAGTAGCACAAGGGTTTACGCAAATACCTGGCGTTGATTTCAACAAAACTTATTCACTAGTTATGAGTGCAATAACATTATAATATTTAATATCTTTGGTAGTACAAAATCATTTATCTTTGCGGTTGATGGACATAGTGACCACATATCTCTATGGGTCACTGGATTCTAATATATACATGAAAGTTTCCTGATGGAATAGATGTACCGAATCCAAAGGCAAAACACAACATGTATTGCATGAAGTTGCAGATGTCATTATATGGCTTAAAACAATCGGGCAGAATGTGGTACAACCGATTGAGTGAATTCCTTTTACGTATGGGATACACGAAAAATGATGATTGCCCGTGCGTCTTCATCAAAAGATCCAAAATGGGATTCTGTATCATATTAGTTTATGTTGATGACCTTAATATCATAGGAAATAAACTTGATATTGATGAAGCACGTCATCATTTAACGATGGAATTTGAGATGAAGGATTTGGGTAAAACCAAATTTTGCTTAGGTCTTCAACTTGAGCATTTACCTTCTGGAATCCTTGTACATCAGAGTATGTATACCCAAAAGGTATTGGAAAAATTCAATATGCATATGTCTTATCCTTCAAAGACTCTTATGGTGGTCAGATCTTTGGATTTAGAGAAAGATCCATTCAGACCAATGGATAATGAAGAACAAATATTGGGGCCAGAGTTCCCATGTCTTAGTGCTGTTGGTGCATTAATGTACCTTGCTAACAATACCCGACCGGATATTGCCTTTGCAGTAAATTTGCTAGCAAGACACAGCTCTGCCCCAACAAAACGACACTGAGTTGGCATTATGAATATTTTCTGATACTTAAATGGCACAAAGGATCTAGGACTCTTTTACAAAAAAGTAACGATCCTAGTTTAATTGGGTATACCGATGCTGGCTATTTATTTGATCCCCATAATGGCCGATCGCAAACAGGATTCGTATTTTTACAAGGTGGAACCGCGATCTCGTGGAAATCGTCTAAACAGACTTTGGTGATCACGTCCACCAACCATTCTAAAATAATTGCATTATTTGAAGCATCACGTGAATGTGTATGGCTTCGTAGAATGGTGAATCATATACTCACAACTTGTGGTATTGGTTCCCTTGACTCACCAACTATTATCTATGAAGATAATTCAACTTGTGTTGTTCAGATGGATACAAGTTATATCAAGAGTAATATTATTGGTCACTTGTTCTCAAATGCTATAAATCAAGAACAAGGTAACATGATTGTTAATGGTTAAAGACCTTCATCCTTCGAAGCATTATTTCCTCTCGGATAATGATCTTCAGGCGAAGGTCATGAAGTGTTGGCAACTTGCTCTTAAATGCTATGAGTTAAGAACAAGACAACACAAGATGTTAAATGTTAATGCCCTTCGTCCGCCGAAGCATTATTTCCCTTGGGATATAATGATCTTCAGACGAAGGTCATGAAGGATATACCTTCATCATTGTACTATATGTTAAATAAAAGGAGGAGCATATGTCGTATAAGAAACAACATAAACAATTATATCATATTATTCATTCCTTTATATAGTCGGGGAAAAACAGGAACAATATTGAATTACAAAAGTACCTTCGGCTTGATAGAAGGCATGAGAATACAACTGTGACGCAAAAGTGAATACCAGTCAGCATGAACAGTACGGGAGTACTGTTCATCTATTTATAGGCACAGGGTGCAGCCTGTGTAAAATTACATTTATGTCCTTCATATTTACTACTGAATTATGGACAACCCAACGAGGACTGGATGGCCTTTTCCCCTTTAAGTCGGTTTCTTTTTCCGCTGTTGAGCCGAAGCTTCTTCGCCCGTAGCTTCGGAGCAGTATCATCGTTCGTCTTGACTATGCTTCTTACGTCGTGTACAATTTTGATCTATGACCGAAGGTACCTGTTCACATGTTACACTTGGAAAACATTGTTAAATCATATTTTTGAGGACCTTCGGAGGACGAAGGCCCCCAACAGTAGCCCCTCGCAGTATTAATTTGTTTAAGATAACGAATTCAGACTGCGACCTGGACGAAGGCCTTAAGCTGAAGGTCCGAAAAAAACACCTTCTCTTTGCTAGAATAGCAACAGTCAATGACAGACGGGACCCTCCAACTCGGGGCGCGTCGAGCGTATAAATAAGAACTCACCCTGGCCACATTTGGTACGCTATTTATGCCGCTTGCTTTATTTGCTCAATTTTATAGCTCTTGCTCACCAACGCTTGCTTAGTTTCTTGAGTTCTCTAAGCTTCGTCTTGAGGGTCACATTTTCGTTATTTCCAAAGAGAAGATGTCTCAAGACAAGAAAGTTGTTACTGAGACGAAGCTAACCGAAGAGGAGAAGCTCTTCGAACAGAAGAAGGCTGCAAATCCTTATATAGCTGGGTTTGTAGAATCAATGGCAAAATCGAATACAGAGAAGATTACAAAATAGATATTGGAGGGCCTGTCTAAGGATATTGGTGACAGTGACAGTTATGATGCAGAGAGTGGGGGTGAAGACTCCAAAGATCGGCCGTGGAGGCCAAGCCATACAATTTTCGGGAAGTCAACCATCAAGCAAAGTCACCTTGAGAGCATGAGGGGAAGGTACTTTCGGGATATATCTATTGTGAGGGCTGGCGAAGACAATACCACTCCTGCGCCTGAGAAGAATGAAGTTGTGATCTTCTGAAGTTTCTTTAAAGCTGGGCTTCGGTTCCCACTGAGCAGGTTCGTAGTGGAAGTGTTGAAAACCTTCCAAATTTTCCTTCATCAACTGACCCCCGAAGCCATATTGAGGATGGGAGTCTTCGTCTGGGCAGTAAGGAGCCAAGGGACAAGTGCAAAATGCTTCTGCAGCATGCATGAACTTATGTATGAGACGAAGGCTACGGGGAAGGAACAGTATCACAACAACTTCCGTTGTTATGGATTTATCGCCCGCCCTAACTCAAGCTACCCAGTACCAACATTTAGGAAAAGATGGCTGAGAAATTGGATGGTGGAATGGCTCTATGTGAAGAACGATTTGGTAGAGAGAGAGGATGTTAAGGAGGTTATTATGCGTCCAATATGGTCCCGCTTCAGCCTTCGAAAGCCGAAGGTTGAAATCGATGAGGCCGCCGAAGCATGCCAGAAGTCCTTTGGTATTGTATGCTTCTTCATTGGTACAAGAGACCTAATTCAAGAACATATAGCATTTAGAGTATGGCCTCTTGTAGAGAATTGGGAGATGCCGAAGGAGACTGTCACTGAGTCTAGCGAAGGTGACTTGGTTCGACTAAAATACACCTTCAGATATGGAGATAAATTTGATGAACCAAATGACGACTAGCTGAAATGTATCGAATCTATAAGTGATGAATTGCTTGGGTCATATTCCAAAGCAGAAGATGATGCATTATCCACATCCTTCGGGGGCCGAGGAAAAAAGAGATTGAATAGAGTTTTTGATGTCATTGGTTTTGTTTACCCCGACTACTGCTACCCGCTGCAGGGACGGGGAAGGAAGAGGAAAACCGCTACTTCGGCCAAGACTGCTGCTTCGGCCACTCCAGATGAGCCTACGCCGAAGAGCAAAAGGTTGAAAGTCCTTACCCATCGGCCACTCTATATCGAGCCATCCGTGGTACCCGAGTTTGGCGGGGAAACTTCTTCAGCTGCTGAACCAAAGGAGCCTATTCCTCCTACACAGAAGGCTGAGGATCCGACTACAATGCTGAAGGTACCTTCATCCGGGCTAGCTGAGTCAAAGACCGATGAAAATAAGGTGGAAGAACCAAAAATTGGAGGAACAAAAGTGTTAGGAATTTTAAGCCCTTCGGCAGAAGTAACAATGTCGAAGGTTGAAAAAAGTTTTGCGGCAACTCCCAAAAGAAGAAGGATGGCAAATGTACTAGATGTGTTAGAATCAGTAGAGGCTTTAAGCTCTACTCCTTCAGGGAAAATCGCCGAGGTTTTGAAACTACAAACCGAATCTAAAACAAAACCGGCTGAAATCGAAGCTGCAGTAAGCCAAGCTAGTGCCGAAGCGGGGCCTTTAGAGCTTGCCAAGAAAAAACCTTCAGAAACTGAAGAAAAGGCAACAGAAGAAAAAACCTCAGAGCAAACTTCGCCTGAAAAGGTTGCTACTCCTACTCCCGAAGCTTTGAAAGAGAGCATTGATTACATCATCCGCCATGCTTCGGGAAAGACGCTTACTTCAGAAGAAAAACGAGAAGCCCAGTATTATGCCCAAAGACTGAAATACCCGAAAGGGGCACTGGTGTTTAATGGCAGCAGAGAAGAAGATTTTTTATACTGTCTCCCGGATAACAAAGAGATATCCATCAGCCGGGAGATAGGAAGAAGCTTCGGATTTCCGAAGCTAGAAGACGGCCTCTCCGTATTGTCAAAGGATGAATTAGCTGACAATTTAGCATATAATAGTATAAAGGTATGAAAATCAATTCTTGTATCTGAAGACGAATTATTTTATTTATTTATACTTAATTCTGTGCTCCTCTTGCAGGGCTTGATCCTTAGCAATGCCCTCAGGGCACAGAAAAATATCGAAGATGAAGGGTATACAATGGCTCTGAACAACCTTCGCTCAGAGGTGATTGAACTAAGGAACGAAGGCCTTGAAAAAGATAAAATATTAATTTCATTGATAAACAAAGTAAAAGAAGACGAAGCTAATTCCAAAGTTCAAGCTGAGGCCCAGAAGAGTGAAATTGAAGATCTTCGGAGACAATTGGCTGAGGCCAAATTAAAATGCGCTGTCGCTGAAGCTGGTCGAGATGCCAGTGAGTACTGGAAAAATTATTTTGAAAAAACAGTTGCAGAGCTTCGCGCATCGAAGGGAAGGTGTTTTGAAAAATCTGTGGAATGCGTGAAAAAGATGAAGACTAGCTTCACCAACGTGGGCACCTACTCTAATGAAGACAATTTCATAAGAGGCGACCCTGAGGGCGTTATTGAGTGGATCAGTTGTGAAGCCGAAGCTTTTGAGGAAATCTTAAGTGATCGTGGGGATGTCTGTGCCTTCTCTGGCGCGAGATGAGTTGCCGCTGTCCTGGAGAAGGCGGGTTGCGAACATGTTAAAACCTTGGCCTAGGCCGAAGGTGCCTTCTCTGTTGACGATACGAAGGACCCCTTAGCCGAAGCAAGTTTAATAGGTGGAAAATTTTTCACTGATATCTGGGAAAATGGCGGCCGAAAGATGGCTCATGAAATAATGAAGAAGAGCGAAAAAGATATTCATGACGTTCGGGAAGCAACGAAAGAAGCTGAGAAAGCTGCGGAACTCGAAAGACGGATAGGTATTTCTTAATGGCTTTTAGCTTTATCATTTATTTTCATGACTTCAAACTGATTGATGTTTTCTACTGCAGTTGAACTACCTCCTCCAGAGCCGTTCGACCCATTGGCTGACCTAGAAACGAGGAAAGCAATAGAAGTTATTAATGTGGCCGAAGCTATTGTCGACGAAGTTGTTACCAAACTACTTAACGAAGTTGTAGAGAAAGTTCTGAAGGAAGAATATGAGTTATTGTAAAAACATTTCTAGGGTGTTAATGTAACATTTGCTGAACTAAGTTTGTAATATTTGATGTAAGTTATTTGTAAGTCAACTCTTTGCGATGCATGAAATTTTATGTACATACCGTTTTTGAGCCTTTGGCGAAAAAACACCTTCCCTTCTTTTCATGCTTCGCAAAGAAGAATTTTTATCCCTCGCAAGAACATCCACACTTCGTAAAAACGTCGATGCTTCGTAAACAATAGATCCCTTCTTCCATATCAGAACTGATGAAGCCATGATTCTTAGCTTGCTTTTGTGTCTTAGCACCTTTTCATTTTTGTAAGGCATTCTCCGAAGATCGGCTTCGTTTCCAATTGATGTCATTGGTGTGATATGATGTATGATGAGATGCTATGCGATATGATGCGATGATATGATGCAAAGAATGATGCTAATGCCGAAGACACATACCCCCACTGAAACACAATCTCTGTGTCCCCTTAGGAACAATCAAAATCTCTTTGTCGTTTATTTTTCGGCTTCACCGCTTATTTTTCGGTGTAAGTTTTGCATCCCCTTAGGAACGTCTTTTGAACTTCTTCGCCTTCTATTTCGACGGTATTTGCGTTGACTTTTTGCACTTCGCCTTATATTTCGGCGGTATTTGGCTCTGCATTCCCTTTGGAACGACTTTTGAGCAGAAAACTTACACTGCGCTCCCTTGGGAACGATTTTTTGTAGCTTCGGCAAACTTACGCTGCGTTCCTTAGGAACGACTTTCTGTAGCTTTGATAAAAGTTACAATGCAATTTTAGCTCTGCATTCCCTTAGGAATGACTTTTGAGCTTCAGCAAATTTTGAGCTTCGTAAATCTGTGAAAAGATATATTTCACAAGAACAAAGCTATTAAAAAATGACAAGAAGACTAGATTTACATTGATTGTTTTTTTATTAAAAAAGAAAATGACAATGAATATAAAATGCTCCAGGGGTAGGATATCTTTCAATAGATGTGTTTTGATTCTGGCACAGTACTGTTGACTGTGCGAGCTTCGGATTCCTCCCTGAGATCTCGCTGCTGATGGGTTTGATGGCTCCCTTCTAGCTGCTGACCTCGTGAATAGGCAGGTTGTAGTGGCGGCGGAGGTGGAAGCTGTGGCCAAGAAGCATGTGGCTGACTAGCCAAAGCAACAGAGGCTGCAGGATGATTGCCCACATATTCTGGTATGTAGGGTGAGTGACACGAAGCAGTATGCAGGACCTGCTTCGGTTGACTTTGCCGAGCTTCGGCTTCTATGATCTCCTTCTGCTTTTGGATGGTGATTTGGCACATTCTTGTAGTATGGCCCTTGTCTTCTCCACAAAATAAGCAGTAGATCTTTCTAGGCTGATCCCCATATCTTCCTCCAAAGCCCCTGGTGCCTCTGCTTCTTGGAGCTGGCGGCCGGAAAGAGCTTTGTTGGTGCCCCCAAGATTGTGAAGTATACTGCGGCCTCTGCAGCTGACTTCCTCTGTCATCACTCTGAGTGGAGTTGTGAATTGACTTGACATGCCTTGGGTGGATTCTTCCTCCGAAGACCCTGGTCATCTCAGAGAACCTGTAAGCCTCCTCCCTTCTTTGGCGGAAGTCATTGTCAGCCCGGATGTATTCTTCCATCTTTTGAAGCAGCTTCTCCAGAGTCTATGGAGGCTTTCTAGCAAAATACTGGGCAGTAGGTCCTGGACGAAGCCCCTTGATCATGGTCTCAATGACAATTTCATTAGGCACTGTAGGCGCTTGTGCTCTTAGACACAAAAACCTTCGGACATATGCCTGGAGATACTCCTCATGGTCTTGTGTGCATTGAATCAGGGCCTGAGCTATGACCGGCTTCGTCTGAAAACCTTGGAAACTTGTCAGTAGCATATCCTTGAGCTTCTGCCATGAAGTAATAGTCCCTGGCTGAAGAGAAGAATACCATGTCTGGGCCACATTCCGAACTGCCATGACGAAGGACTTGGCCATGACAGCTGCATTGCCTCCATATGAAGATATAGTTGCTTCATAACTCATCAAAAACTGCTTCGAATCCGAATGCCCATCATACATAGGGAGCTGAGGTGGTTTGTATGATGGAGGCCATGGGATAGCTTGCAGTTCTGCTACCAAGGGAGAAGCGGCATCAAAGGTAAAGGTATCATGATTAAAATCATCATACCATCCATCCTTGTTGAATAAGCCTTCTTGATGAAGCTCCCTGCGTTGGGGCCTTCGATCTTGTTCGTCTTGAGCAAGATGACGTACTTCTTCAGTGGCTTCGTCGATCTGCCTTTGAAGATCAGCCAGTCGGGCCATCTTCTCCTTCTTCCTTTGTACTTGCTGATGGATTATCTCCATGTTTCTGATTTCTTGGTCCAACTCTTCCTCCTGGAGTGTTGGACTAGTGGCCATCCTCTTCTGGCTTCGGGCCTCTCGGAGAGAAAGGGTCTCCTGATTTGGGTCCAGTGGCTGTAGTGCGGCAGCCCCTGGCGCTGAAGCTTTCTTCGGTGGCATGACGAAGGTCAGTACTTGCCGAAGGTGGTCGAAAAAAGGGTTCACCGGAGGTGGGCGCCAATGTTGGCAACTTGCTCTTAAATGCTATGAGTTAAGAACAAGACAACACAAGATGTTAAATGTTAATGCCCTTCGTCCGCCGAAGCATTATTTCCCTTGGGATATAATGATCTTTAGACGAAGGTCATGAAGGATATACCTTCATCATCGTACTATATGTTAAATAAAAGGAGGAGCATATGTCGTATAAGAAACAACACAAACAATTATATCATATTATTCATTCCTTTATATAGTCGGGGAAAAATAGGAACAATATTGAATTACAAAAGTACCTTTGGCTTGATAGAAGGCAAGAGATCGAATATAACTGTGACGCAAAAGTGAATACCAGTCAGCGTGAACAGTACGGGATCTATTTATAGGCACAGGGCGTAGCCTGTGTAAAATTACATTTATGTCCTTCATATTTACTACTGAATTATGGACAACCCAACGAGGACTGGATGGCCTTTTCCCCTTTAAGTCAGTTTCTTTTTCCGCTGTTGAGCCGAAGCTTCTTCGCTCGTAGCTTCGGAGCAATATCATCGTTCGTCTTGACTATGCTTCTTACGTCGTGTACAATTTTGATCTATGACCGAAGGTACCTGTTCACATGTTACACTTGGAAAACATTGTTAAATCATGTTTTTGAGGACCTTCGGAGGACGAAGGCCCCCAACATGAAGGATACACCTTCATCATCTTATCGAATAAACATGAATATAAATAAGAAAATAAAAGAATACAAGTAAATGAAGATAATAATTGTTATGTGCCAATGACTCATTTATTATTATCTTCAACAAATCTCTATAAGCATTAACAACACTCATATTACAATGATACCTTCGGCTTGCCAGAAGGTGAGAGAGCGTGAAAGGCCCAAGAGTGATTACCATTCAGCGTGAACAGTACGGTGTTACTGCTCATCTATTTATAGGCACAGGACACAACCTAGTCAAAATTACATTCATGTCCCTGACATTTACTGTTGACCACAGGACTAGGTAGTCTTTTCTTTTTTAAGTCGGTTCTATCTTTCACCATCGTTATCATGCTAAGCCGAAGGTCCTTCAGCCATAGCTTCAGCGCTCGTTCGCCCTTTCATCAAACTGCACCTTCATATTACGCACACCTTCATCTCAAGGTCGAAGCCTCCTGTAACAGTCTGTTATACTGAGAAACATGTTAGTTAAGTTTTTGAGGACCTTCGGAAGATGAAGGCCCCCAACAGTAGCACCTCATAGTATTAATTTGTTTTTGCATTTAACAAATTCAGACTGCGACGCGCACAAAGGCCTTTAGCCAAAGGTCCGAAAAAACACCTTCCCTTCACTAGAATAGCGAAAGTCAATGACATGTAGGGCGCCAAGTTGCAATGCATTGGGCGTATAAATAGGAACCCACAGCGATAGCATTTGATGCGCCATCTCAATCACTTGTGCTATTTTTTCAAGCTTGAATTCTCTTGTTCTGTCAGATTTTGCTTAATTTGAAATCTTTGGCATTTGCACAAGTGCTCATCAAATGGCTGAAGAGAGGAAGGTTGTTGATCCTGCTCTAGTTGGTTTTTACGAGGGTATGGAGAAGACAAACAAAGAGAAGATTACAAATGAAATGTTAGCTGGTTTGTTTGAAGATTCTGATGATAGCAAAAATTTTGATGTGGAAAGTGGGAACGAAGATGCTGAAGATCGGCCCTAGCGGCCTAGCCACACTATCTTCGGAAAGTCATCCATGAAACAGAGTCAGATTGATGCGATGAAAGGAAGATATTTTCATGATATGTTCATTGTGAGAGATGGAGGGGACAACACTGCCCCTGTGCCCGAAGTAGATGAACTTGTTGTTTACAAGAGCTTCATGAAGGCAGGGCTTCGGTTTGCACTGAGTAAAATTCTAGTTGAAGTGCTAAGGACCTTTGAGATTTTTCTTTATCAGATTACCCTCGAAGCCATAATCAGGAATTCAGGATGGGGATTTTCATTTGGGCCATGCGGAGCCAGGGACTAGAACCTTGTGCAAAATGCTTCTGCAAGATGCACAAGCTGTCTTATGAGACGAAGGCTACTGGCAAAGAGTAGTATCATAATAATTTTGGTTGTTATAGCTTCGTGCCCCGTTCTGATATGAGCAATCCAGTTCCAATGTTTCGAAAGAGGTGGCCAGGGGCCTGGATGGAAGAATGGTTTTATGTGATGAATAACTTAATTGAAAGGGAAGATATAAAGGGAATTATCCAACACCCTATTTGGTCCCGCTTCGGCATCAGAAGACCGACTACTACTCTTGGAAACAAAATCGAAGCATGTCAGAGGGCTTTCAACAATGTATGTACCTTTATTGGCACAAGGGACCTAGTCCATGAGCACATAGCCTATAGAGTGTGGCCTCTTGTGAATGACTGGGAAATGCCAAAGGAGACTACAGCCGGGTCCAGTCAAGTTGGTTTGGTTTATCTGAAATACACCTTCAGATACAAAGATCAGTTTGACGAGTCGAGTGATGACTGGCTGAACTGTGTTGAGGCGACTAGCGATGAGTTGCATGGCGCCTATACAAGGGCCGAAGATGATGCCATGACCTTAGCCTTCGGAGGACGAGGCAAGAAAAGGTTAAACAGAGTTTTTGATGTTATCGGTTTTATATACCCAGATTATAGCTATCCCTCGCGAAAGCAGGGAAAAAAGAGAAAATTGCTACTTCGACCATTTCTGCTGTGCCGAAGGGCAAAAAGATCAAGGTGTTGACGCACCGGCCTAGATACATTGAAACGGCCAAGGTGCTGGAGCTTGTTGAAGGGACACCTTCCACCGCTGAGCTAGGACAGCCTGCTCCTGCCGGCTTCAAGGAAGAATCGGCTGAAGTGCCAGAAATAATAGGGCAAGAGAAAATCGAATCGGCTGGAGTGCCGAAGCCACAGAAAAAACGGCCGAAGTGCCAGAGCTAGGAGAATCGGTAGGATTGCAAAAAATCCTAAGCCCGCCACTAGAGCCGGAGTTGCCGAAGGTGCCTAGAAATCCTATAATAACTCCCAAGAGGAGGAGGATGGCTAGTGTGCTGGACGTTGTTTTAGAGTCGACAAGGGTGTCAACTTGATAGTAGATGTGGCCCGATCTTCCGTGAGATGCGATAATTTGATTGAATGGAGATCTCGACATTGATGATCCAAGGCTCCGAGCGAACGGTTCCTCGCAATCACTACACCACAGCTCCATTGGTTATCACCCGTGACACACGAATGACCTAGCCACGAAGGCTTATCCCTACAAGCACAATCAAGAACACAAGCAAGAATAGGAAAGAAACACAACCAAAATTGTATTGATTATGGAATGGGGTCTCACAAGCTGATGACGGCGACACTGTTCGATGACAGAATTGATCTAAGCAAAACCTAAACCTAAATGTGACGGTGGCTGCTGAATAAATAGAGTATTAGGGCATGCATGACCCCCTAGACTCGCCCCTAATGGGCTTCGACGCGATACACGGCCCAACGGCCAACAGACGGTGTCACAGCACCAAAACAGAATCTGAATGCTGACTTGTTTCGACGATTCCCATTGACTCCGGATGAATTTTAGGGTGGAACTAGTTGGGTTGGTTAGATAATCTCGTTATCTTTCCAACCATATCCAGTCCGTCGCAATCGGAGTCCGGATGCATCTTGGGCGTCCATTTTAGTGCAGACTGGTCCTAGAACCCGAGATGGAGTCGCAGCCGACTCGGACTTGATCTCCTTCCTGTTGTGGGCGCCCTTGCTGCTCCTCCTCAACACCTTGGCCTTTCCCAAGTACTTGCTAGTCCTCTCCAAGGTTCCTAATCATCAAAACATCCATGGCCCAAAGCGTAAGCTCTGAAACACAATTGACTAGGGTAGAACGTACCTGGAGATTTAGCTGTCGTGCACGCGATCGTGTTATCGGTCCATTCATTGTATGTATAGAAGTGATGTCCTCATCATCCTCCTCCTCTTGAATTGGAGTCATCCTCGACTCGATCTCATCTTCGTCACCCATATATGGCTTCAAATCTGAAATGTTAAAGGTGAGACTAACCCCAAAATCTGGCAGCAACTCAAGTGTATATGCATTATCATTAATTTTTGCAAGAACTTTATAAGGACCTGCGGCTCGTGGCATAAGTTTAGACTTTCTCAAATCAGGAAACATATCCTTTCTCAAATGAACCCACACCAAGTCACCAGGTTCCAATTTTATTTCCTTCCTGCCTTTATTAGCAGCAATACGATACTTTTCATTCATCTTTTCAATTTGCAACTTAGTTGTTTCATGTAACTTAAATATGAATTCAGAACGTTGTGTAGCATCCAAGTTCACTATTTCAGAAGGTGGTAAAGGTAGCAAATCAATTGGAGCACGAGGATTAAAACCATATACTACCATAAATGGACTAAGCTTGGTTGTGGAATGAATTGATCTGTTATAAGCAAACTCAATATGTGGCAAACAATCCTCCCACAACCTCAAATTATCCTTCAAAATAGCCCACAACATGGTATAAAATGGACTAAGTGCGATTAACAACCTCTGTTTGCCCATCGGTTTGGGATGACTAAGTAGTAGAAAACAGCAACTTTGTTCCCAATTTAAACCACAAGGTTCTCCAAAAATGACTTAAAAACTTAGCATCCCTATCAGAAACAATAGTATTTGGCACACCATGCAAATGCACAATCTCAGTGAAGAACAAATCAGCAACATGTGAAGCATTATCAGTTTTGTGAGAGGGTATAAAATGGGCCATCTTTGAAAAACGATCGACAACGACAAAAACACTATCACTCCCCCTCTTTGTTCTAGGCAATCCCAAAACAAAATCCATAGAAATATCCTCCCAAGGTGCACGAGGAACAGGAAGAAGCAAATAAAGACCATAGGGGTTAAGTCGGGACTTAGCTTTGTTGCACGTGGTGCAACGAGAGACGTAGCGCTCAACATCACGCCGCATCCGAGGCCAATAGAAATGAGTAAACAACACATCCTCAGTCTTCTTAACACCAAAATGTCCCATTAGGCCACCTCCATGTGCTTCCTGCAAGAGTAGAAGACGAACGGAGCTAGCTAGAACACACAACTTGTTAGCACGGTAGAGAAGGTGTTGGGGACTTGCTCTCAAATGCTATAAATTGAGAACAAGGCAACACAAAAACAGGTTATTTGTTAATGACTTTCGTCCTTCGAAGCATTATCTCCCCAAGGATATAATGATTCTCGGACGAAGGTCATGAAGGACGTACCTTCATCATCTCCGCATATACATATATGTGTACATATTAACAACAAACGAAGTATGCAAGGCATAAGAAACAATGTAAAGAATCATATAACATTATCACATATTTTTCATTATATAATTGATAATGAATATAAAGGCAATGTCGAATTACATTAAGTACCTTCGACTTGACAGAAGACAAAGGTACAAGCGTGACGCAAAAAGCAAATGCCAGATTAGCGTGAACAGTACGGGAGTACTGTTCATCTATTTATAGGCACGGGACGCAGCCCATGTGAAATTACATCCATGCCCTTTACATTTGCTAGTGACTCTAAAGTAATCCATCGAGGTCTAAATAGTCTTTTCCCTTTTAAGTCGGTTCCCTTTTCTGCCGTCATGCCGAAGCTCCCTTGCGTGTAGCTTCGGCGCTGTGTCATCCTTCGTGCTGTTCCTGCTTCTCACTCTGTGTGGTTCTGATCCGAGTCCGAAGGTACCTGTTCATATATAATACTCGGGAAATATTGTTAAATCATACTTTTGAGGACCTTCAGCAGATGAAGGCCCCCAACAGAAGGCCTTCACGCAGCATAAATTTTTGCCACGTTCTTCCCTCTCTGCAATTTTCAAAAGCATCTTTGAAGTCCAAATCAGCAGCATATAATTCCTTTATAGTCTCCAAACCAAATATTTTATGATTAAGTTGGGACAGCATAGTATAACGTCTAGATAAAGCATCAGCAATCACATTATCCTTTCCTTTTTTATGCTTAATAGTGTAAGGAAATGATTCTATGAATTCAATCCATTTAGCATGTCATTTGTTTAGATTAGATTGTACTTTAAGATACTTCAAAGATTCATGATCCGAATGTATGACAAATTCTTTAGACCATAGATAATGTTGCCAAGTTTGTAAAACTCGTACTAAAGCATATAATTCTTTGTCATATGTAGAATAATTTAGAGTTGGACCATGCAATTTTTCACTAAAGAAAGCAACAGGTTTACCTCCTTGAATGAGCACTCCTCCAATCCCAATGCCGCTCACATCACACTCGAGCTCGAATGTCTTGTCAAAATCAGGAAGTTGCAGCAGTGGTGCTTGTGTGAGCTTCGACTTGAGGGCATCAAAAGCTTGTTGTTGTGATGGTCCCCAATGAAACGACACTCCATTCTTTGTCAACTCGTGGAGAGGTGCTGCAATGGTGCTGAAATCCCGCACAAATCGCCAGTAGAATCCTGCAAGACCAAGAAAACTTCGAACCTGCATGACCGTGGTTGGAAGTGGCCAGCTCGTGATGGCAACAATTTTTGCCTCATCCATCTCAACACCCTGCGATGTCACAACATATCCAAGAAAAGACACTCGATCGGTGCTAAAGGTGCACTTCTCAAGGTTACCAAATAAACGTGCATCACGCAAAACATCAAAAACAGCACGTAAATGTTCAATATGATCATCATGAGATTTACTATAGATAAGAATATCATAAAAATATACCACCACAAACTTACCAATGAAAGCACGTAAAACCTCATTCATCAATCTCATGAAAGTGCTAGGCGCATTAGTTAACCCAAAAGGCATGACTAACCACTCATAAAGACCGAACTTAGTTTTAAATGCAATTTTCCATTCATCACCTAAAGACATACGAATTTGGTGGTATCCACTACGCAAGTCAATTTTAGAGAAAACAATAGAACCACTTAATTCATCAAGCATGTCATCCAATCTAGGAATAGGATATCTGTACCGAATTGTGATGTTAATAATGGCTCTACAATCAACACACATGCGCCAAGTGCCATCTTTCTTAGGAACCAAAAGAACAGGAACAGAACAAAGACTAAGGCTCTCACGAATGTACCCGCGGTCCAGAAGGTCCTGGACCTGGCGCTGAATCTCCTTAGTCTCCTCGGGGTTGGTCCTATAGTCAGCATAGTTGGGCAAGCTCGCCCCTGGAATTAAATCAATCTTATGCTCAATGCCTCTCACAGGTGGTAATCTAGGGGGTATCTCAGAGGGAAACACATCCATATACTCTTGCAAAAGGTTAGCAATAGCCGGTGGCAAAGCAATAGACGTATCATCAATGGAATAGAAAGCATTTTTGCACACGAAGGCATAACAAAGTCCAACAGAGGCATGTAACTCATTAAGATCAGATTTAGTGGCTAGCAAAGTAGGAGTTTTTAACTTAATAGGTTGCTGATTTTCAGAGTTCAAAACACCTTTTTGCTTGGCATTAGTCTTTTTCTCATGTTCAAAATGGACAATTTCAGTGGGAGTCATAGGAAGCAACACAATTTTCTTTCCCTTATGCATGAAAGTATATTTATTAGATCTACCATGGTGAATAGCATCAGTATCAAACTCCCAAAGATGTCCCAGTAAAAGAGAGCAAGCATCCATAGTCACCACATCGAAATTAGCAAAGTCATGGTAAGAGCCAATAGAAAAATGCACCCTTGCTGTTTTTGTTACCTTGAACTTACCGCTGTTGTTAAACCACTGAATGTGATAAGGGTGGGGATGCTCTCGTGTGGTCAAGCCAAGCTTCTTGACCACCTCAACGTTCACCAAGTTGTTGCAGCTACCACCGTCAATGATGGTATGTACGCGGCAGTCCTGACGATGAGGAACATGTTGAAGAGGTTGTGGCGCTGTCTGTTGTCGTCGTCACTAGTCGTGGCACTCAAAGCTCGTTGTACAATCAAGGCCTTATAGGTCTCGGTCGCTGTTGTACCAAGAACCTCTTCATCACCATCATAAGTCTCTGCAATGTTAGCTCCAACAATATCTTCATCTTCAACATCAGAAGCACTAACATACCCACCATCACCAGTAGCAATGTATGCCCGTTTGCTGGGGCAATCTTGCTGAATATGGCCAAGTCCCTGGCAGCGGTGGCACTTGATGTCAGAGGAGCGGCCTGTGGAAGAGGTGGTCGTAGCAGGTTTTGCTGCAACACCCGAAGGCACCAAGGACTTGTTGTTGTCGTGTCCCTGTGATGCCGAAGGTGCGGTGCTGCATGTGCCGCTGGTGGAGGAAGATGTGGACATCCGTACGCCCGAAGAGGATGACGCCTTGGCTGGCGCCGGTGGCTGGTGTGGCACGAAAGTGCTGCTCCTCCGCTGTTGACGACCCTGCAATTCTTTTTCTGCCAACATAGAAAGATGGAACAAGCGTTGTATAGAATGGTATTCTTTATAATCAACGATATCCTGAATCTCCCGCCTCAATCTCCCATAAAACCTAACCATTTGATCCTCCGGATCCTCAACTACCCCACATCGTAGCATACCTTTCTGAAGCTCTTGGTAGTATTCCTGTACCGACATGTCTCCCTGATCTAAGCATTGTAATTTTTTCGAAGATCGCGTCTATAAGAAGGGGGAACAAAGCGAGCTCGCATGTCCTCTTTTAACGCATTCCATGTTCAAATGATAGCAAAATCTCTAAATTCACTAGTGGCTTGTCTAACCCTATGTTGCTCAGGAACAAGATGGGAATTAAATTTTTGTTCTACCGTCATCTCCCAGTCTAAATAAGCTTCAGCATCATAAGAACCCATGAATGGTGGAATAGAGAACTTAATCTTAGCAAATGGATCATAGTCTGGTTCAGGATTATGATGACGACGTCTACCATTACCTCCCATACCTTGTCGATTACGTGCGAGGCGTTGTCGCAGCGGTGCATACACATCGTCGTCATCGTCGTCGTTGTCCACAGGAGAGTGAGCTGGGGCTAGAGTTGGTGGGGGGATGAGCCTCTAGTACGTCCATGCGTGTAACAAGTTCATCAACTCGTCGATCAAGCTGCTCATAGGATGTCGTCGCAGAGTCCTGGTATTTTTTAAAAGCTTCAGTCATCGCGCGCATCATCTCCTTCAATTCCATCTGAGAGACACACGCATCGTCGTTAAGCTTATGCCCCTTGTCCTTGTCCATTTGATTCTTTGGTCCTGTCATTGTTAGCACAAAACAGAGACAAAAAGGCAACAAACAATGTGAACCCTACAACTATCTCTCAGGGTGGTGGTGGAGATGGTAGAATACAAATTATGAAGCGTCTTACCCCACTCTTACAACGTTCTTACTAGCACTGCAGGTGGCAAACGGTGACTGGTGTGACTGTCCAACGAGCATGGGTGTGATTGCAAAGGAGTACCTGTTCTGCTCGAGAGAAAGCTGGAGCTATGGGAAGGCTGACTAAATATATATATATATATATATATATATATATATATATATGTGGCACACAAGTCAGTAACAGATAGCAATGTTGAATAAGTGTTCCAAGTACTTGTCCTAGTTGCTAGCCTAGAAAATGTAATAGAACAGTTGGACCAAAGCACAAGAAAAGAGGTACAAGTATCTAGTGGGAATGGTAGTTCTGTAAATAGAGCAGATTTTTCAGCACTAGTAGAAATCAAAGGCGCGTTTCCAAAGGAGTACCAGCAAAAGAGCTCGAAATATTCTGAATTTTTTACCACTAATCCAAAAAAACAAAAGATGGAAGCACACAAAATTTCACTTGAAACAGAGTTGTATTGTGACCTAGAGAAATTCACAAAGGATCTCTGAAATTCCTGAAAACACTTAAACAATTTTTTTAATTATCTTTCTGATTTTTTTGAATTTTTTGACCGAACCAAATAGGCCGAAGGTGAGTTTGGGTCACCCCAGAATGGAGTCAGGAATCTGCTGTAAAAAATTGAGCTCAAACGGAGCACTGAGCGAAAAGTTATGCCCGTTTTATGGAAGGTACCTCAAGTTATGGTTTTCAAAGGCACAAATCGGCAGGAACCGAAGCGGCGGCTATGAAGCACAGGGTTGGTTTTAGAGATATGATTTGTTTTATGGATACAGTTGGTTTAGATACAGGATCTGTTTTGCGGATATGGTCGGTTTTAGAGATAGGATCTGTTTTATGGATAGTGTCGGTTGTAGAGATAGGATCTATTTTGTGGATAGGGTCGGTTTTGGAGATAGGATCTGTTTTGTAGATAGGGTCGGTTTTGTAGGATAGAAGCGGATGGACAGAATCAAACTGAACCAAAACAAATCTAATCTAGCAACCAAACTCAACTAGAACACGAACTCAGAACTGCGGACTCTAAAACTGAATTGTGCAAAGGCTAAGGCGATGGTTTTAGGTCGGAATAAACTGATCGTAAGTTTTTGGCTTTTTGTGGACTATGGGATGAAACAAAACTAATCTAAAGGTAGGATTATACCTCACAGGCAACCTATAAATCTGATACCAATTGATAGTAGACGCGGCCCGATCTTCTGTGAGATGCGATAATTTGATTGAATGGAGATCTCGACGTTGATGATCCAAGGCTCTGAGCAAATGGTTCATCGCAATCACTACACCACGGCTCCATTGGTTATCACCCGTGACACATGAATGACCTCGCCACGAAGGCTTATCCCTGCAAGCGCAATCAATAACATAAGCAAGAACAGGAAAGAAACGCAACCAAAATTGTATTGATTACAGGATGGGGTCTCACAAGCCGATGAATGCGACACTGTTCGATGACAGAATTGATCTAAGCAAACCTAAATGTGACGGCGGCTGCTGAATAAATAGAGTATTAGGGCATGTGTGACCCCTGGACTCGCCCCTAATGGGCTCAACGGCCCAACGGCCCAACAGACGGTGTCGCAGCACCAAAACAGAATCTGAATGCTGACTTGTTTTGACGATTCTCGTTGACTCCGGATGAATTTTAGGGTGGAACCAGTTGGGTTGGTTAGATAATCTCGTTATCTTTCCAACCATATCCAGTCCGTCGCAATCAGAGTCCGGATGCATCTTGGGCGTTCATTTTAGTGCAGACTGGTCCTGGAACCCGAGATGGAGTCACAGCCGACTCGGACTTGATCTCCTTCCTGTTGTGGACGCCTTTGCTCCTCCTCCTCAACACCTTGGCCTTTCCCAAGTACTTGCTGGTCCTCTCCAAGGTTCCTAATCATCAAAACATCCATGGCCCAAGCGTAAGCTCTGAAAAACAATTGACTAGGGTAGAACGTACCTGGAGATTTAGCTGTCGTGCACGTGATCGTGTTATCGGTCCATTCATTGTATGTATAGAAGTGATGTCCTCATCACAACTCCTGCTCTTGGAAACGAGACTGGTGAAGCTGCTACAGTTCGTGTTGAAGCCGAAGCTGGGCCCTCAGTGCCCATTGAAACAGAGCCTGCTGGAACTGGGCAGAGTATTGAACAAGGACCTTCAGACGTTGGTCTGGTTTTGGAGAAAGAAGACGTGCTCGAGAAGGTTGAATCTCCTACTCCTAAAGCACCTACTGAAGAGCTTGACTTTAATATTCGACATGCTTCAGGTAAAAAGTTGTCTGAGGAGGAAATTGCGGAAGCCAAACACTACGCTCGAGAATTGAAGTATCCAAAGGGGGCCTTGGTGTATAATGGCACCAACGAAGATGACTTTCTATACTGCCTCCCGGACAATAAGGAGATATCTGTTTGCCGGGAGATGGCAAAAACATAGGATTTCTGAAGCTTGAAGTTGGACTTTCTGCTATGTCGAAGGATGACTTCACAGACAGCCTTGCGTATAATAGTCTGAAGGTACAGAAGTTATGGACTTATAAGCAGATTATTTTTTGTGTCTCTTATTCTTGTACTGATCCTTTGTCTCCCCCTTTTCTTGTAGGGCTTAATTCTGAGCAACGCTTTGAGAGCACAGAAGAATGCTGAGGATGAAAGCTGCTAGATAGCTCTTGGTAACTGTTGGGGGCCTTTGGCTTCCGAAGGTCCTCAAAAACATGATTTAACAAAGTTTCTGGAGTATAATGCATGAACAGGTATCTTCGAACTTGAGTTAAAACCACAGTGTGAAGAAGCACAAAAGGAATACGAAGGATGGCGCGGAGCCGAAGCTGTGCGCAGAAGAGCTTCGGCATGATAGCAGAAAAGGAAACCGACTTAAAGATGAAAAGGCTATTTAGACCTCGACGGGTTACTATAGAGTTATTAGCAAATGTAAAGGGCATGGGTGTAATTTTACATGGGTTGCGTCCCATGCCTATAAATAGATGAACAGTGCTCCCGTACTGTTCACGCTGACTTGGTATTTGCTTTCACGTCACGCTTGTATTTTTACCTTCTTTCAAGCCGAAGGTACACTTGTAATTTGTTATCATTTCTATTTTTCCATAGTAATAAAATAGAAATGAGCTGATAATGATATATGACTGTTTATATTATCTTTTATGTTTTATATGATTCTTTCTTCACCATTATATGTTGTGTCGATGAAGGTATGCCCTTCACAACCTTCGTTCGAAGATCATTATATCCCAAGGGAAATAATGCTTCTAAGGACGATGGACTATAACGTTTGACATTTTCTGTGTTGCCTTGTTCTTAACTCATAGCATTTGAGAACAAGTCCCCAACAGTAACCTTTGGTTAGAGGTTATCAAACTAAGGAATGAAGCTACAGAGAAGGATAAAATTCTGCTTCCTTAGTAGACTGAGTCAAGGCTAGTGAAGCCAATCTTGCTGCGCAGTCCGAAGCTCATAGAGCCGAAATTGAAAACTTATAGAAAAAACTTGCTGAGAAGAATGAAGATTTTGAAGTGGCTAAAGCAAAACAAGAAATAAGCGAGTGGACTAGCGCAAGATTGCAAAAGAATGTAGATGAGCTTCGGGAATCGAAGGAAAGATATTACGAAAAATCCTTGGATTGTGCCAAGAAGCTGAAAGATAGTTTAGCAAAGGTGGGTGCTTACTCATCCGAGCAAAAATTTATTAGAGGCGATCCTGAAGGAATCATCGAATGGATCGATGAAGAAGCTGAAGCTTTTGAAGAGATCCTTAGTGACCATGGTGATTTCTGCGCCTTTGCCGGTGCCAGAGGGGTTGCAACAATTTTAGAAAAATCTAGCTACGAACATGTTAAAGCTGCAACCCAGACGGAGGCTATCTTCACTATGGACAACATGAAGGATCCTTCGGTTGAGACGACTCTGATGGGCGGAAAATTTTACTCCAACGTTTGGATGAAAGGCGGTCGAGAACTAGCCAACGAAGCTATAAAGAAGAATGAGAAAGAAACCCATGAAGCCCGGGAGGAAGCCAAGCGAGCCAAAGAGGCTACTGAGCACGCAAGGCGCATAGGTATTTTAATTGTTTCATAGCTTCAGTATTTTTTCTGGCTTCGGATTAACAACTTATTACTTTTTCTGTAGCTGAACTTTCATCACCACCCGAGCCCTATGATCCCGAAGCCGATCCAGCCATGAAGGCGGCGCTAGAAACCATAAGGATAGCCGAAGAAGCTATTGATGAAGCTGTCAACAAAATTTTGAATGAAGCTGCAGAGAAAATTTTAAAGGAAGACTAGAATTTCATATAGTTAAGAATTGTAACATTTGGGAAATGTGATATTCATGTACAAGTTATACATTGTATATTTGCATGCGTATTTATGTAATATATTTCTTTTAGATGCATGAAAGTTGCATACATACCATTTTTGAGCCTTCGGCGAAAAACACCTTCCCTTCTTTTCATGCTTCGTAAAGAGAAAACCCTTCTATAGTATAGTTATGATGTTGTCAACAAAAATTTTACTGGTCGAGTAAGCTTATCATTGCCAAAGATGTGCTTCGTGCTCCAGCACACTGTTTCATTCATCGTATACTTTTGAAAGAAACAACTTTCCTTCTGCACAATCTTGCTGCTGATGCGACATGATGTATGATGTAATGCCATGCAGAATGATGCGATGATATGATGCAGCATGATGCTTATGTCGAAGACATATATCCACATAGAAACATTCCCAGACCCTGTATCCCCTTAGGGACGTCTTTTGGGTCTCTTCACCTTATATTTTGGTGGCATTTAAGCTCTGCATCCCCTTAGGAATGACTTTGGAGCTTCTTCACCTTCTATTTCGGTGGCATTTAAGCTCTGCATCCCCTTAGGGATGACTTTGGAGCTTCTTCACCTTCTATTTTGGTGGTATTCTGGCTCTGCATTCCCTTAGGAACGACTTTTGAGCTTCGGAACTTACTCTGCGCTCCCTTAGGAACGACTTTTGTAGCTCCGGAACTTACTCCGCGCTCCCTTAGGAACGACTTTTGTAGCTTCAAAACTTACTTTGCGCTCCCTTAGGAACGACTTTTGTAGCTTCAGAACTTACTCTGCGCTCCCTTAGGAATGACTTTTGTAGTTTCATAATCTTGTTAAGAGGAAGCATCCCACTCGATGATATGAGTACAATATTATTACATGAAATTGGAATTTAATCCTTCATGAATTGGTTTTCATACGAAAAAGGAGGAAAAACAAAGATGCACCAGAGGTAGAATATTATTCAGTAGATCTGCTTGGATTCAGGCATAGTGATATTGACTGTGCGAGCTTCGGACTCCTCCCAAAAATCGCTCTACTGCTGAGCGTGTTGGTGCCCTTCTGGCTGCTGGCTTCGGGACAGAGTAGGTGCTAGCGGTGGTGGTGGTGGGAGCTGGGCCTAGGAAGCTTGAGAGTGGCTTGCCGAAGCTATAGAGGCCATAGGTTGTTGGTTACCTATGTACTCTGGGACGTAGGGAGAATATTATGAAGCAGTATGTAGGACTTGCTTCGGCTGATTCTGCCGTGCTTCAGCTTCGGTAATCTCTTTCTGCTTCTGAATAGTAACTTGGCACGTTCTTGTGGTGTGGCCTTTGTCTTCGTCGCAGAACAAACAAAACAGTCTCCTGGGTTGATCCCCATATCTTCCTCCGAAGCTTCTGCCCCCTCTGCCTCTTGGAGCTGGTGGCCTAAAGGAACTTTGTTGCGGCCCCGATGATTGGGAGCTGTGCTGTTGCCTTTGGGGTTGACTTCTATTATGGATTGACCTGACATGCCTGGGGGGATCTTCCTCCGAAGCCCTTAGCCATCTCAGAGTATCTGTAAGCTTCTTCCCTTCTTTGCCGGAAATCATTATCAGCTCTTATGTTTTCATCCATTTTTTGGAGAAGCTTCTCCAAGGTTTGCGGCGGTTTCCTTGCAAAATATTGTGTCGTTGGTCCTGGTCTGAGCCCCTTGATCATGGCCTCAATGACAATCTCATTGGGCACTATGGGCGCCTGGGCTCTCAGTTGAAGGAACCTTCGAACGTACGCCTGGAGATACTCTTCCTGATCCTATGTGCACTGGAACAGAGCTTGAGCGGTGACTGGCTTCGTTTGAAAGCCCTGGAAGCTAGTGACCAGCATGTCCTTTAGTTTCTGCCAACACGTAATTGACCCTGGCCGAAGAGAAGAGTATCAAATTTGCGCTACGCTTTTGAATGCCATGACGAAGGATTTCGCCATAACTGCAGTATTGCCCCCATATGAAGATATAGTTGCTTCATAGCTCATCAGGAACTGCTTCAGGTCTGAGTGCCCATCATACATAGGAAGCTGAGGTGGCTTGTATGATGGGGGCCATGGGGTAGCCTGCAATTCCGCTGCCAAGGGAGAAGCATCATCAAAAGCAAAATTGCCATGATGAAAGTCACTGTACTATTCATCATCATTGTATGAATTTTCTTGACGAAGTTCCCTGTGCTGGGGCCTTCGGTCTTGGTCATCCTGGGTGAGGTGACGCATTTCTTCGGCGACTTCATCAATCTTCCTCTAGAGGTTGGTGAGCCGAAGCATTTTCTCTCTCTTCTTTTGGACCTGTTGATGGATAGCTTCCAGATCCCTGATTTCTTGGTCCAGTTCCTCCTCCTGAGGTGTTGGGCTGGTAGCTTTCCTCTTTTGGCTCCTAGCTTCGCGTAGCGTGTACTGATTGACGTCCAGTGGCTGCAGTGCAGCCCCTGGCGCTGATGTCTTCTTTGGTGGCATGACGAAGGTCGTTGTTTGCCGAAGGTGGTCGAATGAGTTCACCGAAGGTGGGCGCCAATGTTGGTCACTTGTTCTCAAATGCTATGAATCAAGAACAAGGCAACACGATTGTTAATGGTTAAAGACCTTCGTCCTTCGAAGCATTATTTCCTCTCGGATATAATGATCTTCAGATGAAGGTCATGAAGGATACACCTTCATCATCTTATCGAATAAACATGAATATAAATAAGAAAATAAAGGAATACAAGTAAATGAAGATAATAATTGTTATGTGCCAATGACTCATTTATTATTATCTTCATCGAATCTCTATAAGCATTAACAACATTCATATTACAATGATACCTTCATGAAAGTCACGTAGAGGGGGGTGAATAGGTGGAATCTAAAATTTTTAACTTAAAAGACAAACTACAAGTCGGGGTTAGCGTTAGAATTAAAACCGAGTCTGGAAGAGAGGGCGAAAACAAATCAACCAAGAAATAAAGTGGATGACACGGTGATTTGTTTTAGTGAGGTTCAGTTCTTGAGAACCTAGTCCCCGTTGAGGTGGTCACAAAGACCGGGTCTCTTTCAACCCTTTCCCTCTCTCAAACGGTCACTTAGACCGAGTGAGCTTTCTCCTTAATCAAATGGGTCACTTAGACCCCGCAAGGACCACTACAAGCTTAGTGTCTCTTGCTTTGATTACAAGTCACTTAGAGAACAAGAAAGAGGAAGAAGAAAGCCAACCAAGCAACAAGAGCAACAAAGAAACACAAGCGATCCTCTCACAAGTCCTAGAGCACTAGAGTTGATTTGGGGACTTTGATTGGATGGGAGGCTTTGATTTGTGTCTTGGAGTGTTGCACTTTGCTCTTGTATTGAATGCACTGTTGTGAATGCTTGGATGGTTGGAGTGGATGTGGTTGGGGGGGTATTTATAGCCCTCAACCACCAATTCAACCGTTGGGGAAGGCTGCTGTCGATAGGCGCATCGGATAGTCCGGTGGCACCAGACAGTCCGGTGCGCTAGCCACGTCACCCAACTGTTAGGGTTCTGAAGATTCTGACCGTTGGAGCGCTGACTTCATGTCGTACCGGACAGTCCAATGCTGCACCGGACAGGTGTTGTTCCCTATCCGGTGCACCTCTAACGCCTGCTCTGACTTTTGCGCGCACTGTTCACGCACTGTTCACACTTTTGCAGACGACCGTTGCGCTGTTAGCCGTTGCTCTACTTGGTGCACCGGACAGTCCGGTGGTACACCGGATAGTCCGATGAATTATAGCGGAGCGACGCCTGAGAAACCCGAAGGTGACGAGTTCAGACTGTACGGTCCCTGGTGCACCAGACACTATCAGGTGGTGCACCAGACACTGTCCGGTGGTGCACCAGACACTGTCTGGTGGTGCACCGGATAGTCCGGTGTGCCAGACCAGGGTTCTCTTCGGTTTCTTTTGCTCCTTTCTTTTGAACCCTAACTTTATCTTTTTATTGGCTTGTGTTGAACCTTTATGCACCTGTAGAATATATAATCTAGAGCAAACTAGTTAGTTCAATATTTGTGTTGGGCATTCAACCACCAAAATCATTTATAGGAAAAGGTTTGACCCTATTTCCCTTTCAATCTCCCCCTTTTTGATGATTGATGCCAACATAAACCAAAGCAAATGTATAAGTGCATAATTGAACTAGTTTGCATAAGGTAAGTGCATAGGTTACTTAGAATTAAACCAATTCATAATTTCACTAGATATGCATGGATTGCTTTCTTTTATTTAACATTTTGGACCACGTTTGCACCACTTGTTTTGTTTTTGCAAATTCTTTTGGAAATTCTTTTCAAAGTTATTTGCAAATAGTCAAAGGCATATGAGTAAGATTGTAAGAATCATTTTCAAGATTTTGAAATTTCTCCCCTTGTTTCAAATGCTTTTCCTTTGACTACAACAAAACTCCCCTGAATGAAATTCTCCTCTTAGCTTTCAAGAGGGTTTTGAGATATATATCAATTTGAAATATAGATACCAATTGAGATATAATTTCTAGAGGCATACTAATTTGAAAGATACCAATTGAAAACTTTATTTTGAAAATTTTGAAATTGGTGGTGGTGCGGTCCTTTTGCTTTGGGCTTAATATCTTCTCCCCCTTTGGCATTAATCGCCAAAAACGGAGACTGTGAGAGCCCTTTCTATATTTTCTCCCCCTTTGGTAAACAACATATGAGTGAAAGATTATACCAAATTGGAGAGTGTGTAACGACGAAGGGTAAATGATATGATAGAGTGGAGTGGAAGCCTTGTCTTCGTTGAGTACTCCATTTCCCTTTCAATCTATGACTCAGCATGAAGATACACTTGGAAATGCATTAGTCGTAGCAAATGAAAGAGATAAGATCAAAGGTATATAAATGAGATATGTGTGCAATGTTTCAATCAAAATTCCGAGAATCAAGAATATTTAGCTCATTCCTAAGTTTGCTAAAGGTTTTCTCATCTAAAGCCTTGGTGAAGATATTGACTAATTGTTCTTTGGTGTTTATATACGCTATCTCGATATCCCCCTTTGTTGGTGATCCCTCAAAAAGTGATACCGAATGTCTATGTGCTTAGGGCGGCTGTGTTCAACGGGATTCTCCGCCATGCGGATAGCACTCTCATTGTCACATAGGAGAGGGAATTTGCTCAATTTGTAGCCATAGTCCCTAAGGGTTTGCCGTATCCAAAGTAATTGCACACAACAATGGCCTGCGGCAATATACTCGGCTTCAGCGGTAGAAAGAGCTACTGAGTTTTGTTTCTTTGAAGCCCAAGACACCAGGGATCTCCCTAGAAACTAACAAGTCCTTGATGTGCTCTTCCTATAAATTTTACACCCTGCCCAATCAGCATCGAAATATCCTATTAAATCAAAAGTGGATCCCCTGAGGTACCAAAGCCCAAACTTAGGAGTATAAACTAAGTATCTCATGATTCTTTTCATGGCCCTAAGCTGAACTTCTTTAGGATCGGCTTGGAACCTTGCACACATGCATACAGAAAGCATAATATTCGGTCGAGATGCACATAAGTAGAGTAAAGATCCTATCATCGACCGGTATTACCTTTTGATCTATGGATTTACCTCCCATGTCGAGGTCAAGATGCCCATTAGTTCCTAGGGGTGTCTTGATGGGCTTGGCATCCTTCATTCCAAATTTCTTAAGAATGTCTTGAATATACTTTGTTTGGCTGATGAAGGTGTGAAAGGGAAATGTGCCCTTGGGCCATTTCTAAGTATTTTGATGATTGAGTGCCAACACAAGTGCTTTTGTGTTAATCTATGTAAAGTGGTGGACAAAGTGTAAATCATGTCAAAAGGTATGTTTCTAGACTTAGTACATTGTTTTATGGACTAATGTATTGTGTCTAAGTGCTGGAAACAGGAAAAATTGAATTGGAAATGAGATGGCTTTGTTCAGCCAAAGTCTGCTTAGTCTGGGTGCACCGGACTGTGTCCGGTGCGCCAGGCTGGCTCTGGCGAACAGGCTGCTCTCGGGACTTCGACGGCGGTGTACGGCTATAATTCACCGGACTGTCCGGTGGTGCACCGGACTGTCCGGTGAGCCGTTCATAGGCGAACTCGTCGCTCTCGGGAGTTGATTAACGGCGTACGGCTAAAATTCACCAGACTGTCCGGTGGTGCACCGGACTGTCCGGTGAGCCAACGGTCAGCCGGGGCAACGGTCGGCCGAGGATTCCGCGCGTGACGCGTGGCCGAGCCAACGGTCACATTGGTGCACCGGACTGTCCGGTGTGCACCGGACAGTGTCCGGTGCGCCAACGGCTCTCAGACTCCAACGGTCAGCTTCGCCAAATAAGGAAGGATATCTGCACCAGACAGTGTCCGGTGGTGCACCGGACTGTCCGGTGCGCCAGTCGACAGAAGGCAAGATCTGCCTTCCAGGAATGTTCTCAACAGCTCCTAGCTGCCTTGGGGCTATAAAAGGGACCCCTAGGCGGATGGAGGAGCACATCAAGCATACTCAAAGCATTCCTAAACACCAAGACTTCGATTCCACGCATTTTTTTCTTCGTGATAGCATCTAGAGCTCTTGTTGAGTTGTGAACTCGTCGGGTTGTGTTGCGAGCTCTTGTTGCGACTTGTGTGCGTGTTGACATTCTGATTCTTGGGTCTTGTGTGCGTTGCTCATCCCTCCCTTACTCCGTGCTTCTTTGTGAACTTCAAGTGTAAGGGCGAGAGGCTCCAAGTTGTGGAGATTCCTCGCGAACGGGATTAAGAAAAGCAAAGCAAAACACTATGGTATTCAAGTGGGTCTTTGGACCGCTTGAGAGGGGTTGATTGCAACCCTCGTTCGTTGGGACGCCACAACGTGGAGTAGGCAAGCGTTGGTCTTGGCCGAACCACGGGATAACCACCGCGCCATCTCTCTGATTGATCTCTTGTGGTTATTGTGTTTTGTTGAGACTCCTCTCTAGCCACTTGGCGATTATTGTGCTAACGTTTAACCAAGTTTTTGTAGCTTAAGTTTCAAGTTTTACAGGATCACCTATTCACCCCCCCTCTAGGTGCTCTCAATTGGTATCAGAGCCGTTCTCTTCACGAAGGGACTAATCGCCCGAAGAGATGGATCCTAAGGGGAAGGGAATCGTGATCAACGATAAGGAGAAGGAGTCCTTCGTCAACAAGCCGAAGGATGACAAGCCTACCGACTCGGGCTCAGGCCATAAACGGAAAGATGGGAAGAAGAAGAAGACAAGGCGCATCAAGAAGATCGTCTACTACGACGACAACGACGAATCTACTTCTTCCCAAAAGGACGACGCGTTGAACGGTCCAATCCATGAGCCTCAACCCATTGCTCTCAAGGCAACGAGGAGCAAGGAGGCGCTACCTAGCAAGGTGGCGCAAGTTGAGGCGGCCGGGCTCAATGATGAAGAGATGGCCCTCATCATCAAGCGCTTCAAGACGGCGCTAAAGGGTCGCAAGGGACAGCCAAGCAAGACCAAGACAAAGGGGAAGCGCTCATGCTTCAAATGTGGTAAGATTGGTCATTTCATTGGTAACTGTCCCGATAATGAAAGTGACCAGGAAAAAGGGAACAAGAGGGAGAAGAAGAAGGCATACAAGAAGGCCAAGGGCGAGGCACATATCGGAAAAGAGTGGGATTAGGATTGCTCCTCTTCCGACTCCGACAATGAAGGACTAGCCGCCACCGCCTTCAACAAGTCATCCCTCTTCCCCAACGAGCATCACACATGCCTCATGGTGAAGGAGAAGAAGGTATGTACTCGGGATACCACCTATGCTTCTTCAAGTGATGATTCCAGTGATGACGAAGAGATAGATTACTCTAGTTTGTTCAAGGGATTGGATAGAACTAAAATTGGCAAAATTAATGAGTTAATTGATGCCTTGAATGACAAGAATAGGTTACTAGAAAAGCAAGAGGATTTGTTGTATGAAGAACATGATAAATTTGTAGAGGCACAAAAATCTCATGCTTTAGAAGTTAAAAGAAATGAAATGCTTTCTTATGAACTATCTACTTGTCATGAAACCATTTCTACTTTAAAAGGTGTAAATGATGATTTAAATGCTAAAGTGGAAGTAGCAAGTAAATCTAACTCTTGTGTAGAACATGTTAGGATTTGCAATAGGTGTAAAGATTTTGACATTGATGCTTGTAGTGAACACCTAGTTTCAATTTCCAAATTGAATGATGAATTGGCTAGTCTTAATGCCCAACTTAAGACTAGCAAAAGTGAATTTGACAAACTAAAATTTGCAAGGGATGCCTACACGATTGGTAGACACCCCTCAATTAAGGATGGACTTGGCTTCAAGAGGGAAGCCAAGAACTTGACAAGCCATAAAGCTCCCATCTCCGCCAAGGAGAAAGGGAAGGCCCCTATGGCTAGTAGTGCTAAAAAGAACCATGCTTTTATATACCATGATAGGAGACAATCTAGAAATGCTTATAGGAGTTGTAATGCTTATGATGCTTTTGATTCTCATGCCATGTTTGCTTCTAGTTCTTCCTATGTACATGGTAGAAATATGTCTAGGAGAAATGTTATTCATCATGTGCCTAGAAAGAATATTGTTCATGCTCCTAGGAAAGTAATAAATGAACCTTCTACAATTTATTATGCTTGTAATGCTTCCTTTGCTATTTGTAGAAAGAATAAGAAGGTGATTGCTAGGAAGTTAGGGGCAAGATGCAAGGGAGATAAAACTTGCATTTGGGTTCCTAAGACAATTGTGACTAACCTTGTAGGACCCAACAAGAATTGGGTACCTAAGACCCAAGCCTAAATTTGCCTTGCAGGTTTATGCATCCGGGGGTACAAGCTAGATTATCGACAGCGGATGCACAAACCACATGACGGGGGAAAAGAGGATGTTCTCTTCCTACGTCAAGAACAAGGATCCCCAAGATTCAATAATATTCGGTGATGGGAACCAAGGCAAGGTAAAAGGGTTAGGTAAAATTGCTATTTCATCCGAGCACTCTATTTCTAATGTGTTTTTAGTTGAGTCGCTTGGATATAATTTGTTATCTGTTAGTCAATTATGCAATATGGGATATAATTGTCTATTCACAAATGTAGATGTGTCTGTCTTTAGAAGGTATGATGGTTCACTAGCTTTTAAGGGTGTACTAGACGGCAAACTTTATTTGGTTGACTTTGCAAAAGAAGAGGCCGGTCTAGATGCATGCTTAATTGCTAAGACTTGCATGGGCTGGCTGTGGCATCGCCGCTTAGCACATGTGGGGATGAAGAACCTCCACAAGCTTCTAAAGGGAGAACACGTGATAGGTCTAACTAATGTTTATTTCGAAAAAGATAGACCTTGTGCAGCGTGTCAAGCAGGGAAACAGGTGCGAAGCTCTCATCACACCAAAAATGTGATGACCACATCAAGACCCTTAGAGATGCTTCATATGGACCTCTTCGGACCCGTCGCCTATCTAAGTATAGGAGGAAGTAAGTATGGTCTTGTTATAGTTGGTGATTTTTCCCGCTTCACTTGGGTATTCTTTTTGCAGGATAAATCTGAAACCCAGGGGACCCTCAAGCGCTTCCTCAGGAGAGCTCAAAATGAGTTTGAGCTCAAGGTGAAGAAGATAAGGAGCGACAATGGGTCCGAGTTCAAGAACCTTCAAGTGGAGGAGTTCCTTGAGGAGGAAGGGATCAAGCACGAGTTCTCCGCTCCCTACACACCACAACAAAATGGTGTGGTAGAGAGGAAGAATAGGACGCTCATCGATATGGCCAGGACTATGCTTGGAGAGTTCAAGACCCCCGAGCGCTTTTGGTCGGAAGCCGTGAACACGGCTTGCCACGCCATCAACCGGGTCTACCTTCACCGCCTCCTCAAGAAGACTTCGTATGAGCTGCTAACTGGTAACAAACCCAATGTGTCTTATTTTCGTGTATTTGGGAGCAAGTGTTATATTCTTGTGAAGAAAGGTAGAACTTCTAAATTTGCTCCCAAAGCTGTAGAAGGGTTTTTATTAGGTTATGATTCAAATACAAAGGCGTATAGGGTCTTCAACAAATCATCGGGTTTGGTTGAAGTCTCTAGTGACGTTGTATTTGATGAGACTAATGGCTCTCCAAGAGAGCAAGTTGTTGATCTTGATGATGTAGATGAAGAAGACGTTCCAACGGCCGCTATGCGCACCATGGCGATTGGCGATGTGCGACCACAGGAACAACTGGAGCAAGATCAACCTTCTTCCTCAACAATGGTGCATCCCCCAACCCAAGATGACGAACAGGTACCTCAAGTGGAGGCGCATGATCAAGGGGGAGCACAGGATGTTCAAGTTGAAGAGGAAGAAGCACCTCAGGCACCTCCAACCCAAGTTCGAGCGACGATTCAAAGGAATCATCCCGTCGACCAAATTTTGGGTGATATTACCAAGGGAGTAACTACTCGCTCTAGATTGGTAAATTTTTGTGAGCATTACTCTTTTGTCTCTTCTATTGAGCCTTTCAGGGTAGAAGAGGCCCTGCTAGATCCGGACTGGGTGATGGCCATGCAGGAGGAGCTCAACAACTTCAAGCGTAATGAAGTTTGGACACTGGTGCCTCGTCCCAAGCAAAATGTTGTGGGAACCAAGTGGGTGTTCCGCAACAAACAAGATGAGCACGGGGTGGTGACAAGGAACAAGGCTCGACTTGTGGCAAAAGGTTATGCCCAAGTCGCAGGTTTGGACTTTGAGGAGACTTTCGCTCCTGTGGCTAGGCTAGAATCAATTCGTATATTGCTAGCATATGCCGCTCATCATTCTTTCAGGTTGTACCAAATGGATGTGAAGAGCGCTTTCCTCAATGGGCCGATCAAGGAGGAGGTGTACGTGGAGCAACCCCCTAGCTTCGAGGATGAACGGTACCCCGACCACGTGTGTAAGCTCTCTAAGGCGCTCTACGGACTTAAGCAAGCCCCAAGAGCATGGTATGAATGCCTTAGAGACTTTCTAATTGCTAATGCTTTCAAGGTTGGGAAAGTCGATCCAACTCTTTTTACTAAGACTTGCGATGGTGATCTTTTTGTGTGCCAAATTTATGTCGATAACATAATATTTGGTTCTACTAATCAAAAGTCTTGTGAAGAGTTTAGCAGGGTGATGATGCAGAAATTCGAGATGTCGATGATGGGCGAGTTGAACTACTTCCTTGGGTTTCAAGTGAAGCAACTCAAGGACGGCACCTTCATCTCCCAAACGAAGTACACGCAAGACTTGCTAAAGCGGTTTGGGATGAAGGACGCCAAGCCCGCAAAGACGCCGATGGGAACTGACGGACACACCGACCTCAACAAAGGAGGTAAGTCCGTTGATCAAAAGGCATATCGGTCAATGATAGGTTCTTTGCTTTATTTATGTGCTAGTAGACCGGATATTATGCTTAGCGTATGCATGTGTGCTAGATTTCAATCCGATCCAAGGGAGTGTCACTTGGTGGCTGTGAAGCGAATTCTTAGATATTTAGTCGCTACGCCTTGCTTCGGGATCTGGTATTCAAAGGGGTCTAACTTTGACTTGATTGGATACTCAGACTTCGACTATGCTGGATGTAAGGTCGATAGGAAGAGTACATCGGGGACGTGCCAATTCTTAGGAAGGTCCCTGGTGTCGTGGAACTCTAAGAAACAAACTTCCGTTGCCCTATCCACCGCTGAGGCCGAGTATGTTGCCGCAGGACAGTGTTGCGCGCAACTACTTTGGATGAGGCAAACCCTCCGGGACTTTGGCTACAATCTGAGCAAAGTCTCACTCCTATGTGATAATGAGAGTGCTATCCGAATAGCGGAAAATCCTGTTGAGCACAGCCGCACAAAGCACATTGACATCCGGCATCACTTTTTGAGAGACCACCAGCAAAAGGGAGATATCGAAGTGTTTTATGTTAGCACCGAGAACCAGCTAGCCGATATCTTTACCAAGCCTTCAGATGAGAAGACATTTTGCAGGCTGCGTAGTGAGCTAAATGTCCTAGATTCGCGGAACTTGGATTGATTTATAGCATACATGTGTTTATGCCTTTGATCATGTTCCTTATGCATTTTGCTGCTTACTTGCGGTGCTCAAGTTGTACAAACACTCCCTGGACCTCACAAGTCCTCTTGCAAGTGATGCACATATTTAGGGGGAGATGTGCTACAACTTGACCCTTTGAGACTAACCATGTACTTGAGTTTGCTTGTTTTAGTCTCAAAGGAGGTTTGAAAGGGAAAAGGTGGACTTGGACCATGAAAGACTTCCACTGCACTTCGATGAGAGGGTAACTTATTCCAAGTTCATCTCATATACTCTTATTGCCTTTGTATTCTTATTGAAGATTTTGGTGAGGCAATGGGGTTCTAGGGCCAAGATTGATCCTGTTTTGGTGCTTGATGCCAAAGGGGGAGAAAATAAAGGCCAAAGCAATAGATGGATCAGCTACCACTTGAGAAATTTTGAAAATAGTATATTAGAGCTTTTGGTTTGTCAAAACTCTTTTTTTGTCTCTTTTGTCAAAAGTTGGCCTCTTGTTGGGAGAAGTGTTGATCATGGGAAAAAGGGGGAGTTTTTGAAATCCTTGATCAACTTTCTTTGAAATATCTCTCTTTATGTCTCTACAAGTGAATTTGACTTAGAGATAGGAATTTGAGTTTGATTTGCAAAAACAAACCAAGTGGTGGCAAAGAGTGATCCATATATGCCAAATATGAATCAAAACTATATTGAGTTTTCATTTGCATTGATATTGCACTTGTTCTAGTTGCTTTATGTTGTGTTGGCATAAATCACCAAAAAGGGGGAGATTGAAAGGGAAATGTGCCCTTGGGCCATTTCTAAGTATTTTGGTGATTGAGTGCCAACACAAGTACTTTTGTGTTAATCTATGTAAAGTGGTGGACAAAGTGTAAATCATGTCAAAAGGTATGTTTCTAGACTTAGTACATTGTTTTATGGACTAATGTATTGTGTCTAAGTGCTGGAAACAGGAAAAATTGAATTGGAAATGAGATGGCTTTGTTCAGCCAAAGTCTGCTCAGTCTGGGTGCACCGGACAGTGTCCGGTGCGCCAGGCTGGCTCTGGCGAACAGGCTGCTCTCGGGACTTCAGCGGCGGTGTACGGCTATAATTCACCGGACTGTCCGGTGGTGCACCGGACTGTCCGGTGAGCCGTTCACAGGCGAACTCGTCGCTCTCGGGAGTTGATTAACGGCGTACGGCTAAAATTCACCAGACTATCCGGTGGTGCACCGGACTGTCCGGTGAGCCAACGGTCAGCCGGGGCAACGGTCGGCCGAGGATTCCGCGCGTGACGCGTGGCCGAGCCAATGGTCACATTGGTGCACCGGACTGTCCGGTGCGCACCGGACAGTGTCCGGTGCGCCAACGGCTCTCAGACTCCAACGGTCGGCTTCGCCAAATAAGGAAGGATATCTGCACTGGACTGTCCGGTGCGCCAGTCGACAGAAGGCAAGATCTGCCTTCCAGGAATGTTCTCAACGGCTCCTAGCTGCCTTGGGGCTATAAAAGGGATCCCTAGGCGGATGGAGGAGCACATCAAGCATACTCAAAGCATTCCTAAACAACAAGACTTCGATTCCACGCATTTGTTTCTTCGTGATAGCATCTAGAGCTCTTGTTGAGTTGTGAACTCGTCGCGTTGTGTTGCGAGCTCTTGTTGCGACTTGTGTGCGTGTTGACATTCTGATTCTTGGGTCTTGTGTGCGTTGCTCATCCCTCCCTTACTCTGTGCTTCTTTGTGAACTTCAAGTGTAAGGGCGAGAGGCTCCAAGTTGTGGAGATTCCTCGCGAATGGGATTAAGAAAAGCAAAGCAAAACACCGTGGTATTCAAGTGGGTCTTTGGACCGCTTGAGAGGGGTTGATTGCAACCCTCGTCCGTTGGGATGCCACAACGTGGAGTAGGCAAGCGTTGGTCTTGGCCGAACCACGGGATAACCACCGCGCCATCTCTGTGATTGATCTCTTGTGGTTATTGTGTTTTGTTGAGACTCCTCTCTAGCCACTTGGCGATTATTGTGCTAACGCTTAACCAAGTTTTTGTGGCTTAAATTTCAAGTTTTACAGGATCACCTATTCACCCCCCCTCTAGGTGCTCTCAAGGTGCCCTCTTGGAGTTGCTTGATTTGGAATCCTAAGAAATATCTCAACTCCCCCATCATTGATATCTCGAATTTCTGAACCATGATCCTACTAAACTCTTCACAGGTAGACTTGTTAGTAGACCCAAATATGATATCATCAACATAAATTTGACAATTGAACAAGTCTTTTTCAATAGTTTTAGTATAGAGTGTACGATCAGCTTTGCCGACTTTGAAGCCATTAGTGATAAGGAACTCTCGTAGGCATTCATACCATGCTCTTGGGGCTTGCTTGTGCCCATAAAGCGCCTTTGAGAGCTTGTAAACATAGTTAGGATACTCACTATCTTCAAAGCCGGGAGGTTGCTCAACATAGACCTCTTCCTTGATATGTCCATTGAGGAAGGCACTCTTCACGTCCATTTGATAAAGCTTGAAAGCCATGGTAAGTAGCATAGGCAAGTAATATACGAATTGACTCAAGCCTAGCTACGGGTGCATAAGTTTCATCAAAATCCAAACCTTCGACTTGTGAATAACCGTTGGCCACAAGTCGGGCTTTGTTCCTTATCACCACACCATGCTCATCTTACTTGTTGCGGAATACTCATTTGGTACCTACAACATTTTGATTAGGACGTGGAACTAAATGACATACCTCATTCCTTGTGAAGTTGTTGAGCTCCTCTTGCATTGCCAACACTCAATCCGAATCTCTTAGTGCATCCTCTACCATGTATGGCTCAATAGAGGAAACAAAAATGAGCGACTCGAGATCGAGTAGTTACCCCCTTATGAATATCACCGAGGATGGAGTTCACAGGGTGATCTCTTTGAATCGCCTGGTGGACTCTTGGGTGTGGCGGTCTTTGACCCTGAATTTCTTGTTCATCTTCCTTGTCTTGAACATCATCATCTCCCCCTTGATCATTGTCCTCTTCTTGAGGTGGCTCATCTTCTTGATCTTCTTCTTCATCACCTTGAGCCTTTTCCTCATCTTGAGTTGGTGGAGATGCTTGTATGGAAGATGACGGATGATCTTGTGCTTGAGCGGGCTCTTCAGATTCCTTAGGACACACATCCCCAATGGACATGTTCCTTAGCGCGACGCATGGAGCCTCTTCATCATCTAGCTCATCAAGATCAACTTGCTCCACTTGGGAACCATTAGTTTCATCATACACAATGTCACAAGAAACCTCAACTAATCTAGTGGATTTGTTGAAGATTCTATATGCCCTTGTGTTTGAGTCATATCCTAGTAAAAAGCCTTCTACAGCCTTAGGAGCAAATTTAGATTTTCTACCTCTTTTAACAAGAATAAAACATTTGCTACCAAAAACTCTAAAATATGAAACATTGGGCTTTTTTCCGGTGAGGAGTTCATAAGATGTCTTCTTGAGGATTCAGTGAAGGTAGAGCCGGTTGATGGAGTAGTAGGCGGTATTAATCGCCTCAGCCCAAAACCGGTCCGGTGTTTCGTACTCATCAAGCATGGTCCTCGCCATGTCAAGTAGAGTTCTATTCTTCCTCTCCACTACACCATTTTGTTGTGGTGTGTAGGGAGAAGAGAACTCATGCTTGATGCCCTCCTCCTCAAGGAACCCTTCGATTTGAGAGTTCTTGAACTCCGTCCCATTGTCGCTTCTTATCTTTTTGATCCTTAAGCCGAACTCATTTTGAGCCTGTCTCAAGAATCCCTTTAAGGTATCTTGGGTCTGATATTTTTCCTGCAAAAAGAACACCCAAGTGAAGCGAGAATAATCATCCACAATTACTAGACAGTACTTACTCCCGCCAATGCTTATGTAAGCGATCGGGCCGAATAAATCCATGTGGAGTAGCTCTAGTGGCCTGTCCGTCGTCATGATGTTCTTGTGTGGATGATGGGCACCAACTTGCTTTCCTGCTTGACATGCACTACAGACCCTGTCTTTCTCAAAATGAACATTTGTTAGTCCCAAAATGTGTTCTCCCTTTAGAAGCTTGTGAAGATTCTTCATCCCAACATGGGCTAGTCGGCGATGCCAGAGCCAACCCATATTAGTCTTAGCAATTAAGCAAGTGTCAAGTTCAGCTCTATTGAAATCAACTAAGTATAGTTGTCCCTCTAACACTCCCTTAAATGCTACTGAATCATCACTTCTTCTAAAGACAGTAACACCTACATCTGTAAATAGACAGTTGTAGCCCATATTGCATAATTGAGAAACTGAAAGCAAGTTATAATCTAAAGAATCTACAACAAAAACATTGGAAATGTAATGGTCAGGAGATATAGCAATTTTACCAAGTTCTGTGACCAAACCTTGATTTCCATCCTCGAATGTGATTGCTCGTTGGGGATCTTTGTTTTTCTCGTAGGAGGAGAACATTCTTTTCTCCCCTGTCATGTGGTTTGTGCATCCACTGTCTATTATCCAACTTGAGCCCCGGATGCATAAACCTGCAAAACAATTTAGGCCTTGTTCGTAGGTACCCAAACAGTCTTGGGTCCTTTGATGTTAGAAACAAGCACCTTGGGCACCCAAACACAAGTCTTAGATCCCTTGTGTTTGGCCCCAACATATTTGGCAACTACTTTGCCTAATTTGTTAGTCAGCACATAAGAAGCATCAAAAGTCTTAAATAAAATAATAGGCTCATTTGATGCAGTAGGAGATTTCTTTCTAGGCAATTTAACATGGGTGGAATGCCTAGAGCTAGAAGCCTCATTTTTATACATGAAAGCATGATGAGAAACAGAATGAGACTTCCTAGAATGAATTCTCCTAATTTTATGCTCAGGATAACCAGCAGGATATAAAATATAACCCTCGTTATCCTGAACCATGGGAGCTTTGCCCTTAACAAAGTTAGACAATTTCTTAGGGGCATTAAGCTTGACATTGCCTCCCTGTTGGAAGCCAATGTCATCCTTAATGCCTGGGCGTCTCCTATTATAGAGCATGCTTCTAGCAAATTTAAATTTTTCATTTTCTATCTCATGCTCATTAATTTTAGCAGTTAATGTAGCTATGTGATCATTTTGTCGTTTAATTAAAGCAAGGTGATCATGGATAGCATCTACATTAACATCTCAACATCTAGTGCAAATGGAAACATGATCAATAATAGATGTAGATGGTTTGCAAGCATTTAATTCATCAATCTTAGCATATAAAATACCATTCTCATTTCTAAGATTGGAAATAGAAACATTGAAAACATTCAAATCTTTAGCCATAGAAATTAAATTATCATTCTCAGTTCTAAGGCTAGAGAGAGATTCATTCAATTTATCAATCTTTGCAATTAAACTAGCATTTTCATTCTTAAGACTGATAATTAAATCATTGCAAACATTAGATTTTTCAACCTTAGCAATTAAATTAGCGTTCTCATTTCTAAGGTTGAAAATAGTGTCATGGCATATGCTAAGCTCATTAGTCAAATTTTCATTTTTCTCTACTTCCTGAGCATAAGCATTCTTCACCTTAACATGCTTCTTATTTTCCTTAATAAGGAATTCCTCTTGGCTATCCAATAGTTCATCCTTCTCATGAATAGCACCTATCAATTCATTCAATTTTTCTTTCCATTGCATGTTAAGGTTGGCAAAAAGGGTAAGCAAATTATCCTCATCTTCACTAGAGCTACCCTTATCACTAGATGTTGTATATTTAGTGGAGGCTCTAGATTTTACCTTCTTCTTTTTGCTGTCCTTTGCCATGAAGCACTTGTGGCCGACGTTGGGAAAGAGGAGGCCCTTGTTGACGGTGATGTTGGCGGCGTCCTCGTCAAAGGAGGTGTCGGTGGAGCTCTCATCGGAGTCCCATTCCCGACATACGTGGGCATCGCCGCCCTTCTTCTCCCTTTTCTTCCCCTTCTTGTCGTCGCCCCTGTCACTATCACTAGACATAGGACATTTAGCGATAAAATGAACGGGCTTACCACATTTGTAGCACACCCTTTTGGAATAGGGATTGTAGTCCTTCCCCTTCCTTTGTTTAAGGATTTGACGGAAGCTCTTGATAATGAGCGCCATCTCCTCATTATCAAGCTTGGAGACGTCGATGGGGAGCCTACTTGATGTAGACTCTTCTTTCTTTTCCTCCATCGCCTTGAATGCGACGGGTTGCACCTCGGGTGTGGAGGTGCCGCCTTGCTCCAAGTTGACGATTTGTTTGGAGCCTTTGATCATCAATTCAAAGCTCACAAACTTCCCTATAACCTCCTCGGGAGACATTAGCATGGAGTTCCTTGTCTACCCGAGGAATGTGTCGCTAATTTTATGGAGGTGGAGGCGACGCACATGTCGTGGGAGCAGAGATGACAATGGGACCTGATTCTCACGGAGAATTTCTATATTAGGCTAGTTTGTGAACTACATTTTCTCGAAGGTTTTTTATTTTCCTAAGAAAAAAATGAACTAATTTTCCTTGGAAAAATAAAAATACAGTGGAAAATTGGGGTTCTCAAACTAGCCCTTGAAAGCCACAAAACAGAAGGGGATTCGAGTGGCTAGAATCCCCTTCTTATTTAAATTTAAATACGAAATCTCCTTTGGTTTTGTGGCTCTCAAACTAGCCTTTAGGGGATGGAGATAAGGATAATTTAGTCCCCACGTGGATTGAAACGGAAAAAACTTTGTCTCTATCGGGTTCGCGGGGAGGTATACGGGTCATAGGGCTGGACATTCGGGTTAACCGAAATAATCGAGTAGGTTAATTCGGGTTTTCCAAATTTCGGTTTTGAAAACTGCTACCAGAAGTGTATCTAAAATAAATGGGTACTCAAAAATTCGGATATAAAAAATCAGGTTCGGTTAATCCTGATTTACCCAATCACTGCTCTGTGTGTATCTGCTCAGCTCCAAATATTTACGAAGTGGGTAGGTGCCATGGTCATGGTGGCTAGCTTTTCTTCACTCTATGCAAACTGCAAATGGCAAAAGCACAAGCGTCACTGCAATCTGCTGCCACCACGGCATAGGGGTTCCATACTTCCACGTCACATGCACTGCATGGTGCTAGCGTCCATCGAGCTGTGCCACGGAGACCCCCGGGCCATGGTGAAATGGCGACGCCTAGTGGGCAGAAGCCGCTAGCTTTCGTGGCCTTGCTGCAGCGCAGCAGAAGCCAACGGCCTCCTCGGTAGAGCAGAGAGCACCGGACAAAAAGGGCGATCGCTCGCTGAGCGCTGGCTGCCCGTGCCTTTGACACGGTGCATAATTTTGCAACCCCAGCACTGCAACACATACATCAATAACACACATGATATATAATTTCAGGCTGTTTGGGTAAATCGGGTACTGGAGCATGTTACCGAATTTATCCAAATATAATTTTAGATTTTTAGACTTAGGATCCAAATTAGTGTTTGGGTGCGGGTTCGGATTCGGATAATAGGTATCGGGTTTTATTGCCACTCTAGGGTCCCGCTCTCGCGAAGTTTTCTTCATCTGAATTAGTCCATTTATATGTTAAAATTATACTAAAAATTAATACATAGCCTATTATAAAATAGCAAACTATACTTTAAATAAGACGTTTCTTATATTTTTAAATCATGCTTGTCGGGGACCATAATTAGGGGTACCCTCAAGACGCCTAATTCTCAGCTGGTAACCCCCATCAGCATAAAGCTGCAGAGGCCTGATGGGTACGATTAAGTCAGGGATCAGTCCATACGAGCGACTCGATCACGCCTCGCCCGAGCCTAGCCTCGGGCAAGGGCAGCCGACCCCGAGGTGTTTCCGTCTCGCCCGAGGCCCCTTTTTTAACGGCGAACACATCTCCGGCTCGCCCGAGGCCTTGCCTTCGCTAAGAAGCAACCCTGACTAAATCGCCGCGCCGACTGACCAAGTCGCAGGAGCATTTAACGTAAAGGTAGCCTGACACCTTTATCCTGACGCGCACCCCCGGCAGAGCCGAAGCGACCGCCGTCACTTCGCCGCTCCACTGACCAGTCTGACAGAAGGACAGCGCCGCCTGCGCCATTCCGACTGCAGTGCCACTTGACAGAGTGAGACTGACAGGCAGTCAGGCCTTGCCAAAGGCGCCATAGGAAGCTCCGCCCGACCCAGGGCTCGGACTCGGGCTAAGGCCCCGGAAGACGGCGAACTCCGCTCCGCCCGACCCAGGGCTCGGACTCGGGCTAAGGCCCCGGAAGACGGCGAACTCCGCTCCGCCCGACCCAGGGCTCGGACTCGGGCTAGGCCCCAGAAGACGACGAACTCCGCTTCGCCCGACCCCAGGGGTCGGACTCTGCCCTGGCCTCTGCCGAACGACCTCCGCCTCGCCCGACCCAGGAGCTCGGGCTCGGCCTCGGCCATGAAAGACAGACTCGACCTCGGCTTCGGAGGAGCCTCCACGTCGCACGACCTAGGGCACAAGCCCGCCACGTCAACAGGAAGCGCCATCATCACCCTACCCCGAGCCGACTCGGGCCGCAGAGAACAAGACCGGTGTCCCATCTGGCTAGCTCCGCCAGATAGGCAATGATGGCGCCCCGCTAGCCCCGTGACGACGGCGGCTCTCAGCTCCCTTACGGAAGCAGGGGGACGTCAGCAAGGACCCGACCGCTCCGACAGCTGTCCCTCCGCCAGGCTCCGTTGCTCCTCCGACAGCCACGACACCACACTAGCTGGGTGCCAAGATCTCTCCGGCTGCCACCTTGGCATGTACTTAGGGCGCTAGCTCTCCCCCGCTAGACACGTAGCACTCTGCTACACCCCCATTGTACACCTGGATCCTCTCCTTGCGCCTATAAAAGGAAGGACCAGGGCCTTCTTAGAAAAGGTTGGCCGCGCGGGGACGAGGACGGGGCAGGCGCTCTCTTGGGGCCGCTCGCTTCCCTCACCCGCGTGGACGCTTGTAACCCCCTACTGCAAGCGCACCCGACCTGGGCGCGGGTCGAACACGAAGGCCGCGGGATTTCCACCTCTCTCACGACCCGTCTCCGGCCACCTCGCTTTCCCCCCTTCGCGCTCGCCCACGCGCTCGACCCATCTGGGCTGGGGCACGCGGCACACTCACTCGTCGGCTTAGGGACCCCTCGGTCTCGAAACGCCGACAGTTGGCGCGCCAGGTAGGGGCCTACTGCATGTTGACGAGCAGCTTCCCGTCAAGCTCCAGATGGGCAGTCTCCAACGACCTCTCCAACCCGCGACGGTGCTCCGTTTCGGGAGTCTCGAGTTCATGTCTCTCGACGGCAGCTACGACATGATACTCCTTCCACCGCCGCGCGACGACGACAATGGCGGCCGACAGCCCGCCCGCCGGCGGCGGAATCAACGACGTCTTCCCCGCGTGGTGGAAAAACAACATTCGAGCTCGCCCCGTCCTCTCCCCCGCCATCGGAGGAAGAGGCGGGGCAACCAAGGCCGAGCGGGAGGCCGCGCTCCGTCGGCTGTCGAGCGAATTGACGTCCCCAGCGCCCCAACGGAGGGCGCGTCGGGCGTCGACCTCGCGTTTGAGACGAAGGCGAGCGCCGTCCCCCCGCGACACGCCAATCCCGAGCAAGTGGACGACGCCAGCACGCTCGCGGAGGGCCTGCAGGACGTCGCCCTCGTACCCAAGACGACGGCGCAATCAGTCCCCAACGTGACTATGTCACTCCTCGTCGACCAAAAGGTACCAACTGATTTCCATCCTACGTCATTTCGACTCGGCCTCAACCCGCCTAGCGACCTCGCTTTGGCGGGCGCTCACGTTGAGGCGAGTGCAACCCCTCTGGGGTTTCGTATGCGGTCGCCTTGGGACCGATTGACGGACGTCTCGACCTACGGGCCCTTTGGGTCCGAGGAAGATGACGATCCCAGCATCTGTTGGAATTTCTCTGGATTTGGCAACCCCAGTGCCATGCGGGACTTTATGACCGCATGTGACTACTGCCTCTCCGACTGTTCCGACGGCAGCCGCAGCCTTGACGACAAGGATTGCGGCCCGAGCCGCGAATGTTTCCACGTCGAGCTAGGGGATCCCTCCGAAGGCAACCATCTCGGCATGCCGGAGGGCGGCGATCTCCCTAGGCCGGTGCCTCGCGCCGACATCCCGCGGGAGCTAGCTGTGGTCCCCGTTCCGGCGGGGGGTCACGACCCACATCTCGAGCAAGTCCGCGGGGCGCAGGCCAGGCTCGACGAGGGAGCAGGAGCGCTCGAGTCGATCCGCCGGGACATCGGGCAGGTATGGGCGGGCCAACCCCCGACCGGAGAAATACGTCACCTGCCCCAGGGTTTCCAGCACCGCGTCGCCAACGATGTCAGGGACAGGCCGCCACCCGCATCCAGCGGGGTCGATCAGAACCTGGCAGCCGCAGCGATGCTCCTCCGCGCGATGCCAGAACCATCAACCATCGAGGGTCGGCGAATCCAGGGAGAGCTCAAGAATCTCCTGGAAGGCGCTGCGGCCCGGCGGGCCGAGAGCTCTGCCTCCCGAAGGCAGGGGTACCCCTCGGAACCTCATGCCGCGACTTCCCAATTCATGCGGGAAGCCTCGGTCTACACCGGGCGCACGCGCAACACCGCGCCTGCGGCCCCGGGCCACCTCGGCAACGAGCACCATCGTCGCGACCGTCGGGCCCGCCTCGACGAAAGGGTGCGCCGAGGCTACCACCCCAGGCGTGGGGGACGCTACGACAGCGGGGAGGATCGGAGTCCCTCGCCCGAACCACCCGGTCCGCAGGCCTTCAGCCGGGCCATCCGGCGGGCGCCGTTTCCGGCCCGGTTCCGACCCCGACTACTATCACAAAGTACTCAGGGGAAACGAGGCCGGAATTGTGGCTCGCAGACTACCGCCTGGCCTGTCAACTGGGTGGAACGGACGACGACAACCTCATCATCCGCAACCTCCCCCTGTTCCTCTCCGACACTGCTCGCGCCTGGTTGGAGCACCTGCCTCCGGGGCAGATCTCCAACTGGGATGATTTGGTCCAAGCCTTCGCCGGCAATTTCCAGGGCACGTACGTGCGCCCCGGAAATTCCTGGGACCTCCGAAGCTGCCGGCAACAGCCGGGAGAGTCTCTTCGGGACTACATCCGGCGATTCTCGAAGCAGCGCACCGAGCTGCCCAACATCACCGACTCCGATGTCATCGGCGCGTTCCTTGCCGGCACCACCTGCCGTGACCTGGTGAGCAAGTTGGGTCGCAAGACCCCCACCAGGGCGAGCGAGCTGATGGACATCGCCACCAAGTTCGCCTCTGGCCAGGAGGCGGTCGAGGCCATCTTCCGAAAGGACAAGCAGCCCCAGGGCCGCCCGTCGGAAGAGGCTCCCGAGGCGTCTACTCCGCGTGGCGCCAAGAAGAAAGGCAAGAAGAAGTCGCAAGCGAAACGCGACGCCGCCGACGCGGACCTTGTCGCCGCCGCCGAGTACAAGAACCCTCGGAAGCCCCCCGGAGGTGCTAACCTCTTCGACAAGATGCTCAAGGAGCCATGCCCCTACCATCAGGGGCCCGTCAAGCACACCCTCGAGGAGTGCGTCATGCTTCGGCGCCACTTCCACAAGGCCGGGCCACCCGCAGAGGGTGGCAGGGCCCGCGACGACGACCAAAAGGAAGATCACCAAGCAGGAGAGTTCCCCGAGGTCCGCGACTGCTTTATGATCTACGGAGGGCATGCGGCGAATGCCTCGGCTCGGCATCGCAAGCAAGAGCGTCGGGTGGTCTGCTCGGTGAAGGTGGCGGCGCCAGTCTACCTAGACTGGTCTGACAAGCCCATCACCTTCAACCAAGCTGACCACCCCGACCACGTGCCGAGCCCGGGGAAATACCCGCTCGTCTTCGACCCCATCATCGGCAACGTTAGGCTCACCAAGGTCCTGATGGATGGGGGCAGCTGCCTCAACATCATCTATGCCGAGACCCTCAGGCTCCTCCACGTCGATCTGTCCTCCGTCCGAGCAGGCGCTGCGCCCTTCCACGGGATCATTCCTGGGAAGCGCGTCCAGCCCCTCGGACGGCTCGACCTTCCTGTCTGCTTCGGAACGCCCTCCAACTTCCGAAGGGAGATTTTGACGTTCGAGGTGGTCGGGTTCCGAGGAACCTACCACGCGGTATTGGGGAGGCCATGCTATGCGAAGTTCATGGCCGTCCCCAACTACACCTACCTGAAGCTCAAGATGCCGGGCCCCAACGGGGTCATCACCGTCGGCCCCATGTACAAACACGCGTTCGAATGCGACGTGGAGTGCGTGGAGTACGCCGAGGCCCTCGCCGAGTCCGAGGCCCTCATCACCGACCTGGAGAACCTCTCCAGAAAGGTGCCAGACGTGAAGCGACACGCCGGCAACTTCGAGCCAGCAGAGACGGTTAAGGCCGTCCCTCTCGACCCCAGTGGCGACACCTCCAAGCAGATCCGGATCGGTTCCGGGCTCGACCCCAAATAGGAAGCAGTGCTCGTCGACTTTCTCCGCGCAAACGCCGACGTCTTTGCGTGGAGTCCCTCGGACATGCCCGGCATACCGAGGGATGTCGCTGAGCACTCGCTGGATATTCAGGCCAGAGCCCGACCGGTCAGGCAGCCTCTGTGCCGATTCGACGAGGAGAAGCGCAGAGTGATAGGCGAGGAGATCCACAAGCTAATGGCAGCAGGGTTCATCAAAGAGGTATTTCATCCCGAATGGCTTGCCAACCCTGTGCTTGTGAGAAAGAAAGGGGGGAAATGGTGGATGTGTGTAGACTACACTGGTCTCAACAAAGCATGTCCAAAGGTCCCCTACCCTCTACCTCGCATCGATCAAATCGTGGATTCCACTGCTGGGTGCGAAACCCTGTCTTTCCTCGATGCCTACTCAGGGTACCATCAAATCAAGATGAAAGAGTCCGACCAGCTCGCGACTTCTTTCATCACGCCCTTCGGCATGTACTGTTATGTCACCATGCCGTTCGGTTTGAGGAACGCGGGTGCGACGTACCAGCGGTGCATGAACCATGTGTTCGGCGAACACATCGGTCGCACGGTCGAGGCCTACGTCGATGACATCGTAGTCAAGACAAGGAAAGCCTCCGACCTCCTCTCTGACCTTGAAGTGGCATTCCGGTGTCTCAAGGCAAAGGACGTCAAGCTCAATCCCGAGAAGTGTGTCTTCGGGGTGCCTCGAGGCATGCTCCTGGGGTTCATCGTCTCCGAGCGGGGCATCGAAGCCAACCCGGAGAAGATCGCAGCCATCACCAGCATGGGGCCCATCAAGGACTTAAAAGGTGTACAGAGGGTCATGGGATGTCTCGCGGCCTTAAGCCGTTTCATCTCACGCCTCGGCGAAAGAGGCCTGCCTCTGTACCGCCTCTTAAGGAAGGCCGAGTGCTTCACTTGGACCCCTGAGGCCGAGGAAGCTCTCGGGAACCTAAAGGCGCTCCTCACCAAGGCGCCTATCCTGGTACCCCCAGCTGATGGAGAAGCCCTCTTGGTCTACGTCGCCTCGACCACTCAGGTGGTTAGCGCCGCGATTGTGGTCGAAAGGCAAGAAGAGGGGCATGCATTGCCCGTTCAGAGGCCAGTTTACTTCGTCAGTGAGGTGCTGTCCAAAACCAAGACCCACTACCCACAAGTTCAGAAGCTACTGTATGCAGTGATCCTGACGAGGCGAAAGTTGCAGCATTACTTCGAGTCTCATCCGGTAACTGTGGTGTCATCCTTCCCCCTGGGGGAGATCATCCAGTGCCGAGAGGCCTCGGGCAGGATCGCAAAGTGGGCGGTGGAAATCATGGGCGAGACAATCTCGTTCGCCCCTCGGAAGGCCATCAAGTCCCAGGTATTGGCGGACTTCGTAGCCGAATGGGTCGACACCCAGCTGCCGACGGCTCCGATCCAACCGGAGCTCTGGACCATGTTTTTCGATGGGTCGCTGATGAAGACGGGAGCCGGCGCGGGCCTGCTCTTCGTCTCGCCCCTCGGGAAGCACCTACGCTACGTGTTGCGCCTCCATTTCCCGGCGTCCAACAATGTGGCTAAGTACGAAGCTCTGATCAACGGATTGTGAATCGCCATCGAGCTAGGGGTCCGACGCCTCGACGCTCGCGGTGACTCGCAGCTCATCATCGATCAAGTCATGAAGAACTCCCACTGCCGCGACCCGAAGATGGAGGCCTACTGCGATGAGGTTCGGCGCATGGAAGACAAGTTCTATGGGCTCGAGCTTAACCACATCGCCCGGCGCTACAACGAGACTGCGGACGAGCTGGCAAAAATAGCCTCGGGGCGAACGACGGTTCCCCCGGACGTCTTCTCCCGGGATCTGCACCAACCCTCCGTCAAGATCAACGACACGCCCGAGTCCGAGGTACCCTCGGCCCAGCCCGAGGCGTCCTCGGTTCAGCCCGAGGTACCCTCGGCCCCCGAGGGCGAGGCGCTGCGCATCGAGGAGGAGCGGAGCGGGGTCACGCCTGATCGAGATTGGCAGACCCCGTACCTGCAATATCTCCGCCAAGGAGAGCTACCCCTCGACCAAGCCGAGGCTCGGCGGGTAGCGCGACGCGCCAAGTCGTTCGTCTTGCTGGGCGATGAGAAGGAGCTCTACCACCGCAGCCCCTCGGGCATCCTCCAGCGATGCATCTCCATCGCCGAAGGTCAGGAACTCCTGCAAGAGATACACTCGGGGGCTTGCGGCCATCATGCAGCGCCTCGAGCTCTCGTCGGAAACGCTTTCCGGCAAGGCTTCTACTGGCCGACGGCGGTGGCTGACGCCACTAGAATTGTCCGCACCTGCGAAGGGTGTCAATTCTATGCGAAGCAGACCCACCTGCCCGCTCAGGCTCTGCAGACGATACCCATCACCTGGCCCTTCGCTGTGTGGGGTCTGGACCTCGTCGGCCCTCTGCAGAAGGCGCCCGGGGGCTACACGCACCTGCTTGTCGCCGTCGACAAATTCTCCAAGTGGATCGAGGTCCGACCCCTGAACAGCATCAGGTCCGAGCAGGCGGTGGCGTTCTTCACCAACATCATCCATCGCTTCGGGGTCCCAAACTCCATCATCACCGACAACGGCACCCAGTTCACCGGCAGAAAATTCTTGGATTTTTGCGAGGATCACCACATCCGGGTGGACTGGGCTGCCGTAGCTCATCCCATGTCGAATGGGCAAGTCGAGCGTGCCAACGGCATGATTCTACAAGGGCTCAAGCCTCGGATTTACAACGACCTCAACAAGTTCGGCAAGCGATGGATGAAGGAACTCCCCTCGGTGGTCTGGAGCCTGAGGACAACGCCGAGCCGAGCCACGGGTTTCACGCCGTTCTTCCTGGTCTACGGGGCCGAGGCCGTCTTGCCCACTGACCTGGAATACGGCTCCCCGAGGACGAGGGCCTACGACGATCAAAGCAACCAAGCTAGCCGAGAAGACTCGCTGGACTAGCTGGAAGAGGCTCGGGACAGGGCCTTACTACACTCGGCGCGGTATCAGCAGTCCCTGCGACGCTACCACGCCCGAGGGGTCCGACCCCGAGACCTCCAGGTGGGCGACCTGGTGCTTCGGCTGCGGCAAGACGCCCGCGGGAGGCACAAGCTCACGCCCCCCTGGGAGGGGCCATTCGTCATCGCCAAAGTTCTGAAGCCCAGAACGTACAAGCTGGCCAACAGTCAAGGCGAGGTCTACGGCAACGCATGGAACATCCAACAGCTACGTCGCTTCTACCCTTAAGATGTTTCCAAGTTGTTCGTATACCTCGCACCCACGCAATGTTTAGTCAACAAGGAAGGGTCGGCCTCGCCTCGGCAAAGCCCGACCCTCCCTCGGGGGCTAAAAGGGGGGAAACCCCCTCTGCGTCAAAATTTTCCTCGAAAAAAAATCTCTTTTACCAGAATGTCTTTCGTGCTTTTTGACTACTTCGAAAAGTGGGTCCTGGAAACGACGGAGTACACGTAAGCAGCCAAGGCTGACCGAGCCGAGGGATTCCTACGCCTCCGGGATACGGATACCTCACTCATCACCTTCTGCGATAAGTAACTCGCGTTCGGATAAAGTGGCTCCGCGGATCGAACAAGTCTTTACGTTCGGAAGCCCTTCTGCCGAAGCGATCCTTCGAGCCTTCTCGACCGAGTCAGTGACAGGGCCTCATGGACGGGTGAAAGTACGCGTAAGCGGCAAGGCCGACCGAGCCGAGGGACTCCCACGCCTCCGGGACACGAATACCGCACTCGTCACCTTCCGCGAGAAGCAACTCTCGCTCGCACAAACATCCCTGTTACCGACAAAAGGTCCAGATACTCGAAACAAGAGGAAAAGAGACGCAGCTTTACAACACAGCGAGGGTGTGTGTTCTGGCCTCGACGGCCGCACAAGGCACACGCTACAAGACAATCTGATCCTGCAGGCTCGGGTCTTGACGCTGGAAGGGGGCAGCAACACCCTCGGCATCGACGGCAACTTCGGCGAGGCCTGACCTAGCCTCGGACGGCGACGCGGTCCGAGGGTCTCCGCTCCGAAGGACGACGTCATCACCACGCCCGGGCAATCGTTGCCAGGGACTTCTCTGGAATCCGGCCCGAGCAGGCGGCTCGGCCGGTTACCCCTGGGGCCTCGGCCAACCATCTTCCGAGGGCGCCAGCCCGGTCCGAAGCCTCGGCTGATCAACTCCGACGTCGATCCTGCCGACGGACAACCCGGCTAGGCTCCGGCCAACCAGGTTTCATTTTCGAGCCAACTCCGCCTCTGTTCATACTGATATCGCTACCCCTGGCCTCGGCTCGTCGAAGAGCGGCCGAGGGGTCTCTTCAACTAAGCTAGAGGAACCTCGGACAGCAGGGCCGACCGAGCCGAGGGACTCCTACGCCTCCGGGATACGGATACCTCACTCGTCACCTTGACACGGGGCGACTCATGCTTGGTGAAGCGGTTCAGATAATCGGCAGACGAGTCTTAGCGCTCGAAAATGAGGAAAAAACACGGCTCCGTGCCGAAGTTACATACATGTTCAGGCCTCGACAGCCGCAATGAACAAAAAACCCTGGCATCCGAAGTGCCATCACAAACGGAACTCCGGTTCCCCCTCCGCAGGTACGAACAACCCCACTCGATAGGGGTGGGCCTGTGGAGCAACAGAAGACCGACGAACGGCTTGTCATCGCCCGCCCCAGCAGCGGCGACGATGAAGACTTCTGTCCCGGGGGGCCGAACAGCAGCAGCGATGACCTCAGGGCGGATGCTGCTGCTAGGAGGCCCCCGCCCATGCCCAAACTCGAGAGGCAAGGACGGGCAGAAGGCCGTAGAGTTAGAGGTTGGTCTGTGGCCAGCCCTGGCTATCGCGCCGGCGGAAGAACCTCTTCCAGCTGCCGTGGCAGACGCCGGCGCCGCGATCGGCTCCGAAGCCACTCGCGTCCGAAGGCCAGGCACGCTGCAGATGCCAGCGCCATGGACGACAACCGCTCCTCCCTCCGATCACTGAGTGAAGGAGCGGGCCGCCGCCCACGCGGGGGCCGACCTCAACTCGGCACACTCCCCTCCCCAGCCCTGGTGATGAAAATCCTTGAGGCTGAGGGAGGGGCAGAGGCCGCAGCATGGCTCGCTTTCCCCCACCGTCAAGCCGGAGGTCACCATCTTGGGTGACCGCCGGTGGAGGGGTGCAGCCGGGCTGCATGATGAAAATCCTTGAAGCCGAACGATGGCTGAAAGGTACCAACTCCCACGGAGTTGCGTTTCTCCAACGATGAGGCGAAAAGACGGTGGTTTCCCCCATCCGGGGGCTTGGAAGGTGGAAAGATGCGGTGCATAAGGGAGCAAGAAGACATGGTCGCCTTACGAAAGGGGTCGCCCTCCTTTTAAAGGAGACTCTCCCTGCTTGCACCCCCAACCATCACGGGCTGGGTCTTCTCCAACACGCTCCAAAGCCCTCTCCTGCGGCGCGGGGGCTGGGTCCTGCTTGTCATGCAGACCGGCTCCGAGCAGAAGAAGCCAAACCGCCGCGCGTGGTGCACGCAACCGCCCAGCGGTTACAAGTGACCCTCCACTTTTGCCCAGACCAACGGGCGAAAGGGGCGGGCAGCCATGCAGGCGGCATGCAACCGCGCCAAGTGGACGCGCTTCTCCGACTCCCGACACGCCAGCATGGAGGCCCAGGCCCACGCGTCGCGCGACCGGCGCGCCGGATGCTGCATGCAAGCAACTGTACCGCCTGTGCCACCACCGCGCCTCCTCGATTGCGGAACCAATACCGTGACTCGAGGCGACCCAGCGCGCGACCCAGTAGCGCCAGCCTGACGCGGCGGCCAACGCGGCCAAAGGTGGGCCGGCAGTAATGACGGTGGCAGGCGCGCGGGAGCAGCGGTCACGTCGTCAGCCAAGCTCACGTCCCATCCGGAGGCAGCGAGAGAACCCCCTCTCACGGCGTGAAGACAACGCGCCCATGATCCGTTCCTCGAACGGCTCGCGCACGCGCAACGGCAGCCCCGCCAACTACTCGCCCCGTCGCATTAACTCCGCGGCTGGACAGGCGGCGCTTCTGGCAGGAGCAGCGGGCGACGCTTCGCCAAAACAACCGCACCCAAAAAGGTACGCCGCGTCGTTCGGTTTCGTATCCTTTTTTCCTCTTTCTCTATCTCTTGTGACAGGGACCGGGAAAGGGGAATACCCCGAAAGGGGTCCTTCCCCGTGAAGGAACCAGGCTCCGAGCCTCCTTACTGATCAGGGGTTCGAAGGCTGGCCCCCCGAAGGGTTTAACAGCCGCCTCAGATCGCGTGGGCCCTACACCCACTACTGGTCAGAGGTTCGAAGGCCGGCCCCCCCCGAAGGGTTCCACGGCCGCCTCAGGCTACTCGGGCTCCGCGCCCATTACTGATCAGGGGTTCGAAGGCTGGCCCCCGAAGGGTTCACAGTCGCCTCAGACACCGAGCGAGGGATGACTAGGGGTACGTTCGATACATAACCAAGGCTCGGGCTGCGCTCCCGAGGTACCCTAGGACATTTCCGAGACCAGCGGGAGCGATCCTGTAACGGAATCCCATCGGAGGGAGGCATCGAGCCCTCGGACCCCGTCGCCAGGGGACCGGGTCCGGCAGATCACCCGCAGGTACTTTTGGGCGTGCCTCTGGGCCCCTAGCCGACCCCCAACGAACGGGGCACGGACGTCCACTCGGATTACCCGCTTGCAGCTCACCGGAGACACCATGTTCGGTGCCCATCGAGGGTAACATGGCGCTCTTCCCCCTCCTCCTTGCGGAAAGGAGACGTAGGGGCGTATGTAAAAAAGCCGAGTCTGTCCCTGATCGCCCTCTCACCCTGTGCGGAGGCTCGGGGGCTGCTCTCGCAAACCCGGCTCCGGCCGAACCGTTGACAGCGTCAACATACCAGCCCGAGAACTTGGGCCCCGACCGTGCACCCGGGCTACGGCCAGTTCGCATGAGGGAACCACCAGACCAGCCGAAGCGTTACGCAAGGCATTAAGACCTCGAAGGAGTGAAACCACTCCTCCGAGGCCTCGGGGGCTACACCCGGCGGGTGCGCTCGCGCGCACCCACCGGAACAAAATGCAACCGAGAAAGGCTGGTCCCCTTGCAAAAAAGTGCGACGAAAGCCTCCAAGCGAGTGCTAACACTCCCTTCGAGGCTCGGGGGCTACTATCGGGGACCATAATTAGGGGTACCCTCAAGACGCCTAATTCTCAGCTGGTAACCCCCATCAGCATAAAGCTGCAGAGGCCTGATGGGTGCGATTAAGTCAGGGATCAGTCCATACGAGCGACTTGATCACGCCTCGCCCGAGCCTAGCCTCGGGCAAGGGCAGCCGACCCCGAGGTGTTTCCGTCTCGCCCGAGGCCCCCTTTTTTAATGATGAACACATCTCCGGCTCGCCCGAGGCCTTGCCTTCGCTAAGAAGCAATCCTGACTAAATCGCCGCGCCGACTGACCAAGTCGCAGGAGCATTTAACGTAAAGGTAGCCTGACACCTTTATCCTGACGCGCGCCCCCGGCAGAGCCGAAGCGACCGTCGTCACTTCACCGCTCCACTGACCGGTCTGACAGAAGGACAGCGCCGCCTGCGCCATTCCGACTGCAGTGCCACTTGACAGAGTGAGACTGATAGGCAGTCAGGCCTTGCCAAAGGTGCCATAGGAAGCTCCGCCCGACCCAGGGCTCGGACTCGGGCTAAGGCCCCGGAAGACGGCGAACTCCGCTCCGCCCGACCCAGGGCTCGGACTCGGGCTAAGGCCCCGGAAGACGGCGAACTCCGCTCCGCCCGACCCAGGGCTCGGACTCGGGCTAAGGCCCCGGAAGACGACGAACTCCGCTCCGCCCGACCCAGGGCTCGGACTCGGGCTAAGGCCCCGGAAGACGGCGAACTCCGCTCCGCCCGACCCAGGGCTCGGACTCGGGCTAAGGCCCCGGAAGACGGCGAACTCCGCTCCGCCCGACCCAGGGCTCAGACTCGGGCTAAGGCCCCTGAAGACGGCGAACTCCGCTCCGCCCGACCCAGGACTCGGACTCGGGCTAAGGCCCCGGAAGACGGCGAACTCCGCTCCGCCCGACCTAGGGCTCAGACTCGGGCTAGGCCCCAGAAGACGACGAACTCCGCTTTGCCCGACCCCAGGGGTCAGACTCCGCCCTGGCCTCTGCCGAACGACCTCCGCCTCGCCCGACCCAGGAGCTCGGGCTCGGCCTCGGCCATGAAAGACAGACTCGACCTTGGCTTCGGAGGAGCCTCCACGTCGCCCGACCTAGGGCACAAGCCCGCCACGTCAACAGGAAGCGCCATCATCACCCTACCCCGAGCCGACTCGGGCCGCAGAGAACAAGACCGGTGTCCCATCTGGCTAGCTCCGCCAGATTGGCAATGATGGCACCCCGCTAGCCCCGTGACGACGGCGGCTCTCAGCTCCCTTACGGAAGCAGGGGGACGTCAGCAAGGACCCGACCGCTCCGACAGCTGTCCCTCCGCCAGGCTCCGTTGCTCCTCCGACAGCCACGACACCACACCAGCTGGGTGCCAAGATCTCTCCGGCTGCCACCTTGGCATGTACTTAGGGCGCTAGCTCTCCCCCGCTAGACACGTAGCACTCTGCTACACCCCCATTGTACACCTGGATCCTCTCCTTGCGCCTATAAAAGGAAGGACCAGGGCCTTCTTAGAAAAGGTTGGCCGCGCGGGGACGAGGACGGGGCAGGCGCTCTCTTGGGGCCGCTCGCTTCCCTCACCCGCGTGGACGCTTGTAACCCCCTACTGCAAGCGCACCCGACCTGGGCGCGGGTCGAACACGAAGGCCGCGGGATTTCCACCTCTCTCACGACCCGTCTCCGGCCACCTCGCTTTCCCCCCTTCGCGCTCGCCCACGCGCTCGACCCATCTGGGCTGGGGCACGCGGCACACTCACTCGTCGGCTTAGGGACCCCCCGGTCTCGAAACGCCGACAATGCTATATTTATATTGATTTAATATGATCTATTTTAATTTGCCTCTAAATATTGTATTTAGTGACGGGGACAGATTTCTCGAGGATTTCTAGTAGGGATAAATTCTCCGACGGGGAACGAGGGTAGGAGAAAAAGGCTCCCGTGAGTGTTCGAGGGGACGGGAATTTTTCTCCATAGGGGATGGGGATGGGGAGTTGTTCCCGACGGGGAATTCTCTGTTGCCATCTCTACGTGGGATGACTACACCGAGAGGGGAATGGATCTCCGCGACTGCGAGAGAAAGGGTTATGACCGTTAGAAATAGTGGTATTCGAGACGAAGTCGAACACATGAATATCTACTACGTTAGAAGAGGTCGGGCACTTTACGCGGCCGCACCCCAACCTTTTAGAGGTCCTAAAGTTATATAACTTATGTTTTCTAACTCATTTTACGTATCCGCAAGTTGCTGAAGATAGTTAGTAAGGAGGTGTTTGGTTTCTAGAGACTAATTTTTAGTTCCTCTATTTTATTTATTTTACTAGTTTGGGAACTCTATTTTACAAAGGGATCCATATTTTCTCAAGGGAAAAATGAGCTAATTTCCTTGGAAAAATGAAAATCCCTTAAGAAAATAGGGTTCTAAACTAGCCCTTAGTACCTAAATGGCTAAATACGGAAACTAGAATTCTATTTTAGTTTCCGTATATAGCAATTTAGTCCCTTGAAACCCAACACCCCATAAGTGCTATAAAGTATCGACTGAAGAGGTTGGATGGCCTGATCCTGACGCAACGTTGTCCAACTACAACATACAAGGGATAATAAGGTTGTCTCCAACATATATCCTATCTCATTCCCTATTTGAAACTTCACTCTATAAACAATATAATTTAAAGTGCAAATCCCATATTTTACACGGTCCACTATGGATAACCTAAGGTTGTCTTTAGTGGACCGTGTAAAAAAGGGATTCGCACAATCACACTGTAGATGGCATCGTTTGTGGTGGTTTCGGAACCCGGGGATACAGTAGAATTTATGTTCGGCGAGGAGACTAACGCGAACTCACTCCGAATAGTGAATCACGAATGACTCGGGTAGAGGGTTTATACTGGTTCAGGCTGGTGCCCTAGTCCAATGTAGTGCTAGCCGTAGTATTAGCTAAGAAACATGTTACAATAGGTATGAGTGTGAGAGTGAGGGGCCGAGAACTCTAGCTGAATGCTTCTATCTTTAACTGTTTGGCTCCCTCCTTTTTTATAGCTCAGGGGGGTCCTTACGCAAGGATCTATCGTCCGAGGGTACGATCTATCCTCTATGGTAGTCCTGCTAACGTGGTCCTTTTGATGTTGTCTTGGGTCGTGCAACCAATGTGGCAAAGCGCTCCATCTGCCCGGTATGCGGATCACTGTAACAACTCCGGTGTTGCGCTCCATTGTAATGACGTATCATGGGACCCATGTGTCATAGTTAGAAGGCGCTGGGATTCGTACGCGGCGACGCCCCGCCCCATTGTTATGGACTTCTCTATCATCCATTGTCGTGTTGTGGCATCATCCCGAGTAATGGAAGTGCTTAATGTTGCCTGGTTAATGGAAGTGCTTAACGATAGAGTTAATAGGGCAAATGGTACTATATAAATGTTAGACTCTTAAATAGATGACATTGGTGTGTTGGGCGCCATTGTAGTGACGTTTGATGGGACCCATGTGTCATAGTTAGAAGGCGTTGGGATTCGTACGCGGCGACGCCCCGCCCCATTGTTAAGGACTTCTCTATCATCCATTGCTGTGTCATGGCGTCATCCCGATTAATGGAAGTGCTTAATGTTGCCTGGTTAATGGAAGTGCTTAACAATAGAGTTAATAGGGCAAAATGGTACTATATAAATGTCAGACTGTTAAATAGATGACATTGGTGTGTTGAGCTCCATTGTAGTGACGTTTGATGGGACCCATGTGTCATAGTTAGAAGGCGTCGGGATTCGTACGCGGCAACATCCCCATCCCATTGTTAAGGACTTCTCTGTCATCCGTTGTCGTGTCGTGGCGTCATCCCGATTAATGGAAGTGCTTAATGTTGGCTGGTTAATAGAAGTGCTTATCGATAGAGTTAATAGGTGTAAAATGGTACTATAGCAATGTTAGACTGCTAAATAGATGCCATTGGGTAATCTAGCGAGTAAGACATGAATTGTAGGGTATTTTAGCTATTGATAATATTAGAGCATATCCAAGGGTCATTCTAAATTTCACTCTCTAAATTATCATCTGGAGAGTCATTTACATAAAAACCACTTTCTATAAATTTTCAATCTCCAACAACCTTTTTTATATATTGTTTGCACTCTAGAGAGCCATTCACCCTTTCTATATTTGGCTAGCGAGAAATCCGAAATAGAAGATGGCTATATTTAGATATCCGTTTAGATCAGTTGTTGTAAAATATTTTTTGTAAAAAAATATATTTAGATATATTAGGAAGAATATAAAAAATCTTTTGGAGTTGCTATTTAAGGTATTTTGATGAGCCACAATTTATTGTGATCTAAATAAGGACTTATTTGGTTCGCTCTATAGAGTGAGATTAGATGTTCTTATTTTTTATAATCAAGTCGTAAGCAAATTTGGCCTGGCCGCCAGCCCCCGCCTCCGCCTGGGTGGTTGGGTTCGTCTGGCGCTAGGTTTCGGCGAGCCTGGAAAGGGAAGGGCCCGCGCGGCGCGGTCCACGCGACGTCCCTGGCGGTCACGGGCCACCGCGGGAGCTGCGCACGCGCGAGTCGACAGCGCAAAGTCCGCCGATGGGTCGGCAGGCCGGGCCCTCGCGGTCCAAGTGTCCAACCGCGCCCGGCCCTGTGCCCTGCCCACTCACCCGACGACGGACTGTGCTCCCGTCTCAGATGTCACAAGCGATTCCATTCCATCCCGTGCAGCGGACGAGCTGCAGGCAGGGCCTGCTCCGACCGGCCGCGGCTGGAGCTGTCGCGATCGCGTTGCTGGCAAGACCAGCCGCACCGTTAGCCGGCCAGACAGGTTTTAGAGAACCCGATACGCGTCTTTAGGTTCCTCTCGGAAAATGCTGTGCCCTCTGTTCAAGAACGAAAACACCGTGTCGTTGCAACCCTACGCCTACGAGAATCGATGCGCTCCCACGCGCGCGCGCACACACACAAATACGGAATTCCAACGGCCGGTCCACCGGGAAAACGACTCTTCCGGCGGCATCGCCAGCGCAGGCACAGGCAGCGCTTGCATCGCATGGTCCCCCGATCACGGCCAGTCTAGACTCTAGAGCCGTCGAGGCCAGCCGAATCTGGCTCGGCGCTTTCCCACGCGACGAAGGACGCTGTCGGATCGGCCAGGCCGCGTCCGGTAACAGACAAGACAAACCAGATGGAACAGTCGACACCACAGATTGGCGCTGCAGAGGTCCCGAAATATACCAGACCCAGTTACGTGTGCGTGTCCATCTCGTGAAACGGGAAAAGAAAATGGGAGGCTTGGGGTTGCAGCTGCAGCGGATCTGGGTGGGATGGGCACAGTTTGGAAGCTGCTACATGTATATCGCTGAAGTCCAAACGCCATTACACCAGGCGCAACAACAGTAGTACACCGCACCGCACACCCCCACACGCCGGCGCACAAGGCTGGACTGGACTGCGCCACCGCCAAATAAAATACCAGGCGGCAAGAATGCGTTCACAAACTGATAAATCCAATGGAACAGGGCCATGCGCTGGAGTCACGATCCGACAACTGGATCGCAAACCCCAGCCTCGTTGTCACCAGATACACACGGGCCCCATCGTTTTCGTCCCCGTTGCCTTCGTTTCAGGCCATTAGGCGGGCCGCGGACGCTTCTCCAGGCAAACCAGCACCAGCAGTGCATCGGCATCGCTGTCTGTCCCGGGCTCCTACCGGTGGACAGGTTGTTAGCGTGGGGAGTTCAGTTAGCGCCCTAGTTTTGTTTTGCAGGATCCACGATCTGGACCCTGGAGCTAAAGCTTCGGAGTGCAGCTGACGCTAGTGCGTTGTTTAGTGACGAGAACTCCAGTTTAGTTGAACTGCTTCACATGAATTAGGTGCACCAGCACAACAGGCACTTGCGCCTCACATGAGCATGGCTGATTAGTTGGAGCCTCTGCCATTATCTAAAAAAGTTGGAGCCTCTGCTCTGGAGATTTGACGCTCACCAGGTCATTTCAATGTCCAGGTAACCAAAAGCCAGAACCTGTTAGCTCTATACCTGACCTGGTTAGACTAACATGAAAAAGTATTTATCTGAACGATGATTATGGACAGGTAAGATACAGGTAGTGTCGTGGACTCACGAAACATCCCAGAGAGAGAAAAAAAATAATAACTGATAACAGTAGTTCCTGCGAAATGATATCATGGCTGTGGCGTTGCTTCAGAAGAGCATGGAAAAACTTCAGGCCAGGGCCATACTTTTCGACGAATACAGGATCACCTTCATTTGGAAATTGCCAACATCCGATACAACCCAACAACCCTAGCGTACTTCTACTTTAATCTTAGCAAATGACATAACCGGTTAGCAAATTTTTTCGAACTTCCAGGCAATTTTTGGGACAGGATCAAAGAGCAGCTACACGGCAGTACAGAGCCGAATAAAGGGGGCATGAAAGATTAGGAGCGAAGAGACTAAAAGAATGAACACAAGGATCGCGTGAGCCTTCTATTTCAACGGAAGCACAAGGTTTGGCACGCCCTAGCAGCTAACCCGTCTATCTTCCGTCGGCAGAGGTGAACGACTCCGCGAATCCAGGAGGCCTTGTAGGGATGCTCGTCTGAGTGTTATCCAAACTTGCAACGAATGAAGAGGTTGCGCCGTCAAAGTGGCTGCTATCCTCGAATGCCTGCCATCTCTTCAGAGCCTGAGGGAGGGTCATGTTCAGGTCAATACCGTAGCTGTCGTCCGAGTCTGGATCAGTTGGTTTCCAAACTTCTGAAAGGGTAGAGAGCACATTAACAGCATGGCCCATGTCAGGCCTCTGGTGTGCTTCCCTAGCGCAGCAGTGACCAGCAAGCTCTGAGACAGTACTAACGCTAGCATATGTCTCCTCATCAAGGTCAATAACAGGGTCGATTGCTTTGCGGAATGTTTCCTTGTTCAGCTGCATTCTCCGGAACCATGTAACTAGATGCATGCTATCCTCAGGCCGAGTCTCATCAAGTGCCTTGCGTCCTGTAATCAGTTCCATCAAGATGACACCAAAGCTGAAGACATCAGCTTTTGTGGTCACTCGTCCAGTAACTGCACATAAAAAATGTTCGCTTTTTGTTAGACAGATGCTGCAATTAGCATATTTAAATTCATCAGCACGCTTTTCAAAAAAGGAGCATGGCTGAAATTATCATTTAGGAAAAATGCACAACAGATGATATAGCTAACAATTTAGGTTACCAGTGTAGAATTGGTACTACATTGATGGCCTTGGGCTATTGAAAACGTCTTAACGGTACAAGGGAATGGTCCAGCACGCAAAAGATATCTTAAGTTTATGTTCAATTTCAATAGGTAATCCAACCATGGATCGTAATGCTTGGGGTGAAAGATCAGTTAAAATTTTAAATGGCTCTTACTCTGCAAATAAACTTATTCTAATTGATCGCGATGTCAATCAAAGCTTAAGACCTTTTCAGGTACCACATTTGGAATTCCAAATTTCTTATTGAGCACCTAAAGTATCTCTTATGGAAGGTAGAGAAGCAAGTCACAACCAGGAGCGATGCCAGAGTATAATAAGGGTCTGCACATGCACCAGGGTCCAGGGAAGAAAAATACAGTAGTAAGTTAGTTGATTTCTACCATATAATCATCACACCTAAAAAGTCATTTTAGAAGAAAAATTGTAATATGCAAGTTTTCATGATATTATTATGCAATTATGTACATGACTTTGCTCAAATGTATTGGGCATTTGTGCTTGACCGCTTGGTCGTTGAAATGAAGTCATTTCAGATGAAAGCTATTAGTATTTAACCATCAAATTATATTATTACAGGTTGCTGTAGGTTAGATGTAATGTGCTTGTCAATTGAACTGAACATGGCATCTATAAACTTGGTAAAAAGAAATATAGGATGCTCACCTGCATACTCTGGTGCAAGGTACCCAAAAGTGCCAGCAAGTCTTGTCTCTATGGAGACGCACTTCCCATCATCTGGTGCAAGCCTGACCAATCCAAAGTCTGCCACCTTGGCCTTCATGTCATCACCAAGAAGTATGTTTGATGGCTTCAAGTCTCTGTGGATAAAGGTCTGCTGGGCAAGGCTGTGAAGGTACTCAACGCCCCTTGCAACATCAAGTGCAATACTAAGCCGCTTTTTCCATTCCAATGGTCGCAAATTGTTCTCTGACCACTCAAACAGGTGTTGGCTCAGTGTCCCCTGTGGCATGTACTCATACACAAGAATCCTCTCATTGCCATCAAGGCAGTAGCCCAGCAGCGAAACAAGGTTCCGGTGACGAACCTTGGTCAAAACAGCAATCTCTGATTTAAACTCATTTAGCCCCTTGTTACCCATCACACCAGCCTCCATCCGCTTTACAGCAATTTTCGTGCCATCATGAAGCTCACCCTTGTAAACAGTGCCAAACCCTCCTCGGCCAAGGATGTTGTCCTCGCTGAAGTTGTTGGTCACATTGCGGAGAACTTGGATCGAAATGACCATATTTCCACTTTCAACAACATGGATGTCCCGTGGACCACTGCTCGCTTGGCTATATGTCTCACTTGCGCGAGCACCACCATTAGCATTTCCCCCTGCAACTGTGATTTTAACCATGTCATCTGAACCTGAGTGCCTCGGATGGATAACCATGGCATGTGGACTCTGCACCCTTCCAAAAGGCTTCTGTTTTCTCTTGTAACAATAGAATCCTAATGCAGCAACAAGGCCTAGTCCAGCAACTGTACCAACCACTGAGCCAGCAATGACTCCAACAGAAGATGAAGAGGAGCCCCCATTCCCATTGTTACCACTGCTTCCGCTACTGCTTCCTCCCGATGGACTGTTGTTGCTACTACCTGGTCCTGTAGTTGGTGCAGGAGCATCCTTGCCTATGTTAGGGTTACCAGCAGTATTCACCGCCACATTCTTGGAAGCAAAGGTAGGAAGTTTCCCATAGAGATTGTTGTTTGACAAATCAATTTTTGTCAGCAAAGGCAACACGGCAACCTCCTCAGGCACAGTACCAGTGATGTTATTGTTAGCAAGATCTAGCACCTTAAGTGAGCTAATCTTCCCAATGGCCGGTGAGATACTACCACTGAGACCCTTGTTGGCAAAAGTCAGCCCAGTAATGTTACCTTGGATGCAAGTAACCCCCGGAAACATACATGGATCATTCCCCCTCCAATCCTCAGCAAGTGCCTTTGGGTACATGAACCCAGCCGCAACCTCAAGCAGCAGGCTCACAAGGGGATTGCACGGCTTCCCGGCTTCCTGCACACAGAACCGCTCTGTATCTGCTTCGATATCAGCATGAAGTCCATTGGGAATCTGAGGCATCGGACCCTGCAGCAAATTATTCGTCAGGGTCACGTTCTTCAGGGCCTTCAGCTTGAAAAGACTCTCAGGCACCGGCCCTGTGAGCATGTTGTCGCGAAGTTGCAAATCCCATAGATCATCAAACCCCGCGAAGTCCGGCAAGGGCCCAGTGAATTCGTTAGAATGCAGCCACAGTTGCTCCAGAGACGTCATGTTGCTGACAAAGCTAATCGACCCATTGAGGTGCGCGCCGTTGAGCCAGAGCTGCACCAGCGGCGCGCCGGCCAGCGACGCCGGTACGGGTCCTGACAGCTGGTTAAAGGAAAGCGACAGCCTCTGAAGCGCCGGCATCGCACCCAAGAAGTCCGGGAGCGTGCCAGAGACGTTGGCACTGATGGCCGAGAAGTTGGCGAGGGAGGCGCAGGCGGCGAGGGAGGCGGGGAGCGTCCACGACGCGAACGGGTTGTAGTCGATGGCGACGGCGGTGAGCCCGGTGAGGCCTTTGAAGAAGTCGGCGGGGATGGAGGCGAAGCTATTGTTATGGGCAAGTAAAACCTGAAGCGAGGAGAGCCCCGGGAGCAAGGGCAGCGGGCCGGAGAGCTTGTTGTCGAAAACCTCGAGGCGGGTGAGCTCGGTGAGGTCGCCCACCTCCGGAGGCAGGGTCCCCGTGAGGCCGCGCGCACCGACCTGGATCGCGGTGACGCGGCCCGACGAGTCGCATGACACCCCCTCCCACCGCTTCGGCGAGCAAGGGTCGCCGGCGACGTCCCATCCCAGCGTCTTGTCCGCGCCAAGCGCCTTCGCCACAGCCCGCATCGCCGCCACGTCCGACGGCGACGTCTCCGCCGCCGCGCCAGCCTCGAGCGCCATCAGAACCAGGACCACGAGCCCGCACCAACGACCCGCGGCGCCCTCGTGCCGCCGCCGCCGCGCGGTGAAGGCGGTGGGGAACGGCATTGCGTCAGAGAGGCAGAGTTAGAGAAGAGAGGAGAAGAGAGAGAGAGAGAGACTGGACTAGTTTTGGAGGTGAGATTTTAAGTGCAGAGAGAGAGAGAGAGAGAGAGAGAGAGAGAGAGAGGTAGTACAGGGCACATGGGCAAGGGGAGAGGGCCGGTGGCACATGCGTGGGTCCCGCCCGCCGTGGGTGGGGAAGCAGATTTTAGCTAGGGCTGCAGCCTCCCCGGCGTGATAATGACGGGACTACCCCCTCTCGGTTGCGCCGGTTTGAACCCGGTCTCGCACAGCGGCGAGGGCACGAGAAGCCGGGGCGAGGAAGACGACGCCAGCTGCCCAGCTCACGCCCGCCAACGCGTGGGGACCACGCGGCGGTGGCTGTAAAGCGCCGCGATCCCTGCACCAAAAGGCGGGGCGATTTGCGTCTGTCTCTTCTCTTCTCGCCTGTCTCCGCACTGGAGCAGAGCTGGACGGGCAGCCAGGGGCCCAGAGGCCAGCGTCACGGGTATTCACGAATCCAAGAGACGGGTAAGGTGTGGACCGCGAGATTGCCGGGTCGAATCGCCACGCCGCTGGGCTCAGCGCGGGCCCGGTGTGTCAGTGGCAAGGTACGGACGGGTAGCCACGGCCGCGTTGGCCGGCGTGCGCGTCCGGCTCCGGAATTCAATGGACGACGGCACGAACAGGTTGGGATCCTTTGTGGCCGGAAACGCTACTGCTGCTGTACCAGTGGTACCACGTTCATGTTGTGTTGTACCCGTTCCTCGCACGGCGCGTAGGCGTAGGGAAATGCTACTGCTGCTGTACGTGCGTGTGGCATCTCTATGCGCGGCTGGCGAGTAATGTTGGCCGGGGCGGGGGCAGACACGGGCCACCAGCTACCGAAGCGGTGGACTGGTGGAGTGGAGGAGACGCAAGACGGTTTGGTTGGCGTTGTCCCGTCGGAAGTTTCTACAGTTAGTTTTTGTTTGGCACAGCTGTTGCTTATTAAAAAATAGCTTATTTTATAAGCACGTGAAAAGCAGCTTCTGTTTGTTGGCTGTTTTTAGTTTATTCTAAGAAGCAGCTGAACTGATAAGCTGCTGGAGAAGCTGTCTGTTTAGTAGAACTTCTGCTTAAATTTGTGAAGAAGCTGAAAATAAGCTGTGTCAAACAGGACCTTCGACCGGAGAAGAAAAAACGATGAGGGTTGGTTTAATGAGAAGAGAATTAGAGTGTGTTTGCAAAGGAATTAGAGGCATTGAAGTGACTAAAATCTTCTTGTAATTTAAAATAAAATAGTAAATAATTTCATCTCCCACAGTTATCTCTAATTTACTTGCCACCAAATCAGCACATAAGAAAATAGGATTCCTAGACATGTTGCACTACCAGGTCTGTTTTTTGCATCGATGTTTAGCGGGGAAAATTAACTATTTGTCATATGAGAAATGTCATGTTAGTGACAGACTAGTTAGTTGTTCGTACATTTCTACGGTTTCTATACATTATATCGATAGATATTACTTAAATAAGATATTCAATTAAACATGATTATATATTTTTAAAATTATAAGTATATGTCTATATTTATAATATTTTTTTATAACACAAATAGATATATAGTTGTTGGGGTAGAAGCCAAGCGTTTGATTCCAAGTGAACAGGGTTCAAATCCTCCTTATCCTCATTTTCTGGATATTCCGTGTTGGAGGGAAAGTTTATCCACTCGCTGTGCTAAGAAGACGACGCACGACAAAACTCACGATTAAATACATTAAGGACGTGTTTCTTTCAACCATTTTCCTCCCTCAATCGATCACATAGACCGGTTGAGCCTTTCTTCACTTCACAAGCAAGGACCTCCACAGAAAGAAACAGAGTATCTTGCCTCACTTTACAACAAAGAGAATGGGGAATGGAAAGTGAGACCGAAAGCTTAAATCAAGATCACAAGAACTTGCAACACTCGAATGCACTAGTCGCTAAGTCTCTCTAACTCAAAATGATCAATGTGACACAGAATTGACTTTGTAAGCTTTGGATATGTTGCACTTAATGTGTAGTAGGTTGGAGTAGTTCTTGTGTCTTTAATGTGCTGGATGGGGGTATTTATAGTCCCAACAACCAAAATAACTGTTGGAGAATTGCAAAAACTGCTTTGTTGGGTGGTGCACCGGACCCCTAAAGTGTCGGTCTAGTGCACCACCGAACCTTGTCAAACTGGGTCCATAGGTAGCTGTTCTGACTGGTAGAGCCGACCATTGGTGGTGTCAGACGGTCCGGTATGCCACCGATGCACCGGCCCAAAAATGATGATTTACATGGTCTTTGTGTAACCGGTTCAGATAGCCACCAGACTGGTCCGGTCTGCCAGCTTGGCAATGGTCGAGCCTCAGCCTCCCTGCATGGACGGTCTAGTGCACCACCGAACCGGTCCGATGCCCCCGCCAACAGCCTAATTTCCTCTTATTTGTCCAAATCTTCTTCAAATCTTTTTGACTAGCCTTGAGGATGTTTCTATAACTCAAACAAACATATGTAGCGACTTTCCAACCAGTCTAAGTCATGATCTTGGACATTTTATTCTCTCTAACTCAAACTCCTGTTTTTTTGCTCAAACTAGCTCCAAGTGAGTGATTTATCGAATATTGGCTATCCAACCTCTTTAGATGTATCAAATACGTTTCTAGGGGTATTTAGAACTTATCCAAAGTGTAGAACTAGACATAGTTCATCTATTCCAAGTTTTACCCCTTTTCGATTGGTTTTGAGCGGTTTCTGACTTAGAATCTAAATTGTTGAAGTTATGTACCCGTGGATCAAAAACTAGACAAACCAATTAGTCCATTAGGTTGTGATGGTCATCAAGCATCAAAATCAAGTAGATAAAATGGTTAAGGTCATTTCTCTTTCAGAGATAGGTAAGTTTTTGTAGGGAGTCTAATTATAGGATAAATTATTATGTTTATTGTGTTATTGCTTTACATTGTGCATCACTTATTTATGAGGTGATTTCAGAGTGTGGTCCCAATCTACTAATCTGTGTGTTGGGCACCGAATTGAGCGGCGGACGGTCCGCGCCTGTGGGCCGGACGGTCCGCGCGTGCGCAGAGCAGATTAGGGTTCCGAATTTTGTGCTACGGTTGTTAGCTAGATTCGTGGAATTAGCTCGGGAGATTAGTTTGTAAAGGGTCCAGCCCCCCTCCTCTATAAATAGAGAGGTATACGGCCGATTTGTAATCATCAATCGAATCAATAATACTTCTATCTCGCATTTATTTCCTGTACAATTAGGAGTAGTTCTAGTATAGTTCTAGTTTAGCCTCTCAATCCCCAAATTCTCCGCTTCTCTTCGACTCTACGTCGATTAGAGAAGTCTAGGTCGGCCTGCCTGAGCCTAGACAACTCCTAGGATCTCTCCTCCCTGACGGGGTCCCTCCCGGGAGCGAGATCCAGGCGCCGTCGGCGACCTTCTGTCGCCTCTGCGCATGCGCGGACCGTCTGGCTCTAGGGCGTGGACCGTCCGGCCATCAGGTAGGGAACCCTAGCCCTGCGCCAGGTCACGGATCGTCCGGCCCCTGGCCGCGGACTGTTCGCGCCTGTGTAGAGAGCACCGCCGCTGGTTCTTGTGTAGTGTTTGGCACCCGAAAAAGGCCAACACACTTTTGGTGACTCCGTTGGGACAACACATATAGACCTATCAAATCGGCCCTCAATGGCCGGTTCAAAGGATAGCTCTGAAGTTTCCACCAGCAATATCATCACGCCGACATGGGAAACCTTGCCGACTGAAGAACAACTCCTGTTCGAGGAGCGCCAGGAGCAGTTGATCCAAGAAGCAAAGGCGAAGTTCCTGGCCGACTGAGAGCACCTAGAGGGGGGTGAATAGGTGATCCTGTAAAATCAAACACTAAATAGCCACAAAACTTAGTTATAGAAGTGTTAGTGCGACTAAGTAGTTTTGAGGCGAGTTCTTGTGAACGAAAATAATCACAGAGAAAGCAGCACAAGAGACACGCGATTTTATCCCGTGGTTCGGCCAAGTAACACTTTCCTACTTCCACGTTGTGGCATCCCAATGGACGAGGGTTGCACTCAACCCCTTTCAAGTGATCCGATGATCAACTTGAATACCACGGTCTTTCCTTTAGTGTATTTTCTCGTTTGCGAGGAATCTCCACAACTTGGAGTCTCTCGCCCTTACAATAGAGATCACAAAGAAGGCACAGAGTAAGGTTGGGAGAAGCAACACATGCAAGACTCAAATACGCAGCACAACCACGCACACAAGTGAAGACTTGAGCTCAAATGACAACTCAGGGAGTGCACAACTCGAATGGAGCCCAAATCACTAACACAATGAAGCGAATGCGCGAGAGTGGAGTCTGGATGCTTTTGAATACTTAAAGAATGCTTGGTGTACTCCTCCATGCGCCTAGGGGTCCCTTTTATAGCCCTAAGGCAGCTAGGAGCCGTTGGAGACCAAGTTGGAAGGCCAATCTTGCCTTCGGTCGAGTGGTGCACCACCGGACAGCTACTGTTCATGTCCGGTGCTTGATTTCTTTCCATACGGAGAGCAGCCGACCGTTGGTCCCCGAGATCGGTTGGCGCACCGGACACTGTCCGGTGCACACTGAATAGTCCGGTGTGCCCAACAGACCGTTGGCGCGACCACGTGTCGCGCGAAGATTGTGCGGCCGTCCGTTGGCGCTGGTGACCATTGGCTCACCGGACAGTCCGGTGCGCCACCGAACAGTCCGGTGAATTTTAGTCGTACGCCGCTGATCCTTTTCTCGAGAGCGACGAGTTCACCGCGGATGACTCACCGGACAGTCCGGTGAACCACCGGACAGTCCGGTGAATTATAGTCGTCAACTCCCGAGAGCGGCCTTTTCACCGTTGACCAGCTTGGCGCACCGGACACTGTCCGGTGCACCACCAGACAGTCCAGTGTGCCAGACCGAGCTGAAGTTTGGCTGCATAGAGCCAAGTCCTTTCCATTTCTTTTCTCCTTCTTTTATCACTGTTTCTAGCACTTAGACAAACACATTAGCGTTCAAAAAACAATGTACTAAGTCTAGAAACATACCTTGTGCCTTGATTTGTACTTCTCACTTTATTTGGCACATAAGAACTTAATCAAACGTGTTGGACATTTAATCACCAAAACATTATAGAAATGGCCCAAGGGCATATTTCCCTTTCAATCTCCCCCTTTTTGGTGATTTATGCGAACACATCTAAAAAGCAACAAAAGAAGTGCAACATCAAATGCAATTGAAGACCAAATTGTTTTTCTTATGATTTGACATATTTGGATCACTCTTTGCCACCACTTGGTTTGTTTTTGCAAATCAAATTCTTTTTCCTATCTCTAAGTCAAACACACTTGTTTGGGCAAATGGAGATATTCCAAAAGTAAAATGAATGAAGTGCCAAAAAACTCCCCCTTTTTCCCATAATCAAAACTCTCCCCCATAAGAGACCAAATTTTTGCAATAAGAGTATTTTGGACAAATCACAAATTCTAACTCTACTATGTTCAAAATTCACAAGTGGTTGGCTGATCCATTTGCTTTGGCCTTAATTTCTCCCCTTTGGCATTAAGCACCAAAATGGGATCACTTTTGGCCCTTTAACCCCATTGCCTCACCAAAAATGTCAATTAAGAGAAAAAAGGCAATGAGATTGCAAGTATGAACACTGGAGTGCAGTGGAAGTCTTTTCATCGTCCAAGTTCAAATTTCCCTTTCAATGCACCTTTGAGACTACATCAAGTGTACTCAAATAAACAGGTTAGTCTCAAAGGGTCAAGTTGTAGCACATCTCCCCCTTAATGTGTGCATCATTCGCATATGGACTTGTGAGGTCCGGGGATCACTTGTACAACTTGAGCACCATAAATAACAATAATTGATTGAAATGCACAAAGTAACATGATCAAAGGCATAGAACACATGTATGCTATAGATCAATCCAAGTTACGCGAATCTAAGACATTTAGCTCACTACGCAACCTGCAAAACCTTTTCTCATCTAAATGCTTGGTGAATATATCGGCTAGCTGGTTCTCGGTGCTAATATGGTACACCTCGATATCTCCCTTTTGTTGGTGGTCTCTCAGGAAGTGATGCCGGATGTCTATGTGCTTAGTGCGGCTGTGTTTAACAGGATTATCTGCCATGCGGATTGCACTCTCATTGTCACATAGGAGTGGGACTTTGCTCAGATTATAGCCAAAGTCCCGGAGGGTTTACCTCATCAAAAGTAGTTACGCGCAACACTGCCCTGCGGCAACGTACTCGGCCTCAGCGGTGGATAGAGCAACGAATGTCTGTTTCTTGGAACTCTAGGACACCAGAGACCTTCCTAGAAATTGGCACATCCCTGACGTACTCTTCCTATCAACCTTGCACCTGGCATAATCGAGGTCTGAGTATCCAATCAAGTCAAAGGTAGACCCCTTTGGATACCAGATCCTGAAGCAAGGCGTAGAAACTAAATACCTAAAAATTCGCTTAACGGCCACAAGGTGACATTCCTTGGGGTCGGATTGATATCTAGCACACATGCATACACTAAGCATAATGTCCGGTCTACTAGCACATAAATAAAGTAATGAACCTATCATGGACCGGTATGCCCTTTGATCAACGGACTTACCTCCTTTGTTGAGGTCAACATGCCCGTTAGTTCCCATCGGTGTCTTTGCGGGCTTGGCATCCTTCATCCCAAATCTCTTGAGAAGTTCCTAAGTATACTTCATTTGGGAGATGAAGGTGCCGTCCTTGAGTTGCTTCACTTGGAACCCAAGGAAGTAGGTCAACTCGCCCATCATCGACATCTCGAACTTTTGTGTCATCACCCTGCTAAACTCTTCACAAGACTTTTGATTAGTAGAACCAAATATTATTGCATCAACATAAATTTGGCACACAAAGAGATCACCATCACAAGTCTTTGTAAAAAGAGTTGGATCAGCTTTCCCAACCTTGAAAGCATGAGCAATTAAGGAATCTCTAAGGCATTCATACCAGGCTCTTGGGGCTTGCTTAAGTCCATAGTGCGCCTTAGAGAGCTTATACGCATGGTCGGGATACCTGTCATCCTCAAAGCCAGGAGGTTGTTCCACGTATACCTCCTCCTTGATTGGCCCGTTGAGGAAAGCGCTCTTTACGTCCATTTGAAACAGCCTGAAAGAGTGGTGAGCGGCATAGGCTAACAATATTCGAATAGACTCTAGCCTAGCCACAGGAGCAAAAGTCTCCTCGAAATCTAAACCTGCGACTTGGACATAACCTTTTGCCACAAGTCGAGCCTTATTTCGTGTTACCACCCCGTGCTCGTCTTGCTTGTTGCGGAACACCCACTTGGTACCGACAACGTTTTGCCTTGGACGTGGCACCAGGCTCCAGACTTCATTTCTCTTGAAGTTGTTTAGCTCTTCCTGCATGGCCAACACCCAGTCCGGATCCTGCAAGGCCTCTTCTACCCTGAAAGGCTCAATAGAAGAGACAAATGAGTAATGCTCACAAAAAATAGCTAAACGTGAGCGAGTGGTTACTCCCTTGCTGATGTCACCCAAGATTTGATCGACGGGGTGATGTCTTTGGATCGTTGCTCGGACTTGGGTTGGAGGGGCTTGTGGTGCTTCTTCCTCCATCACTTGATCTTCCTGTGCTCCCCCTTGATCATGTCCTTCTTCTTGATGTGCATGTTCATCATCTTAAGTTGGGGGATGCACCATTGTAGAGGAAGATGGCTGATCTTGCTCATGTTGTTCCTGTGGTCGCACATCACCTATTGCCATCGTGCACATTGCGGCCGTCGGAATTTCTTCTTCATCTACATCATCAAGATCAACTTGCTCTCTTGGAGAGCCATTAGTCTCATCAAATACAACGTCACTAGAGACTTCAACCAATCCCGATGATTTGTTGAAGACCCTATACGCCTTTATATTTGAGTCATACCCAAGTAAAAACCCTTCTACTGCCTTGGGAGCAAATTTAGAATGTCTACCTTTCTTCACCAGAATGTAGCATTTGCTCCCAAATACACAAAAGTAAGAGACATTAGGTTTGTTACCGGTAAGGAGTTCGTAGGAGGTCTTCTTGAGAAGGCGATGCAGATAGAGCCGGTTTATGGCATGGCAAGCTGTGTTCACAGCTTCCAACCAAAACCGCTCGGTCGTCTTGAACTCTCCAAGCATCATTCTCGTCATGTCGATTAGCGTCCTGTTCTTCCTCTCTACTACACCATTTTGCTGCGGTGTGTAGGGAGCGGAGAACTTGTGCTTGATGCCTTCCTTCTCAAGATACTCCTCAACTTGCAGATTCTTGAACTCGAACCCGTTGTTGCTCCTTATCTTTTTCACCTTTAGCTCAAATTTGTTTTGAGCTCTCCTTAAGAAGCGCTTTAGGGTCCCTTGGGTTTCTGATTTGTCCTGCAAAAAGAATACCCAAGTGAAGTGGGAAAAGTCATCAATAATTACAAGACCATACTTACTTCCCCCGATGCTAAGGTAGGCAACGGGTCCGAAGAGGTCCATGTGAAGAAGCTCCAGTGGTCTTGATGTGGTCATCACATTCTTGCTGTGATGAGTGCTTCCCACCTATTTTCCTGCCTGACATGCTGCACAAGGTCTGTATTTCTCAAAACAGACATCGGTTAGTCCTAACACATGATCTCCCTTTAGAAGCTTACGAAGGTTCTTCATCCTAACCTGTGCTAGACGACGATGCCATAGCCAGCCCATATTAGTCTTAGCTATTAAGCATGCATCTAGATCGGCCTCCTCTTTCGAAAAATCAACTAAGTAGAGTTTGCCGTCTAATACACCTATCGGCACACTGGATCAGGGGTACCCCTTACTACGGTATGAAGACACGATGCCTGTGCGTCTACCCCTAGTCGCGCAGAGAACAGCCCCAAAGATATCTCGTGAGCAGTTGAGATGGTGTTCTCGGAGGCAACGTCATCGGGCCCAGACATCCTCAAGAAGGTGCAGGACCCCTGTGCGCACAACCCGGACCCCTGAATACGGCCCGGGACCCCAAAGTAAAGCAGCCTGGAGCCATTGGATGGAGTTTGGAGCCCTCCAAGTAAGCTTCAGACCACCCATAACAAGGTCTCGGGACAGGAAGTGCCGTGGCCTAGGCAAGGGTCCAGTGTTGACCCGTGTCCGGGCTCTATCCGGCGCGCCTCCGCTCCCCGCTCGGCTAAAGGCCAAATGCTGCCACATGGCTTATTGCCCGTGACGTAGGCCAGCGGGCGGAGCATGACGTAGGGACTCTGGGCCATGTGGCCTCCGCATTTATTGCGGAGAGGATGCGCCGCCTGTCCACCCTGCTGTCAGGTGATGTGCCCCTTCGGCATTTAATGCATCCTGTCCACTCCGCTGCAGATGGCGCCCAGGCCATACAGCAGGCAGCGTGCTCGTCTAATCTGAACAGTATGCCCGTGCTGTAGGATACGCTATGTCCACCAGCACTTGTGCATTTCTAGGGAAGCTTCCCCAGCACACCAACACTACGCGGATGACAGGTGTCAAAGCGCAGGAAGATTGCTCCAACATCCAACTATTGCTGCCCCAAGATTTACATCCATTGTGCTCCTGGGCCCACATGTCGAGGCTCAGCACTCTTGTACACGCCCCCTTGAACTATAAAAGGGGGAGCATGCAACGTTACAAAGGGAAGTCATCCAAGGGACACACTTAGGCTCTCTCAAGCAATACAACACACAGTGGAGTAGGGTATTACGCTCCGGTGGCCCGAACCACTCTAAACTCTTATGTGTTCTTGTGTTCATTCCTACATCTCGCAACAGGCAAAACTCTTAAGCCCCCTACACATCTTAGGACTTAGGGCGGGTGCACTCCGCCACCCGGCCGGAGAATTTCCTCTCCGACATTTGGCGCGCCAGGTAGGGGGCCTAGGCTTGAAGTTTTTGCTTGTTTTCCTGTTCGACACTATGGTCCATATCGTCGAGCATCAAGATTTCATGCCTGAGGACTATATGCTAGAGGAGGATGCTGCCTCTTCCGCTCCGTGGGCCACCGACCTCCTGGCGCCTGGTGCGGCGGCAGCTGTGCACTCTGCACGACAGCACACTCCCACGCAGGCGTCCAAGGCTTCTAGGGCTGCGCCTGGGGCGCTGTCAGCAACAAGGGAGTTGTTGCGCCACCCTTCAAGCTCCATGGCCTCTCCAAGTGCCATGAAGCAGTGGCGCGATGACGTGGATCGCCTTCTTGGCATGGTGCACTCTGCCTCAACCAGGCCCAAGCCTCGGTCATCTCGGCGTCAGCATGAGGCGTCGGCGTCTGTGCGCTCACCCTCGGTGAGGGCAGCGCCAACTGAGGACCTGAGGGCGGAGCTCAACCGCCGGCGCACGGTGGAGGGCGCTCCGGTCTCTCTGGAGAAGTCTAATGACCTGCGAGCAAAACTCAACCACAGACGTGCGGGCGAGGACGCCCGCGTCTCCCTGGAGAGGGCGCGAGAGCGCCGACAAAACAACGAGGGGCGTAACCTCAATCAAGACTTTGCAGCGGTAACACTGCAAACACCGGCGGGTGCCCGGATCCAGGCTGGTGTCCCATTGGCTAGCGTAGGCTACGTCGCTCTCGCGGATCATCTCCGCGCGGCATCTTGGCCATCCTAGTTCTGACCGCACTTGCCGGAAAAGTACGATGGTACGTCAAACCCGTCGAAATTTCAGCAGGTGTACGTCACCGCTATCACAGGAGCAGGTGGAAACACCACTGTGATGGCGACATATTTTCATGTCGCCTTGTATGGGCCCGCTCGGACTTGGCTCATGAACCTTGCCCCATGGTCAATCTACTCCTGGGAAGAGCTCAGCGCATGGTTCACAGCAATCTTCGCTAGTGCTTACCAGCAACACAGCGTGGAGGCCCACCTCCACGCAGTGAGGCAAGAGCCCGGAGAAACTCTCCGGACATTTATCTCCCACTTCACCAAGGTGCAAGGTACTATACCTCGCATCTCCGATGCTTCTATCATCACGACCTTTCGCCAGGGGGTACGTGATGAAAAGATGTTGGAGAAGTTGGCCACGCATGACGTGGAAACGGTCTACACTCTCTTTGCTCTGGCCGACAAGTGCGCCAGGGCTGCTGAGGGCCGTGCGTGGCACTCAGTGCCCCAGACCGGGGCTGCCCAAACGGGCGGCTCAGGTGCCGTCGCTCAGGACGGCAAGAAAAAGAAGAAAAAGAACCGTGGCAACGAAAAGCCGCACTCCATAGCTATCATGGCCGCTGTGACTGGGGGTCAGGGCGACCGCAGTAAACGCCCACGGCCACTAAGGGGTAACAGCGGCACATGCCCCGTGCACCCCAACGGTCACCACAGCGCCGCAGAATGTCGCGAGATCATCGACCTCACGAAACGCGTCAGCGCGCGGCGCGAGCAGTCTTCTGGGGATGGTTCCCCACCTCGTCGCCGACCCGGCAAGGAAAGGGCCGATGATGAAGAGGTGGTCGCGGCCAAACCGGACCTCAGGTATCAGTCACCCAAGGGGGTCCTAAAGGATATCTTCACTGGAGGCTCCAATTCCGGTGAAGACAACTAGATGGACCACCAGGGGGCTCCATGCTACCTAGTCTACGGGGCCGAAGCCTGCCTTCCCCCGGAAACCCTTCTGGACTCCCCACGGGTCCAGCCTTTCGATGGTTTTGTGTAGGGGCCACTACAGTGCAAGGACGTCGAGTCAAGCGGCAGACTCAGATGTCAAGTTGCAACCCGAAATGCACATGGTAACCAGGCGCTCAAGTACTATGGCCGACGGTTCGTGCATAGTAGGGAACCCAGGGTCGGGACCCAATCCTGCGGCAAAGTACTAAACCAAGAGGGGGTCCACAACCTCTCCCCCAGCAGGGAGGAACCCCTCAAGGCGATGGAAATATGCCAACCCGGGGGATGCCAACTTTGCTATAGCTGAAGAAGTACCCCTTCCTATCTCTGTAAGTTCAATCCATAGAAGCAACTCTGAAGGGTTAAATTTTTCTTCTTTTATATTTAAATTTCGCATATGTGTACACCAGCCCGGTGAGGTCTGCCCACATAAACCCGACCTGATGGTTTACACCCATGCATGTCAAGTTATAAAGAGGAAATTCACCCCCTCAGACGTGTTTCTATGACAACTTTATCTTCCTGTTTCGTGGATTTGACCTACAGTTTTCAGATAATACCTTTTATCTAACCCACCCGCACGGTTCCCATCTGTCCTGACATGACGACATCTGAATTGAGCAGCCAGGCTTGCAGTTTAGGACCTCCTTTACGAAAGCTGGGAGGTCCGACAGCCTGGGGGTCGGTTCCAAAGAACAGGAGCTCGTTCAATGGAGTGGTCCGGAGCGGTGTAACCGCTTAGCCTGGTCCCGTACCGTAAGCCTACACAGCCCACCATTCTGTGACGGGTGCCTTAGTATTTGGAACTATAGTCCTGTGGGTCCAACAACCTGGGGTATGGCTCCAGAAAATGGACACTTGTCTCCTGGGGTGGTCCGGAGCCGTGTAGCCGCTTAGCCTGGTCCCATACCGTAAGCTTGCACACTCCACCACCCTGCGACGGGAGTTCTAGTATCTAGAGTTGTGATCCAAGGGGGTCCAGACACACAACTTGGCCACCCGGACTAAACCCTGCGAGTTCCGAGCATGTATCAAAGGATGGCTAATGTCAGACAGGGGACCCTATGGGTGTGCTACTAACGCTCCCTAGCTTAAGCTGTGTACAGGTCCAGATCCTGGTCGAGGCTGCCTCCCGGGAGATGTTGACAACTCTTTCAGATACGCTGGTATCCAACCTCGACACATCAAGCCTGCATCCTAGGCGGGGGGCCAGGTACCAGGGAGGAGTCAACAACACCACGCACAGCAGGGACGGGTGGCTACACAGATAAGTGCTAACACTGCTTGATAGGTAGTACTCAAAAAAGTACCTTACAAAGGCGAAAAGTTATTACATTGGGTTATTACATTGGCCTTCAAGCGGAGCCCTAGCTCCATCTCTACATGTATAAACTACTCGACGCCAGCAGGATCACGCTGGAAGCTCGCGGCCACTGTCCTTGCGGAATCCTCCAGGACGGCTTGCCAGCAGTGATGGCTGCCTCAATGCGTGCACCATTGCAAAGAGGTCCTCGCCCCCGTCCTCCTACGGGGGGCGACAACGAGGCCATTAAAGCCAAAGAGTTGGAGGCTCGACGGCAGGTGTCACTGGTGGTCTGGCCAGCGGTGGCGACCACCTCTGCACCGAGTGGCTCGCTAGTGGAGGTGACCACTGCACCGAGTGGCTCGCCAGTGGAGGCAACCACCTCTGCACCGGGCAGCCTCACCAGCGGCAGCGACCACCTATGCGCCGACGGCTTGCCAGCGACAGCGGCCACCACAGCACGTGCGCCATGGCGAAGAGGCCCTCGCCCCTGTCCTCCTACGGGGGTGAGGACAAGACCATCCAAGAACGTGGCCGCCACCTTCACGGCGTATGACGTCTTGTACAACCCCCGGGCAGCGTCGGAGCAGCGCGACCGGTGGCACAGGGGACGCTACGGATGCGGCGGACCTGCGCACGGCGCGACCGTCGCCCATGCAGTCGATGGACAGCCACGCTACGCTTGGCGGTGGGAGGCAGCATTGGAGGCGGCACCGAAGCCATCCAAGCCAAGGAGCCAGACACGCGGCAGCTGACGGCGCCTGCAGCCCGGCCGGCTCCACGTAGCCGAAGTTGGACTCCTTCGCGAGGCTGGTGAGCATCCTTTCCCCCGAATGCTGGAGGAAGTAGGGAGCCACCAGCCCATGCGGAAGGTAGGGCCACAACCCGGCTCGCTCTCCACCCCTGCAAGGCTGATGAACATCCTTGAAGCTAAGGGTAGGGGGGAGACCACAGCCCGACTCGCTTCTCTTCACCACAAGGCTGGTGGTCGTCCTTGTAGATGACCACTGGTGGGTGACCGCAGCCGGGCTGCATGATGAAAATCCTTGAAGCTAAGTGATGACAGAAGAGCGCCAACCCCTACAAAGTCGCGCTCCTCCAACAACAGCAAGAAGAAGACAAGATCGGCAGCACCACCACGCAGGAAACAAGGAGCGCGAGCTCCCTGGCGGTGAGATCGCTAGGGGGGTGGCACTGATGCAGATCCTTCCAGTGAACACCATGAGAACACCTAGAGGGGGGGGGGGTGAATAGGTGATCCTGTAAAACTTCAAAAACTTATAGCCACAAAAACTTGGTTAATTGTTAGCACAATAATTGCCAAGTGGCTAAAGAGGAATCCTCAACAAAACACAATAACCAACAAGGATCAATCACAGAGATGGCACGGTGGTTATCCCGTGGTTCGGCCAAGACCAACGCTTGCCTAGATGCGCCTCGCCTTTTACCTTTTTATACTTCTTCTTCTCCCTCTTGTTCCCTTGTTCCTGATCACTATCATTGTCGGGACAGTTAGCAATAAAATGACCAAGCTTACCGCATTTGAAGCATGAGCGCTTCCCCTTGGCTTTGGTCTTGCTTGGCTGTCCCTTGCGACCCTTAAGCACCGTCTTAAATCTTTTGATGACGAGGGCCATCTCTTCATCATTAAGTCCGGCCGCCTCAATCTGTGCTACCTTGCTAGGTAGCGCCTCCTTGCTTCTTGTTGCCTTGAGAGCAAGGGGTTGCGGCTCGTTGATCGGACCATTCAAGGCGTCGTCCACGTACCTCGCCTTCTTGATCATCATTCGCCCGCTAACGAATTTTCCGAGGACTTCTTCGGGCGACATTTTAGTGTACCTGGGATTCTCACGAATATTATTCACCAAATGAGGATCAAGAACGGTAAAGGACCTTAGCATCAGTCGGACGACGTCGTGGTCCGTCCATCGCGTGCTTCCGTAGCTCCTTATTTTGTTGATAAGGGTCTTGAGCCGGTTGTATGTTTGAGTTGGCTCCTCGCCCCTTATCATCGCGAACCTTCCAAGCTCGCCCTCCACCAACTCCATTTTGGTGAGCAAGGTGACGTCGTTCCCCTCATGAGAGATCTTGAGGGTGTCCCAGATCTGCTTGGCATTGTCCAAGCCGCTCACCTTGTGATACTCGTCCCTGCACAAAGAGGCTAGCAACACAGTAGTAGCTTGTGCATTTTTATGAATCTGTTCATTAATAAACACAGGGCTATCCGAGCTATCAAATTTCATTCCACTTTCCACAATCTCCCAAATGCTTGGATGGAGAGAAAACAAGTGAGTACGCATTTTATGGATCCAAAATCCGTATCCTCTCCATCAAAGTGAGGGGGCTTGCAAGTGGAATGGGGAGCAATTGAGCATTTGAGCTATGCGGAATGCGCGAATAATCGAAAGAAAAGTTTGAGTTAACCATCTTTCGTCTGTCGTAGTCATCGTTGTCCTTTTGGGAGGAGGAAGATTCGTCGCTGTCGTAGTAAACAATTTCCTTGATGCGCCTTGTCTTCTTCTTCCTCCCGTCTTTTCTTTTGTGGCCCGAGCCTGAGTCGGTGGGCCTGTCATCATTGGGCTCGTTGATGAAGGACTCTTTCTCCTTGTCGTTGATCACCATCCCCTTGCCCTTAGGATCCATCTCTTCGGGCGGTTAGTCCCTTTCTTGAAGAGAACGGCTCCGATACCAATTGAGAACACCTAGAGGGGGGGGTGAATAGGTGATCCTGTAAAACTTCAAAAACTTATAGCCACAAAAACTTGGTTAATTGTTAGCACAATAATTGCCAAGTGGTTAAAGAGGAATCCTCAACAAAACACAATAACCAACAAGGATCAATCACAGAGATGGCACGGTGGTTATCCCGTGGTTCGGCCAAGACCAACGCTTGCCTACTCCACGTTGTGGCGTCCCAACGGACGAGGGTTGCAATCAACCCCTCTCAAGCAGTCCAAAGACCTACTTGAATACCACGGTGTTTTGTTTGCTTTTTCTCAATCCCGTTTGCGAGGAATCTCCACAACTTGGAGCCTCTCGCCCTTACACTTGAAATTCACAAAGAACACGGAGCAAGGAAGGGATTAGCAACGCACACAAGACACAAGAATCAGAGTGTCAACACGCACACAAATCGCAACAAGAGCTCTCAACACGACTCAATGAGTTCACAACTCCACAAGAGCTCTATATGCTATCACAATGAAACGAATGCGCGAAATCTATGTCTTGGTGCTTAGAAATGTTGTGGAGATGCTTGGTGTACTCCTCCATGCGCCAAGGGGTCCCTTTTATAGCCCCAAGGCAGCTAGGAGCCATTGGGAGCAATCTTGGAAGGCTGATCTTGCCTTTTGTCGACTGGCGCACCGGACAGTCCGGTGCACACCGGACACTGTCCGGTGCCCGATTTCCTTCCTTAAATAGTGAAGCCGACCGTTGGCAGCTTGAGAGCCGTTGGCGCACCGGACATGTCCGGTGCACACCGGACAGTCCGGTGCCCCCTTCTAGCCATTGGCTCGGCCACGTGCCCCGCGCAGATCGCGCGGCCGACCGTTGCCCCGGCCGACCGTTGGCTAAAACCGGACAGTCCGGTGCACACCGGACAGTCCGGTGAATTATAGCCGTACGTCGCCGGTGAATTCCCGAGAGCGGCCAGTTCGCTCGAACCAGCCTGGCGCACCGGACACTGTCCGGTGCACCACCGGACAGTCCGGTGCTCCCAGACTCAGCAGATTCTTGGCTGCTCGAGCCAAGACATTTCCAATTGGATTTTTCCTGTTTCCAGCACTTAGACACAATACATTAGTCCATAAAACAATGTACTAAGTCTGAGAAACATACCTTTATCCTTGATTTGTACTTTGTCCACCTCTTTACACTTAGGCACTTGTGTTGGACACTAAATCACCAAAACACTTAGAAATGGCCCAAGGGCACATTTCCCTTTCAATCTCCCCCTTTTTGGTGATTTATGCCAACACAACATAAAGCAAGTAGAACAAGTACAAAAACAATTCAAATTAGAACTCAAAATCGTTTTGATTCAATTTGACATATATGGATCACTCTATGCCACCACTTGGTTTGTTTTTGCAAATCAAACTCAAATTCCTATCTCTAAGTCAAAACCACTTGTAGAGACATAAAGAGAGGTTTTCCAAAGAAATTTGATCAAGGATTTCAAAAACTCCCCCTTTTTCCCATAATCAACACTTCTCCCCACAAGAGGCCAACTTTTGACATAAAAGACAATAAAAGAGTTTTGACAAAGCAAAAGCTCTAATCTACTATTTTCAAAATTTCTCAAGTGGTAGCTGATCCATTTATTGCTTTGGCCTTTATTTTCTCCCCCTTTGGCATCAAGCACCAAAACGGGATCAATCTTGGCCCATTAACCCCATTGCCTCACCAAAATTTTCAAATAAGAACACAAAGGCAATAGGAGTATAAAGATGAACTTGGAAAAGTTACTCTTTCTCATCGGAGTGCAGTGGAAGTCTTGCATGGTCCAAGTCCACCTTTTCCCTTTCAATTCTCCTTGGAGACTAAAACAACCAAACTCAAGTACATGGTTAGTCTCAAAGGGTCAAGTTGTAGCACAGCTCCCCCTAAATATGTGCATCACTTGCAAAAAGGACTTGTGAGGTCCAGGGAGTGTTTGTACAACTTGAGCACCACAATAAGCAACAAAATGCAGAATGAACATGATCAAAGGCATAAACACATATATGCTACAATTCAATCCAAGTTCCGCGAATCTAAGATATTGAGCTCACTACGCAGCCTGCAAAAGGTCTTCTCATCTAGAGGCTTGGTAAAGATATCGGCTAGCTGGTTCTCGGTGCTAACATGAAACACTTCGATATCTCCCTTTTGCTGGTGGTCTCTCAAAAAGTGATGCCGGATGTCAATGTGCTTTGTGCGGCTGTGCTCAACAGGATTTTCCGCTATTCGGATAGCACTCTCATTGTCACATAGGAGTGGGACTTTGCTCAGATTGTAGCCAAAGTCCCGGAGGGTTTGCCTCATCCAAAGCAGTTGCGCGCAACACTGTCCTGCGGCAACGTACTCGGCCTCAGCGGTGGATAGGGCAACGGAGGTTTGTTTCTTAGAGTTCCATGACACCAGGGACCTTCCTAAGAATTGGCACGTCCCCGATGTACTCTTCCTATCGACCTTACATCCAGCATAGTCGGAATCCGAGTACCCAATTAAGTCAAAGTTAGACCCCTTTGGATACCAGATCCCGAAGCAAGGCGTAGCAACTAAATATCTAAGAATTCGCTTCACAGCCACTAAGTGACACTCCTTAGGATCGGATTGAAATCTAGCACATATGCATACGCTAAGCATAATATCCGGTCTACTAGCACATAAATAAAGCAAAGAACCTATCATGGACCGGTATGCTTTTTGATCAACGGACTTACCACCTTTGTTGAGGTCGGTGTGTCCGTCAGTTCCCATCGGCGTCTTTGCGGGCTTGGCGTCCTTCATCCCAAACCGCTTTAGCAAGTATTGCGTGTACTTCGTTTGGGAGATGAAAGTGCCGTCCTTAAGTTGCTTCACTTGAAACCCAAGGAAGTAGTTCAACTCGCCCATCATCGACATCTCGAATTTCTGCGTCATCACCCTGCTAAACTCTTCACAAGACTTTTGGTTAGTAGAGCCAAATATTATGTCATCGACATAAATTTGGCACACAAAAAGATCACCATCGCAAGTCTTAGTAAAAAGAGTTGGATCGGCTTTCCCAACCTTGAAAGCATTAGCAATTAAGAAGTCTCTAAGGCATTCATACCATGCTCTTGGGGCTTGCTTAAGTCCATAGAGCGCCTTAGAGAGCTTACACACGTGGTCGGGGTACCGTTCATCCTCAAAGCCAGGGGGTTGCTCCACGTACACCTCCTCCTTGATCGGCCCGTTGAGGAAAGCGCTCTTCACATCCATTTGGTACAACCTGAAGGAATGGTGAGCGGCATATGCTAGCAAGATACGAATTGATTCTAGCCTAGCCACGGGAGCAAAAGTCTCCTCAAAGTCCAAACCTGCGACTTGGGCATAACCTTTTGCCACAAGCCGAGCCTTGTTCCTTGTCACCACCCCATGCTCGTCCTGTTTGTTGCGGAACACCCACTTGGTTCCCACAACATTTTGCTTGGGGCGAGGCACCAGTGTCCAAACTTCATTGCGCTTGAAATTGTTGAGTTCCTCCTGCATGGCCAACACCCAGTCCGGATCTAGCAAGGCCTCTTCTACCCTGAAAGGCTCAATAGAAGAGACAAAAGAGTAATGCTCACAAAAATTAACTAATCTTGAATGAGTAGTTACTCCCTTGCTAATATCACCCAAAATTTGGTCGACGGGATGATCCCTTTGGATCGTCGCTCGAACTTGGGTTGGAGGTGCCTGAGGTGCTTCTTCCTCTTCGATTTGAACATCCTGTGCTCCCCCTTGATCATGCGCCTCCACTTGAGGTACCTGTTCGTCATCCTGGGTTGGGGGATGCACCATAGTTGAGGAAGACGGTTGATCTTGCTCCAAATGTTCCTGAGGCCGTACATCTCCAATGGCCATGGTGCGTATCACGGCCGTTGGAACATCTTCTTCATCTACATCATCAAGATCAACAACTTGCTCTCTTGGAGAGCCATTAGTCTCATCAAATACAACGTCGCTAGAGACTTCAACCAAACCCGATGATTTGTTGAAGACCCTATACGCCTTTGTATTTGAATCATAACCTAATAAAAACCCTTCTACTGCTTTGGGAGCAAATTTGGAATTCCTACCCTTCTTCACTAGAATGTAGCATTTACTCCCAAATACACGAAAGTACGATAGATTGGGTTTGTTACCAGTTAGCAGCTCATATGAAGTCTTCTTGAGGAGGCGGTGAAGGTAGACCCTGTTGATGGCGTGGCAAGCCGTGTTCACGGCTTCCGACCAAAAGCACTCGGGGGTCTTGAACTCTTCAAGCATAGTCCTCGCCATATCTATGAGCGTCCTGTTCTTCCTCTCTACCACACCATTTTGCTGAGGTGTGTAGGGAGCGGAGAACTCGTGCTTGATCCCCTCCTCCTCAAGGAACTCCTCCACTTGAAGATTCTTGAATTCGAACCCGTTGTCGCTCCTTATCTTCTTCACCTTGAGCTCAAACTCATTTTGAGCTCTCCTTAGGAAGCGCTTGAGGGTCCCTTGGGTTTCAGACTTATCCTGCAAAAAGAACACCCAAGTGAAGCGGGAAAAGTCATCAACAATAACTAGACCATACTTACTTCCTCCTATGCTCAGATAGGCGACGGGTCCGAAGAGGTCCATATGCAGCAACTCCAGAGGTCTTGACGTGGTCATCACATTCTTGCTATGATGTGCTCCTCCCACTTGTTTACCTGCTTGACAAGCTGCACAAGGTCTATCTTTTTCGAAATGAACATTGGTTAGACCTATCACGTGTTCTCCCTTTAGAAGCTTGTGGAGGTTCTTCATCCCCACATGTGCTAAGCGGCGATGCCACAACCAGCCCATGCAAGTCTTAGCCATTAAGCATGCATCTAGACTGGCCTCTTCTTTTGCAAAATCAACTAAGTAAAGTTTGCCGTCTAGTACACCCTTAAAAGCTAGTGAACCATCACATCTTCTAAAGACAGACACATCTACATTTGTAAATAGACAGTTATATCCCATATTGCATAGTTGACTAACAGATAGCAAATTATATCCAAGAGACTCTACTAAAAACACATTAGAGATAGAGTGCTCATTTGAGATTGCAATTTTACCTAACCCTTTTACCTTGCCTTGATTCCCATCACCGAATATTATTGAATCTTGGGAATCCTTATTCTTGACGTAGGAGGTGAACATCTTCTTCTCCCCCGTCATATGGTTTGTGCATCCGCTGTCGATAATCCAGCTTGAACCCCCGGATGCATAAACCTGCAAGGCAAATTTAGGCTTGGGTCTTAGGTACCCAACTCATGTTGGGTCCTACAAGGTTAGCACAAATATCCTTAGGGACCCAAATGCAAGTTTTGTCTCCCTTGCATCTTGCCCCTAATTTTCTAGCAACTATCTTCCTATCCTTTCTACAAATAGCAAAAGAAGCATTTAAAGCATGATATATTGTAGAAGGTTCATTTACTTTCCTAGGAACATTAACAACATTTCTCCTAGGCATATTATGAACAACATTTCTCCTACCAACATTTCTATCATGCACATAAGAAGAACTAGAAGCAAACATGGCATGAGAATCAAAGGCATTATATGCATTACAACTCCTATAAGCATTTCTAGATTGTCTCCTATCATGGTACATAAAGGCATGGTTCTTTTGCACACTACTAGCCATAGGGGCCTTCCCTTTCTCCTTGGCGGAGATGGGAGCCTTATGGCTTGTCAAGTTCTTGGCTTCCCTCTTGTAACCAAGTCCATCCTTAATTGAGGGGTGTCTACCAATCATGTAGGCATCCCTTGCAAATTTTAGCTTGTCAAATTCATTCTTGCTAGTCTTAAGTTGGGCATTAAGACTAGCTAATTCCTCATTTAATTTGGAAATTGAAACTAAATGATCACTACAAGCATCAATGTCAAAATCTTTACACCTATTACAAGTTTCAACAATTTCTACACAAGAATTAGATTTACTAGCTACTTCTAGTTTAGCATTTAAATCATCATTAAAACTTTTTAACGTAGCAATAGTTTCATGACAAGAAGATAATTCACTAGAGAGCATTTTATTCCTTTTAATTTCTAGAGCAAGAGACTTTTGTGCTTCTACAAATTTATCATGTTCTTCATACAACAAATCCTCTTGCTTTTCTAAAAGCATATTCTTATCATTCAAGGCATCAATTAATTCATTAATTTTGTCTACCTTGGTTCTATCTAGGCCCTTAAACAAACATGAATAATCTATTTCATCCTCATCACTAGATTCGTCCTCACTTGAAGAAGCATAAGTAGAGTTTTGAGTACATACCTTCTTCTCTCTTGCCATAAGGCATGTGTGACGCTCGCTTGGAAAGAGGGCCGATTTGTTGAAGGCGGTGGCGGCGAGTCCCTCATTGTTAGAGTCGGAAGAGGAGCAATCCGAATCCCACTCCTTGCCCAGATGCGCCTCGCCTTTTGCCTTTTTATACTTCTTCTTCTCCCTCTTGTTCCCTTGTTCCTGATCACTATCATTGTCGGGATAGTTAGCAATAAAATGACCAAGCTTACCGCATTTGAAGCATGAGCGCTTCCCCTTGGCTTTGGTCTTGCTTGGCTGTCCCTTGCGACCCTTAAGCACCGTCTTAAATCTTTTGATGATGAGGGCCATCTCTTCATCATTAAGTCCGGCCGCCTCAATCTGTGCTACCTTGCTAGGTAGCGCCTCCTTGCTTCTTGTTGCCTTGAGAGCAAGGGGTTGCGGCTCGTTGATCGGACCATTCAAGGCGTCGTCCACGTACCTCGCCTTCTTGATCATCATTCGCCCGCTAACGAATTTTCCGAGGACTTCTTCGGGCGACATTTTGGTGTACCTAGGATTCTCACGAATATTATTCACCAAATGAGGATCAAGAACGGTAAAGGACCTTAGCATCAGTCGGACGACGTCGTGGTCCGTCCATCGCGTGCTTCCGTAGCTCCTTATTTTGTTGATAAGGGTCTTGAGCCGGTTGTATGTTTGAGTTGGCTCCTCGCCCCTTATCATCGCGAACCTTCCAAGCTCGCCCTCCACCAACTCCATTTTGGTGAGCAAGGTGACGTCGTTCCCCTCATGAGAGATCTTGAGGGTGTCCCAGATCTGCTTGGCATTGTCCAAGCCGCTCACCTTGTGATACTCGTCCCTGCACAAAGAGGCTAGCAACACAGTAGTAGCTTGTGCATTTTTATGAATCTGTTCATTAATAAACACAGGGCTATCCGAGCTATCAAATTTCATTCCACTTTCCACAATCTCCCAAATGCTTGGATGGAGAGAAAACAAGTGAGTACGCATTTTGTGGCTCCAAAATCCGTATCCTCTCCATCAAAGTGAGGGGGCTTGCCAAGTGGAATGGGGAGCAATTGAGCATTTGAGCTATGCGGAATGCGCGAATAATCGAAAGAAAAGTTTGAGTTAACCGTCTTTCGTCTGTCGTAGTCATCGTTGTCCTTTTGGGAGGAGGAAGATTCGTCGCTGTCGTAGTAAACAATTTCCTTGATGCGCCTTGTCTTCTTCTTCCTCCCGTCTTTTCTTTTGTGGCCCGAGCCTGAGTCGGTGGGCCTGTCATCATTGGGCTCGTTGACGAAGGACTCTTTCTCCTTGTCGTTGATCACCATCCCCTTGCCCTTAGGATCCATCTCTTCGGGCGGTTAGTCCCTTTCTTGAAGAGAACGGCTCCGATACCAATTGAGAACACCTGGAGGGGGGGTGAATAGGTGATCCTGTAAAACTTCAAAAACTTATAGCCACAAAAACTTGGTTAATTGTTAGCACAATAATTGCCAAGTGGTTAAAGAGGAATCCTCAACAAAACACAATAACCAACAAGGATCAATCACAGAGATGGCACGGTGGTTATCCCATGGTTCGGCCAAGACCAACGCTTGCCTACTCCACGTTGTGGCGTCCCAACGGACGAGGGTTGCAATCAACCCCTCTCAAGCGGTCCAAAGACCTACTTGAATACCACAGTGTTTTGTTTGCTTTTTCTCAATCCCGTTTGCGAGGAATCTCCACAACTTGGAGCCTCTCGCCCTTACACTTGAAATTCACAAAGAACACGGAGCAAGGAAGGGATTAGCAACGCACACAAGACACAAGAATCAGAGTGTCAACACGCACACAAATCGCAACAAGAGCTCTCAACATGACTCAATGAGTTCACAACTCCACAAGAGCTCTATATGCTATCACAATGAAACGAATGCGCGAAATCTATGTCTTGGTGCTTAGAAATGTTGTGGAGATGCTTGGTGTACTCCTCCATGCGCCAAGGGGTCCCTTTTATAGCCCCAAGGCAACTAGGAGCCGTTGGGAGCAATCTTGGAAGGCTGATCTTGCCTTCTGTCGACTGGCGCACCGGACAGTCCGGTGCACACCGGACACTGTCCGGTGCCCGATTTCCTTCCTTAAATAGCGAAGCCGACCGTTGGCAGCTTGAGAGCCGTTGGCGCACCGGACATGTCTGGTGCACACCGGACAGTCCGGTGCCCCCTTCTAGCCGTTGGCTCGGCCATGTGCCCCGCACAGATCGCGTGGCCGATCGTTGGCCCGGCCGACCGTTGGCTCACCGGACAGTCCGGTGCACACCGGACAGTCCGGTGAATTATAGCCGTACGCCGCCGGTGAATTCCCGAGAGCGGCCAGTTCGCTCGAACCAGCCTGGCGCACCGGACACTGTCCGGTGCTCCCAAACTCAGCAGATTCTTGGCTGCTCGAGCCAAGACATTTCCAATTGGATTTTTCCTGTTTCCAGCACTTAGACACAATACATTAGTCCATAAAACAATGTACTAAGTCTGAGAAACATACCTTTATCCTTGATTTGTACTTTGTCCACCTCTTTACACTTAGGCACTTGTGTTGGACACTAAATCACCAAAACACTTAGAAATGGCCCAAGGGCACATTTGCCTTTCACACCGGCGCGCTCTATTCAGAGGCCCGGAAGGCAGAAGGGCACAACGAATGGAAGAGAAGCGAGGCATGGCTACTGCCCAAGGGATGAGCCCTTTTTAAAGGCAGATTTCCCCGCTCGTGCCCCGAAGCGTCACGGGCGAGTCTCCCCCAATGCACGCTTGGTATCCAGCCTATGGCATGGGGCCCAACCCTGCATGAGTTGCAGCTGGCTCGATGGGGCGAAGAAGGCGAATCGCCGCGCAAGGAGCGTGTTATCGCCCCGCGGTAGGTGCGCCGCTTCATCTTCGCCGTGACCAACAGTCCAACCTCAGGCACAGGGGACCACCGTGGAAGAGGCATGCCACTGCCTGCGGTGACGCGCCCCTCCGCCTCCACCAAAAGCAACGGCCCAGTCTCTCACGCAGGGGCCTGTAACATCCCAATATCTCAACCCAAGGTTTGGAACCCTAATCTCCTAAACCCCCCATTTCTATTTTTCTCCCTAAACTCCACCCTTAGGTCATCTCATCATATGCATACACTTGGATTGTTAGGAACACCTCACATAGATTATTTTCAACCCTTAAGATTATTTAGCAAATGGTTGATTCAAAAGAAAAGGAAATAAAAAGAAACAAAAATAGAAAATGGAAAAATGAAATAGAAAACAGAAAAAGAAAAAAAGAAAACCCTTCCCCTCGGCTGTTGGGGACTTGTTCTCAAATGCTATGGATTAAGAACAAGACAACACAGAAAGAAGTTAATAGTTAATGTCCTTCGTCCTCCGAAGCATTATTTCCCTTAGGATATAACGATTTTGGACGAAGGTTATGAAGGTCATACCTTCATCATCACAGTTTATATTGATAAAAGGAAAAGCATATGAAACATGAAAGAGTACATGAATAATCACATAACATTATTAAGTGTCCTCATTATATGATTATGGAAGAATAAGGACAATATTGAATTACATTTGTACCTTCGATTTGGTGGAAGGCAAGAACACAAGCGTGACGTACAAGCGAATACAAGTCAGCGTGAACAGTACGGGGGTACTGTTCATCTATTTATAGACACAGGATACAGCCAGTGAAGAATTACAATTATGCTCCTCATGAAAGTTTACAACATTGACTCAAACCTTTATGGACTAAAAGGTCATTCTATCTTTAAGTCGGTTTGTAATACCGAAGCTTCATAAAGAGGAACCTTCGGTCATCTCCTGCGGACAGCTTCAGCCGAAGCTGCTTCTTCCTACAAGGCCTTCGGCGCGACGAAGCATAGCCCCAACAGTAGCCCCTTTCGCGGCGCTAGATCGTTTTTCGTAACGAGCTTGATCCGTGAAAAAAGTTTCTTAAGCTTCGGGAAGCCGAAGGTCCAAAAAACACCTTCCCTGAGCTCGTTGTCGAGAAACGATTCAGTTTCCGAGCGCGTAGCAGTCCCACTTTGCAGAGTTACCGTTTGGTCTCTGCGGTCCACCGCGCAGCGAGTGCAGGCGACTGTCCGCCTGGTGTAAAAATCCTGGCGTTTCGCCTTCTTACCTGCAGCACTATATAAACAGACGAGTAGGTGTGAAGTTACCACAGCATTCATTGCTATTTGCACTGTTTTACTGCCAAAATTTTTAACCATCGCCGAAGCTTGATTCTCGGAATCGAATGAAGCTCCAACTTGAAGCCTGCTTCGTCAGAAGGAAAAACTTCGGAAGAAAAAAGTATTTAATTTCCACAAACTCAGAATTAAATGGCCAGAGTGCGATCTACGGCCAGGGTTGAGCGTGAAGGAGGCGAAGCTGAAGGTTCGGAGACTGTTCCCATCTCTGAAGCAATGCAACGATCCGGACTGGTAACTTCGGAAGAAATCCCCACTGTTGAAGTAGAACAAGCAACTGCCGAAGCAGAAGATGAGAACATTGAAGAAACTGATCCCGAAGATGATTATCGTATTGCCATGCCAAGTAAGCCCAGCCACTTGGACTTCGGAAAGTCGACTGTTTCGAAGGCTGATCTCTCCAAGATGGTAAAGTCAGGTTATTTCAGTGAAAGTCAGAAGAAGCTACTTCGCTTCGGGGGGGAAGAAACTACCCCGAAGCCAGAGAAGGATGAAATAGTCATTTTCAAGAGCTTTCTAAAGGCTGGGTTGAGATTTCCCCTTCATAGGATTATTGCAGATGTATTGAAGAAGTTTGGTATCTACTTTCATCAGTTGACTCCCAACGCTATCGTCAGGCTTAGTGTTTATATCTGGGCCCTCCGAAGCCAGGCGGTGGAGCCGTTTGCCGACAGCTTTTGTCGAGTTCATGAGCTGCATTACCAGACGAAGGCTAGAAAAGATGGATTACATGATAACTTTGGTTGCTACAATTTTGCCTATCGGAAAACCACAAAGTTTCCTGTAATCAGCTACCGAAGCAAATGGCCGGCAGGCTGGAAATCAGAATGGTTTTATGTGAAGGTTGACGAAGACAAAGAGAAGCTGGTACAAAGCCCTCTTGAATTGATCTTCGGAGAAACAAGACCACGATGCCAAATGTCATTAGAAGGTTCCACTTGGGATGCACTGGCTGAGTTTAAAATTATTTCAGAGCATATCGGTACTAGGGACCTAGTTCAAGAGTTCTTGGCCTTCAGGGTTTTTCCTACTTTAAAAGAATGGGAAATGCCGAAGCTAGAGGGGGAGAAGAAAGAAGGGGAACTTGTGCGGTTACCTTACTATTACAAGTTTAAGAAATACTTTAAAAAACCTTGCCAAGAATGGCTGGACACAGTTGAAATAATGTGCAATGAAATTCTTGGGAATTACTCCAAAAAAGAAGATCAATTGATGACTGCGGCCTTCGGCACCCGTCCGAAGCGAAGGCTGAATCGAGTGCTGGACGCCCTGGGTTTTGAATACCCTGACTATGAAAATCTGAACAAAGGTGCCGGGGGCCAAAAAAGGAAAAGGGGAGCCGAAGCTTTAAATGAAGATGAGGAAGAACCACCAAAAAAGAAGAATATTCCGAAGAAGAAAATATCATCTCCGAAGCGAAAAGTATCTGACGAAGAGGAGACTCCGACATCACGCTCTGCCACTGACGTGGAAGAGATTTTAAAGGAAATGACTGAATCCCTGCCTGCGAAGCTAAGTCCATTGGGGCCTCAACTGACAAAGTTTTTTTAGAAGGAAAAGGAGCCCGAAAAAACGAAGAAAACAACTAAAACAAAGAGACAAAGAATCATCGCAGTGACAGAAGTCATTGACAAGACACCACCGAGAGCTTCAGCTCAAAAGATACCAGCGGCTGAAGAAATAACAAATATTGAAATCACACCTTCGGGGGTCGCGGCTGCCGAAGCTATCTCACCTGAAGGTTTGAACTTGGAAAGCACAATTGAGCACATTGACAAAATACTGCTAGACATGGCCACAGAAGAAGCTACTGCTGCCGCCGAAGAGGCCATGGCCGCAGTGTCTGGGAAATAAAAGGAAATTGCTGACGAAGCTTCAGAGGACGAAGCCTTCATGTTCCAAAATTTGGTTGGAGAAGAATTGTCAAAAACCGAAATAGAAGAGCTTAAAGAGTATGCCAAATCCTGCGGATATAAACCAGGAGCACTCCTCTTCGGGGGTATTAACGATGAAAAATTGGACTGCATCCGGGATCAAACTGGAGCTAAGGTCATCGGTACTCTATCAAAGAGTATCGGTTTTCCGAAGCTGGAAATGGACATTAGCCGCTACCGACGACAACATATCGTTGGTAGTTTATTTTATTCCAATTTCAAGGTGAACTACTATTCCCTTGACTTTTATTGTTTTCAATAATGTAGACCTGTCTTAACGAAGGTTGTTTACGTGCAGAGTATGCTACTGAGCAAGGCTTTGAAAATGCAGCAAGATCTGGAAGACAAAAAGCACGAGGTTATAATTGAAAATTTAGAGAGCAAAATAAAAGAGCAATTAGCTACTATTGAAAAGAAGAACTTTGAGCTTCAGGCAACTGAAGGCTTATTGGCAGAAGCCGAAGTTAAAATAGTGGAATTGAATACGAAGCTTCTCTGCCAATCTGAACAGTTTGAACAAGAAAAACAAGAACTATATGCGAAACTTGAAGCCGAAGTCCAAGAAAATTCAGTTTTGAAAAAATTATTGGCGAGCCTTCAAGATAAATGTTTGGAATTTAGCAACAGATGTATTGAACGACTGAGAAAAATCTTCCACTCAGTTGGAGCTAGCAGTGAGAAATTTACCCCGTCAGCTGAAGATTTACCAAAGACCTTCGAACATATTGAAGGTGAAATTGATGAGCTTGACGAAGTTATAGCCGGGCACGGTGACTTCTGTGCCTGGGTAGCTTCTCGGGGCACTGCTGCTGCCTTCCTAAAAGCTGGCTGTGATCATGGAAAAATTGTCAATAGGCCCAATTTCACTTTATCACCATCAATCCTAGATGACATCCCTGATCTCGCCCGAAGTATTTCCAATAGATTTATAAAAATGATATGGACAAAAGGCGGGCGAGAGAAGGCTGGAGACGAAGCTCGGAGTCATCTTGAACCAGTAAGAAATCATACCTTGTGCTTACCTCTTCCTTCAAGCTCGATTTTGACTTACAACAACTTGATTCATGTAGGATAACGAAACCGAAGTCGATGATTAGAAGAGTGACGCCGAAGCTGAAATCCCTTGAAGATTAAGTAGGAGTAGACTGTAGATAGACTAAGGAAACTTTTGAGATAACTTGTGTAAATGTAACTAAACTTGTCTTTTATGAGTTCTGTTCATACCTTGTATTATGCTCTTACCCTTCTATTAATGTATGTGAAATGCTTTGGTGCGGACGAAATTATCTTTTTTGAGCCGAAGGCGAAAAAACACCTTCCCTTCTTTTCGTACACGGCAAAGCATAGAAAACAACATTTCCCTTTCTTCCGAAGCCCTCCTTTTTGTATGCGAAGAAGCTCTTCTCTTATGCCGAAACAACCACTTATGCCATGATGATGATTATCCTATATATGCCTGAATGAATGTTTATGAATGCAAATGCTATGATGTAATGTGATGTGCGAATTAATGTCCAAACACATATCCGAAGCCATACCCTTAGCCATTATTTCCTTAGAAACAATCACACATCAGCTCTGCATTCCCTTAGGAACGACTTTGGAGCTTCTTCGCCTTTTACTTTCGGCGGAATCAGCGTTGACTTTTCGCTGTAAGCTCTGCATTCCCTTAGGAACGACTTTGGAGCTTCTTCGCCTTTTACTTTCGGTGGAATCAGCGTTGACTTTTCGCTGTAAGCTCTGCATTCCCTTAGGAACGACTTTGGAGCTTCTTCGCTTTTTCAGTTTTCGGCACTCGATGGTGCGTTCTCAGCTTTTACATTTACATTCCTTGGGGGATTTTGCTCTTATAGAACTAAAAAGGAAATTACATATGATGGCCCCATTAAAAACCTTTCTCCCCCTTTAGAAAGGAAAAGGGTGCCATGAAAAAGAAAAAACATAAAAAAGTTACATCAAGTTACACATAATATCGCCGAAGCTCATCCGCATTCCAAGATCTTGGAATGTCGTTGCCGTCCATGTCCTTCAATCTGTATGAACCAGGTCTTTACGAAGATGCTACTAAGAAAGGTCCCTCCCATTTCAACTGTAACTTGCCCACTGTGTCTGGGTTGGCCACTCTCCGAAGCACCAAGTGTCCCGGCTCAATATTCTTTAGCCGAACTTTTCTATCTCGCCATTTGACTGTTTCGGCTTGGTATTTATTGATATTCTCCACAGCTTGAAGCCTGATCCCTTCTAAAGCATCTTTTTCCACAAAACAAGCATCTTCAGGACCTGATTCTGTCGAAGCTACTACTCTTATTGATCCAGTTTTAGCTTCTTCCGGAGTTATTGCTTCGTCACCGAATAATAACTTGAATGGAGTAAAGCCTGTAGACCTTGATGTTGTTGTATTGTGGCTCCACACCACTTTGGTTAACTGATCTGGCCACTTTCCCCTGGGTTGATTGAAGATTAACTTCATTATTCCTGTCATTATAATGCCGTTGGCTCTTTCAACGAGCCCATTTGACTCCGGATGCCTGACTGATGCAAAATGGATCTTCGTACCAATTTGATCACAGAAATTTCTGAAAGCTTCGGAGTCGAATTGTGTTCCATTATCTACAGTGATGGCCTTCGGTACCCCGAAACGACAAACAATATTCTGCCAGAAAAACTTTTGGACAGTGGCCGAAGTTATTGTGGCTAATGGCTTTGCCTCAATCCATTTAGAAAAATACTCCACAGTCACTATAACATATCTTAAATTCCCTTGGGCCGGTGGTAATGGACCTAACAAGTCAAGGCCCCACCTTTGCAATGGCCAGATGGGTTGTATGAGCTGTGTTAAAGACGAAGGTTGGTTTTGATCTCTTGCACATTTCTGACAACCTTCGCACTTTTGAACTAATTCCGCTGCATCCGAAGCTGCCTTCGGCCAATAAAACCCTTGGCGGAAAACTTTTCCAAGTAACGACCTAGATCCAATGTGAGATCCACACAGGCCTGCATGTATTTCTTTCATCAACTCTATACCTTTGGTTCTAGATAAACACTTGAGTAACGGAGCGCAAACTCCATGCTTGTACAATTCCCCTTCTATCATGACATATGGACAAGCTCTTGCCTCTATCCTCCTGTTATAAGCTTCGTCATCTGAAAGGAACTTACCCTGAAGGTAAGAGATGATCTCAGTTCTCCAATCTTCACTATAAACAGGAGATATGTTGAGGACTGCTCTTTCAAGGAGTTCCACTGAAGGTGCCTTTATTGTTTCGAAAAACACATCCGAAGGTAAAGGCAGCCCCTGTGCTGCTGACTTAGCTAGCAAATCAGCATGCTCATTTTGTCCTCGAGGGATATTTTTGACAGAAAATCCTTCGAAGGAAGCTTCGATTCTTCGGACCATGTCTAGATATTTTTCAAGCTTCGGATCTTTAGCCTTGCAACTCTTGTCGATATGACCCGAAACAACCTGGGAATCAGTTTTAAGGATGGCCCTTCTGATTCCCATTGCTTTTAATTTCCGAAGGCCCAAAAGCAGGGCTTCGTACTCAGTAATATTGTTTGTACAGCTAAAATCGAGTCTTGCCGCATAACAAGTTTTAACTTTGGATGGTGAGACCAACACAGCGGCTGCTCCTGCTCCGAAGGTTCCCCAAGACCCATCGCAAAACGCTGTCCACACTTCGGCATCTTTATTTGTTTCTTCATCCTGAGCCCCTGGCGTCCAATCGGCAATGAAATCTGCCAACGCTTGAGACTGGATCGAGGATCTATGCACATAATCAATGCAAAATTCATTGAGCTCTGTAGCCCATTTTCCAATCCGTCCAGTAGCCTCTCTATTTCTCATAATATCCTTCAACGGTTGCGAAGAAGGAACAATAATATTGTATGCTTGAAAGTAATGCCGAAGCTTCCTGGATGCCATCAAAACAGCATATAATACCTTCTCCAATTCTGTATAGTTTTTCTTTGATACACTAAGGACTTCAGATACAAAATACACTGGAACTTGCTTCTTGACTTGGCCATCGAGCTTCTCCTGGACAAGTGCTGCACTTACTGCTGAGTGCGAAGCTGCCACGTATAACAACAAAGGAGCCCCTGGCGTTGGTGGAGTTAATGTTGTTAAATCTATCAAATATTGCTTCAGTTCTTCAAAGGCTTTTTGTTGGCTTGATCCCCATTGAAAGACTTCGGCTGATTTCAGCACTTCGAAGAATGGTAAATTTCTTTCTGCTGATCTGGATATGAATCTATTGAGAGATGCCAGCCTCCCTGTCAATCTTTGGGCCCCCTTTCTTGTAGTTGGTGGCTCCATTCGAAGTATAGCTTCAATTTTACTTGGATTAGCTTCAATTCCCTTTGTTGAAACCAAGCATCCAAGAAATTTCCCCTTCTTTACTCCGAAGACACATTTTTCTGGATTCAGCTTTAAGCCAGCTTGTCTGAAACTGGCGAAGGTCTCCTGCAAATCAGCAATATGATTTTCCTGTTTCATGCTTTTTACAATGATGTCATCAACATAAGTTAGCACATTTCTGCCTATCTGAGACTGGAGGACCTTCGCAGTCATTCTGCTAAAACTTCCTCCAGCGTTTTTGAGCCCCTCAGGCATCCGAAGATAGCAATATGTGCCACTTGGGGTTATGAAGCTAGTCTTCGGCTCATCTTCCTTCTTCATCCAGATTTGGTGATAGCCTGAGTAACAGTCTAGCAGACTCATGAGCTCTGAAGAAGCTGCTGCGTCAACTAAAGAGTCTATCCTTGGCAATGGGAATTCGTCCTTCGGACAAGCCTTGTGAGATCTGTAAAATCGATACACATTCTCCACTTGCCATTGGCCTTCTTTACCATAACAGTGTTAGCTAGCCAGTCTGGGTACTTTACTTCTCTGATAACTCCTGCACTGAGGAGTCTTTTTACTTCATTACGAGCACCTTCGGCCTTATCATCGGACATTTTCCGAAGCCTCTGCTTTCGGGGTCTGAAGGATGGGTCAACATTGAGCGAGTGTTCAATAACATCCCGATTTACTCCGCAGAGGTCATTAGCTGACCATGCAAAAACATCTTTGTTGTTGAACAAAAACCTTATCAAAGTTTTCTCCTGCTCTTCGGATAATTGAGAGCCCAACAGCACCTTCTGCTCTGCTATGTCCTCACATAAGAGCATGGGCTTCGGCTGATCTGCTGAAGCTGCTTTCTCCCTTCTGAATTTGTACTGTTCACAAGCTTCAACTCCATCTATGTTATGGATTGCTTTTGAGTCAGTCCAGCTTCCTTCGGCCCTTCTGGCAGCTTCCTGACTTCCATGAATAGCGATGGGTCCTTGATCCGAAGGTATCTTCATGCAAAGATAGGCAGGATGAAGAATTGCTTCGAAAGCATTGAGGGTGCCACGGCCAATAATTGCATTGTAAGGGTATTCCATGTCAACAATGTCAAACACAACTTGCTCAGTTCTAGTGTTGTTGATGAACCCGAAGGTCACTGACATGGTGATCTTGCCCAGCGCTACAATCTGTCTTCCTCCGAAGCCACAGAGAGGGTGCGTAGCATCATGAATCTTATCTTCTGGCTCTTGCATTTGCCTGAAGGCCTTAGCAAATATGATATCAGCTGCACTGCCTGTATCAACTAAGACATTGTGAACTAGAAATCCTTTGATAACACAAGAGATAACCATGGCATCGTTGTGTGGGTAATCCTTGAGTTGAAGGTCCTCTTGGGAGAAGGTAATAGGAATGTGAGACCATCTCGACTTGATGAAGGGTCCTTGCACCCCAACATGCTGTACCCTTCTCTGTGCTTCCTTCTTCTGCCTCTTGTTGGCTGGCTCTGAACATGAACCGCCTGTTATCGGAAGAAGCAGCTTCGGAGCCGAAGCAGCTCCAACTTGATCGTTGAACGAAGCCATCAGCTCAAAAAAAAGTGGAAGTGAGTTCACCGGAGGTGGGCGCCAATGTTGGGGACTTGTTCTCAAATGCTATGGATTAAGAACAAGACAACACAGAAAGAAGTTAATAGTTAATGTCCTTCGTCCTCCGAAGCATTATTTCCCTTAGGATATAACGATTTTGGACGAAGGTTATGAAGGTCATACCTTCATCATCATAGTTTATATTGATAAAAGGAAAAGCATATGAAACATGAAAGAGTACATGAATAATCACATAACATTATTAAGTGTCCTCATTATATGATTATGGAAGAATAAGGACAATATTGAATTACATTTGTACCTTCGATTTGGTGGAAGGCAAGAACACAAGCGTGACGTACAAGCGAATACAAGTCAGCGTGAACAGTACGGGGGTACTGTTCATCTATTTATAGACACAGGATACAGCCTGTGAAGAATTACAATTATGCCCCTCATGAAAGTTTACAACATTGACTCAAACCTTTATGGACTAAAAGGTCATTCTATCTTTAAGTCGGTTTGTAATACCGAAGCTTCATAAAGAGGAACCTTCGGTCATCTCCTGCGGACAGCTTCAGCCGAAGCTGCTTCTTCCTACAAGGCCTTCGGCGCGACGAAGCATAGCCCCAACATCGGCTGGGCCGATTTCGGCCCAAACCGTGCCGCGCCCGCTCTCCCCCCCTCTCCTCCCCCGACCCAAGCGGCCCAGCTGCGCGCGCCCGCGCCGCGCTTGACAACCCGGCCCCACCGATCAGCGGCTCCACCCTTCTGCCTCTCGCGCCGCTCTCCCACTGGTAGCCCGGGCCCGCCTGTCAGGACCATCGTCCTGCCCATGCCATCACCAGCGCGTTCGCCGCCGACCGCCTCACGCCTCGTCGCTTCGCCATTAACGCTCGCACCGGCCTCAGCGACCACCCCGCCACTGTACCCGAGCCGTCCCCTCACCCCTCGCCTGCCCGAGCCATCTCGTCGCCGTTTGCTCCATCCTCGCCATCATGGCAAGCTCGTCGGCGCTCGCCGTCCCCTCCTTTCCTTCCCCCTCCTGGGCGCCTATAAAAGGGACCGCCCGAGCTCTGTTTCCTCCACACCAGCCCGGCCATCTCCTCCACTCCTCCCCGAGCCCAATCAAGCTAGCGCTGCCGCGTTCCCCCGTCACTCCGGTGAGCTCCGTTCTCGCCTCTCTGGTAGCTTTCGGTCGAATTACTTTGGTGCTTGAGCACTGCCACACACTCACGATCGCAAGGCACCTCTCCCCACCTCCTATTGCGCTTGGCTGCCTCACCGGCGACCTCACCGCCGTGAGCACCCGCCACTGCGCCGTGGACTGGCCACCCTAGGCCTCCACCGGTCGAATTGACCCCACCCCCGTGACCCCTACCATCGCCCGTGCCTCGCCACCGCTCCCCCGCCACAGAACCGGACCCACGACGGAGAACCGTCGCGGGCATCACCGGCGGTCGAGCCGACCGATTCGCCCCCCCTCCGTCGCCGCTCCACGCCGTTAAATCCCTTCCCTCGCTGACGTGTGGGCCAGCACCACGGAACCGTCCCCTGCCGTCTCCCTCGCTGATGGGCCGGCTGGCCCGCCTGCTGCGCTCGCGCGTGCGGGCCCGGGTCTACGGGGCCAAAATCTCCCCCCCGGCCCAGCAAGCAGGAATTCCCTTTTCTTTTTCTTTTCCCATTTCTTTTCCCATTTTCATATATATATAATTATATGCTGATATTTTATGCACCAAAAATAGTTTAAATAAACTATAGGGCACAAAAATAACAAGATATAAGAAATGGCACACCCCACTAAAGTCACCATGATTGATGTATTGTTCTTATCTGTGTTTGTTAGCGAAAGAGGGATCTGATCCTCCGGAATTTATAGCTCCGGAAGAAGGACAGGAACCCGACCCCTCCGAGATAAATCTTTTGTGCCAGGAAAGCTTCGACGAAGGCAAGTCCATCCTTCCCTTGATGCATAATTTACCTATTTCTCTCTACCACTACCTAAGCCGGGATTAAGGGATGGAATCTATTTGCATGGTGAGCATGAGAGAGCCCGCATTAACTAATACCTTTTGATCACAAGATATGGGATAAGAAAAGGGTATGAACAACGATGTTTTCCAAAAAGTGTGCGATGAAGGGTATTCACCCTCATCACCTGGTGAGTAGGATGATCAGGGACTCCCTGGTTTAGGGGAAGGCCTAAGGTGATGGCTCAGCTGGTTTAGGCATGAGCAGAAGGATTGTCCTCTCGTATAAGGACCGGTTTGTCATCCTTCACTACCTGTACTCATGAAAAGTTCAACCACTCGAGGCTGTGTGGGCAGTCACTCGATCTGAACTCGTATGGTTCAACCCCAGGGTTATGAAGGCTGGGGAGCACCAGGAGGATAAGGAGGGGAATGTTTTGTCCGGTTTGGATATGGCGGTGGCCTGACTCCTTCCGGTATAACCATTAAGGTTAGGACATGCGAGGAACATAAGAGATTCAGATTCGGATCTCATTGGCCGTGAGATCGTAGAGCCAGACTAGTGGGTAAAGTGTACCCCTCTACACAGAGTTTAAACCTATTCGAATAGTCCGTGTCCACTGGTATGGACGAGTCTGGTGTGGTATGACAATTAGTGTTTCTACAACAACCCGGAACAGGGAAATATGTGTGTGTAAGTGTGTATTTGGAAAGGAAAATGGTGCCACGGGAGCAGGAAGCTCAGTGGTGGTTAAGCAAGTGTCATTTCTATTGTTTCGGGAAAACCCTAACAACAAGTACTGCCTTTCTCTGAGAAAAAGAAGAGTGACTTCAACTCCACCATATGAAGCATGTATGATATAGGTCTCTTTCTCTTTACGGGAGCCGGGTGGGCTTGCGGAATACCTAGTGTATTCACCCAGATTTATTTATGTTTTTCAGCAGCTGAAGACTTCTTTTCTGCTATGCTTGATTGAAGGGGCTGTGTCTTCACCCAGTTCTGCCTGTGGCTTGGGCTAATTTATCTTCCACTGCGTTTTATAATTCTGGCTCACTCTCGAGCTTGTACCCCCGGTATTGTAATAACATTTACTCAGACTCTGTACTATTTGAAGTAAGGAATGTGGTTACTAGCCTCCTGGGACTAGTAATTGTATCACATTTGAGTCCCAAAGGATCGGGACGCTTCAGGTGGTATGAGAGCCTATAGGACTGGCCGTAGACCGCAACCCTGACCTTAAAAGTTGCCTTAACAAGAGAACACCTCTTACCCCCAAGAAACACCTTCTCTCCTTTCCCCGATATTAACAGACCCTTCTTTTCTCCTACCAGATGGAAGGCTCTTGGGTCATTAGGACATCCTACTGCTCAAAGGAGGAAGGATTTCCTCACCTCCTAAGGAGTTGCGGACTACGCATGGGGATCCGCAAGAAGCTCGAATATGTCTGGAAGGAATACCGCGAAAATGGAATAGAGAAGTGCTCTATGGCGGTTTACCTGGGAGAAAGCCGAAGCTACCCAAACCACCCTCCCTTCCAAGTCACCTTCATCCCGCACCGCTTCCCAGACACTTGCCAAAGTGTTGCCCGAAAAGCCCTTAAACAGCTATGCCAAAACTACATCAAAGAGATCTTTGAAACCCCCCTTCGTTACTTCCCACCCAGCAACAAAAATACCCCCACCTAGAGGAAAAGACTTCAGGCCCTGTCAGGGAGAGACCCCACCGAGGATGACCCCACCATTGTCTACATGGCCGGGTACCTCCACACTCTCGATAACCACTACGATGATCTCTCCTCCTACTGCACCCACGTAAACTCCCGGGTGGAAAGCTTAGAGCAGCAGGTCAAAGAGCTTAAGGAGAAGGCATCCCTCCAAGAGTGTCTCAACATAGCGGAAGGCGAGGAGGCCAACACCCGTGAAGCCTATCGAACCTTAAAGATGGACTATGATAAGAAGCTAAAGAAGCTTGCCCCCACGAAGAAAATCCAAAAGAAGACCAGGAACCAAGGAGGCCAAGCTGAGCGGAGGAAGAAGGCTCCCCCAGCACCAGCTCCCGCCAGGATAGAGAATTTGTCCGACATCGAGGATATGTCCCTAGCTAGCCTTGATGACCTTCTCAAGGAATTTTGGGACACTTTAGAAAAAGAGTTCGGTAGTACCTCAGAGAACGCTCGCGTGTAGTACGACTTGTAGTAGCCATATGCTTGTAATGTATTGGTGTAATGAATAAAATGACTTGGTTGAAAACAATTGGCATGTGCATAATAGTGACTCTCTCCCCCTGGCAGATGGCTTCGGATAAAACCATGCCTACCGCCTCCGGGATTGGAGTAGGGTTTCCCCTGAGAGCTGAAAGGGAAGCCGGTAGAGAGGAAAGTGAGACCTACCTCCCCGCACCTCCAGAACTACCCTTAGATCTAGCCCAAGTTCTAGCCAACCAAACCCGACTCATCGAGGTCCTCACTCGAAGTCTGGAAAATCAACGTCTGAATGGTGGAAGACCGCAAGACAGGATGGGGGATTTCCTAAGGCTCAAGCCTCCCATGTTTGCCGGATCTACCAATCCCCTCGATGCTGACGATTGGCTGCGCACGATTAAAAGAAAGCTGGAAGCCATCGGATGCCTAGAAAATCAGCGTGTTCAACTGGCTGCTCAACAACTTTCCGGGATGGCCTTAGCCTGATGGGATACCTTCAATGTCACCATCAGATATGCTACCTGGGCGGAGTTTGAAACAGCCTTTCGGGAGCACCATGTGCCCCAAGGGATCATTCAGCTCAAGGAAGACGAATTCCGGGAACTGACTCAAGACGGAAGATCTGTTAGTGAATATGTGCACAAGTTCATGGAGTTGGCCCGCTACGCGCCAGATGACGTCAGTACCAAAGTCAAGAAGATGGCCCATTTCCTGAAGGGACTCAGGCTAGAACTCAAGACCATCCTGGCCAGCCAAGACTTCCTCAGTTTCTCTCACCTCTCCAACGAAGCCATGTAAGTGGAAAGGGCAAAGGAGGAAGAAAAAGGCCATCTCAAGAGGAAATTCCAAGTCCTCCGGGCTCAGCAGCAAGATCGGCACCAGAAAACTCGATCCTTTGGATTTCCACCCAAGGGACCAAGCTTCAGTAGACCAGCTGAACCCACCCCGTCACGGTTCAGTCAGCAGAGTCAGAGCTCCTTTCATGCCCCCTCAGTTGCAAGCAACCAACCCCCGGCGAATGCATGTTGGCACTGCGGAGATCCCAGTCACTTCAAGAACAACTGTCCCCAGCTGAAGCCATCAGGACCTGCCTACTCCAACTCGGTGAATGGCCCCAAGAATACCTCTGCATCCGCCCCCAAGGTGCCCTCCTCCATCAGCCAGCAGAACAAGACCCAATATCAAGGAAGGGCATGAGTTAATCACATCGATGCTCAGGAGGCTCAGCAAGCTCCGGGAGTAGTGCTCGGTGAGTTCCTTGTTGAATTTACTCCCGCTACTGTACTTTTCGATTCAGGAGCATCCCATTCTTTTATAGCCACTAGTTTTATGGAAAAGCATGTTATTCCCTCTACCCCTCTAGAGATTCCCTTGGTCACCCGAACCCCAGGGCCAGACCTTCTATGTCAGCTCAAATGCTCCCAAGTCAGAATCCTTTTAAGTGGGGTAGTGTTCTTGGCAGACTTAACCGTCTTGCCATCCCAAGGGATTGATGTGATCTTGGGGATGGATTGGTTGACCAAACACAAAGGTATCATCAGTTGCGCAAACAAGACAGTCCTTCTCACCGACCACCAAGGAAAGTCAGTCTCTTGTCATGCTCAGCCACCCGCCAATGATCCAATGATGTTTAATCTATCAACAGAAAACATATCAGTGGTAGAAGAATTCATGGATGTGTTCCCAGAAGAGTTACCAGGAATGCCACCGGAAAGAGAAGTGGAATTCTACATAGATCTGATTCCTGGAACGACACCCATCGCAAAGAGACCATACCGCATGGCTCCTACCGAGTTAGCAGAATTGAAGCTCCAAATCGCAGATCTTCAACAAAAAGGGTACATTCGTCCCAGCTCATCCCCTTGGGGAGCACCAGTCCTTTTCGTCTCTAAGAAAGATGGTAGTATGAGGATGTGTATTGATTACCGATCGTTAAATGAAGTCACCATCAAAAACAAGTATCCACTTCCTCGGATCGACGACCTCTTCGATCAACTTCAAGGGGCCAAATACTTCTCCAAGATAGATCTAAGGTCTAGTTATCACCAATTGAGAATCAAGGAAACAGATATCCAGAAGACTGCATTCGTCACCCGGTACGGACAATATGAATTCATAGTGATGCCTTTCGGACTGACAAACGCACCTGCCTTTTTCATGAACCTCATGAACAAAGTATTTATGGAAGAGCTGGATAAGTTTGTCGTGGTCTTCATTGACGACATCCTTATCTACTCCAAGAACCGCGAAGACCATAAGCGCCACCTTCGAACCGTCCTCAGAAAACTCAGGGCACACCAACTTTACGCTAAACTCAGTAAATGTGAATTCTGGTTGGAAAAGATCGCCTTCCTTGGGCATATCTTGATCATAGAAGGAATAGAAGTAGACCCTTCCAAGGTGGAAGCAGTATCAAAATGGAGGCAGCCATCCAACGTCAGTGAGGTTCGAAGCTTTCTGGGAATGGCAGGATATTACCGCCGCTTTATCAAGGGATTCTCTAGCATAGCAAGACCTATGACCGAGCTCCTCAAGAAAGACCATAAGTTTGTATGGAGCCCAAAATGTGAAGGAAGTTTCTAGATCATAAAGGAGAAGCTCACGACCGCACCCGTTTTGACACTACCCGATATACGTCAGGATTTTGTCTTCTGTGATGCCTCGAGGCAAGGCTTAGGGTGTGTGCTGATGCAAAACGAGAAAGTCATTGCTTATGCATCGCGCCTACTTAAGCCGCATGAGCAAAATTATCCCACCCATGATTTGGTATTGGCAGCCATAGTGCATGCTTTGAAGATATGGAGGCATTACCTAATTGGGAACAAATGTCACATCTTCACCGATCACAAGAGTCTGAGGTATATCTTCACTCAGCTAGATCTCAATCTCCGTCAACGAAGATGGTTGGAACTGATCAAAGACTATGACCTTGAGATTCATTACCACCCCGGAAAGGCCAACGTGGTAGCAGACGCCCTCAGCCGAAAACCGTTCGGAATGAAGGGAACCAACTTTTTAGAAGATTGGAAGGAGGAGTCAGCTCAACTGAATGCATGTTTGGGAAACAACGACAGTCTCAAAGTCAAACCAATGCTAGAAGACCTCATATGCAAAGCTCAACGCCTAGACTCAGAGACAGCAAGACTTGTGGAAAAAGCTCGCAAGGAACAACTCCCAGACCTCAGGACAGATGAACAAGGAGCCCTTTGGTTCAAGAATCGTCTGTGTGTACCAAAAGAAGAGGCACGAGAAGTCCTGCTCGAGGAAGCTCACAACTTAGCCTACTCCATCCACCCAGGAACTACCAAGATGTACCTAGACCTCAAAACCAGATACTGGTGGAGAGGGATGGAGAAAGAGATAGCACAGTATGTGGCCCGGTGTGACACCTGCCAACGAACGAAGGCTGAGCACCAAAAACCTGTAGGCCTATTGCAACCCCTCCCAGTGCCGGAATGGAAATGGGAAGAAATAGGCATGGATTTTGTAACCGGACTACCCCGGACGCAAAAAGGGAATGACTCTATCTGGGTAATAATAGATCGCCTCACCAAGGTAGCCCATTTCATCCCAGTGAAAACTACCTTTGGAGGAGCCACCCTTGCCCGAATTTATCTCAAAGAGATAATCAGACTCCATGGCATTCCAAGAAAGATAGTGTCAGACAGAGGAACCCAGTTCACCTCCAAATTCTGGACAAGCCTTCAGAAAGCTATGGGCACCAAGCTAGATTTCAGCTCCGCCTATCACCCTCAAACAGACGGGCAGACAGAAAGAGTGAACAAGGTCCTCGAAGATCTATTAAGAGCCTGTGTGCTAGCATTCGATAGAAGTTGGGAATCCAGTTTGCCCTATGCGGAGTTCTCGTATAATAACAGCTATCAGGCCAGCATCAAGATGTCACCGTTCGAAGCATTGTATGGACGAAAATGTCAGACCCCTCTCATGTGGTCCAACGTAGGGGAAAAGGCGTTGGAAGGACCTGCCTTTGTCAAAGAGGCTGACGAGAAAGTTGCCCTGATCCATAGGAGATTACTTGAAGCTCAGAGTCGGTAGAAGAGTTATGCGGACAACAGGCGGAGAGAACTCAGATTTGAGGAAGGAGACTTCGTCTACCTCAAGGTCTCCCCGATGCGTGGTGTCAGAAGGTTCCAAGTAAAAGGAAAGCTAGCACCGTGATTCGTCGGTCCCTATCCCATCATTGGCAGAGTGGGACCCGCAACATACCGTCTGGAACTACCAGAATGCATGTCTGACATCCACAATGTGTTTCACGTATCCCAGCTCCGCAAATGCCTGCAAGCACCAGAAAGTCACATCGAAGAGAGGTAGTGCAGATTTAGAAAGATCTTCAGTACCGTGAGAAGCCAGTAAAGATCCTTGATTCAGCAGTCTAGAAGACACGTACCTCAGAAGTGAAACTCTGTAAAGTTCAGTGGAGCAGAGAAGGAGAAGAGGAAGCTACCTGGGAGAGTGAGGACTCCTTGAGGAGGGAATACCCTTATCTTTTCTCAAATCTAGTCTAAATCTCGAGGGCGAGATTCCTTTAAGTGGGGTAGGTTTGTAACATCCCAAAATCTCAACCCAAGGTTTGGAACCCTAATCTCCTAAACCCCCCCATTTCTATTTTTCTCCCTAAACTCCACCCTTAGGTCATCTCATCATATGCATACACTTGGATTGTTAGGAACACCTCACATAGATTATTTTCAACCCTTAAGATTATTTAGCAAATGGTTGATTCAAAAGAAAAGGAAATAAAAAGAAACAAAAATAGAAAATGGAAAAATGAAATAGAAAACAGAAAAAAAGAAAAACCCTTCCCCCTCAACTGGGCCGATTTTGGCCCAAACCGCGCCGCGCCCGCTCTCCCCCCTCTCCTCCTCCGGCCCAAGTGGCCCAGCTGCGCCGCGCCTGACAACCCAGCCCCACCGGTCAGCGGCTCCACCCTTCTCCCTCTCGCGCCGCTCTCCCACTGGCAGCCCGGGCCCGCCTGTCAGGACCATCGTCCCGCCCATGCCATCACCGGCGCGTTCGCCGCCGACCGCCTCACGCCCGGTCGCTTCGTCATTAACGCTCGCACCGGCCTCAGCGACGACCCCGCCACTGTACCCGAGCCGTCCCCTCACCCCTCGCCTGCCCGAGCCATCTCATCGCCGTTTGCTCCATCCCCGCCATCATGGCAAGCTCGTCGGCGCTCGCCGTCCCCTCCTTTCCTTCCCCCTCCCGGGCGCCTATAAAAGGGACCACCCGAGCTCCGTTTCCTCCACACCAGCCCGGCCATCTCCTCCACTCCTCCCCGAGCCCAATCAAGCTAGCGTTGCCGCATTCCCCCGTCACTTCGGTGAGCTCCGTTCTCGCCTCTTTGGTAGCTTTCGGTCGAATTACTTTGGTGCTTGAGCTCCGCCACACACTCACGATCGCAAGGCACCTCTCCCCACCTCCTATTGCGATTGGCTGCCTCGCCGGCGACCTCACCGCCGTGAGCACCCGCCACCGCGCCGTGGACCGGCCACCCTGGGCCTCCACCGGTCGAATTGACCCCAGCCCCATGACCCCCTACCACCGTCCGTGCCTCGCCACCGCTCCCCCGCCACAGAATTGGACCCACGGTGGAGAACCGTCGCGGGCATCGCCGGCGGTCGAGCCGACCGGTTCGCCCCCCCCCTCCGTCGCCGCTCCGCGCCGTTAAACCCCTTCCCTCGCTGACGTGTGGGCCCGCACCACAGAGCCGTCCCCTGCCGTCTCCCTTGCTGATGGGCCGGCTGGGCCGCCTGCCGCGCTCGCGCGCGCGCTCGCGCCTGGGTGGGCCAAAATCTTCCCCCCGGCCCAGCAAGCAGGAATTCCCTTTTCTTTTTCTTTTCCCATTTCTTTTCTCATTTTCATATATATATATATAATTATATGCTGATATTTTATGCACCAAAAATAGTTTAAATAAACTATAGGGCACAAAAATAACAAGATATAAGAAATGGCACACCCCACTAAAGTCACCATGATTGATGTATTGTTCTTATCTGTGTTTGTTAGCGGAAGAGGGATCCGATCCTCTGGAATTTATAGCTCCGGAAGAAGGACAGGAACCCGACCCCTCCGAGATAAATCTTTTGTGCCAGGAAAGCTTCGACGAAGGCAAGTCCATCCTTCCCTTGATGCATAATTTACCTATTTCTCTCTACCACTACCTAAGCCGGGATTAAGGGATGGAATCTATTTGCATGGTGAGCATGAGAGAGCCTGCATTAACTAATACCTTTTGATCACAAGATATGGGATAAGAAAAGGGTATGAACAATGATGTTTTCCAAAAAGTGTGCGATGAAGGGTATTGTCGGTGTTTCGAAACCCGGGGGGTCCCTGGACCGACGAGTGAATCGTCGCCGCGTGCCCCAACCCATATCGGTCGACGCGAGGTGGAACGCGAGGGGGGGAAAGGAGATAGCCGGAGGGAGGCAAGCGTGAGAGAGCGGATCCCGCGGCCTTCGTGTTAGCCCCGCGCCTGGGTCGGGTGCGCTTGCAGTAGGGGGATACAAGCGTCCACGCGGGAGTGGGAGCGAGCGGCCTTGCGCGAGCGCCGTCCCGTCCTTCTCCGCGCGGGCCAACCCTCTGTAAGAGGGCCCTGGTCCTCCCTTTTATAGGCGTAAGGTGAGGATCCAGGTGTACAATGGGGAGTGCAGCAGAGTGCTACGTGTCTAGCGGAGGAGAGCTAGCGCCTTAAGTACATGCCGTCGTGGCAGCCGGAGAGGTTTTGGCACCCGGTTCGTGTGATGTCGTGGCCGTCGGAGGAGCGCTGGGGCCTGGCGGAAGGGCAGCTGTCGGGGCTGTCGAGTCCTTGCTGACGTCCTCTTGCTTTCGTAAGGGGGCCGAGAGCCGCCGTCATCACAGAGTGTGCGGGGCGCCATCATTGCCTATCTGGCGGAGTGAGCCAGATGGGACGTCGGTCTTGTTCCCCGTAGCCTGAGTCAGCTCGGGGTAGGGTAATGATGGCGCCTCCTGTCGACGTGGTCGGTCCGCGCCCTAGGTTGGGCGATGTGGAGGCTCCTCCAAGGTCGAGGTCGAGTCTGTCTTCCGTGGCCGTGGTCGAGTCCGAGCCCCTGGGTCGGGCGAGGCGAAGACCGTCGGCTGAGGCCAGGGCTGAGTCCGAGCCCTGGGGTCGGGCGGAGCGGAGTTCGTCGTCTTCTGGGGCTGAGCCCAAGTCCGAGCCCTGGGTTGGGCGGAGCGGAGTTCGTCGTCTTCTGGGGTTGAGCCCATGTCCGAGCCCTGGGGTCGGGCGAGGCGGATTTCGTCGTCTTCCGGGGTTGAGCCCATGTCCGAGCCCTGGGGTCGGGCGAGGCGGAGTTCGCCGTCTTCCGGGGCCGAGCCCATGTCCGAGCCCTGGGGTCGGGCGAGGCGGAGTTCATCGTCTTCCGGGGCTGAGCCCGAGTCCGAGCCCTGGGTCGGGCAGAGCGGAGTTCGCCGTCTTCTGGGGCTGAGCCCGAGTCCGAGCCCTGGGTCGGGCAGAGCGGAGTTCGCCGTCTTCCGGGGCTGAGCCCGAGTCCGAGCCCTGGGTCGGGCGGAGCGGAGTTCGCCGTCTTCCGGGGCTGAGCTCGAGTCCGAGCCCTGGGGTCGGGCGAGGCGGAGTTTCCTATGACGCCCGAGGCCGGCCTTGACTGCTGTCAGCCTCACTCTGTCAGGTGGCTCAGTAGTCGGAGCGGCGTAGGCGGCGCTGTCCTCTTGTCAGATCGGTCAGTAGAGCGACGAAGTGACCGCGGTCACTTCGGCTCTGTCGACTGGTGGGCGTGCGTCAGGATAAAGGTGTCAGGACACCTTTGCATTAAACGCCCCTGCGATTTGGTCGGTCGGCGTGGCGATGTGGCCAAGGTTGCTTCTCGGTGAAGACTGGGCCTCGGGCGAGCCGATAGTGTGCCCGTTGCTGGAGGGGGGTCCTCGGGCGTGACGTAGGTTCTCCGGGGTCGGCTTCCCTTGCCCGAGGCTAGGCTCGGGCGAGGCACGATCATGTCCCTTGAATGGACCGATGCTTGACTTAATCACACCCATCAGGCCTTTGCAGCTTTGTGCTGATGGGAGTTACCAGCTGAGATTTAGGGGTCTTGAGGGTACCCCTAATTATGGTCCCCGACAGTAGCCCCCGAGCCTCCAAGGGAGTACTAATACTCGCTTGGAGGCTTTTGCCGCACTTTTTTGCAAGGGGACCAGCCTTTTTCGGTTGCATTCTGTTCCGGTGGGTGCGCGCGAGCGCACCCGCCGGGTGTAGCCCCCGAGGCCTCGGAGGAGTAGTTTTACTCCTTTGAGGTCTTAGTGCGTTTCGCAACACTTCGGCTGGTCTAGTGGTTCCCTCATGCGAGCTGGCCGTAGCCCGAGTGCACGGTCGGGTCCCAAGTTCTCGGGCTGGTATGTTGACGCTGTCAACGGTTTGGCCGGAGCCGGGTTTGCGAGAGCAGCCCCCGAGCCTCTGCACAGGGCGAGAGGACGGTCAAGGATAGACTCGTCTTTTTTACATACGCCCCTGCGTCGCCTTTCCGCAAGGAGGAGGGGGGGAAAGCGCCATGTTGTCCTCGGAGGGCGCCGAACATGGTGTTTCCGGTGAGCTGCTGGCGGGTAATCCGAGCGGACGCCCGTGCCCCATTTGTTAGGGGTCGGCTAGGGGCCCGGAGGCGCGCCCAAAAGTACCTGCGGGTGATCTGCCGGACCCGGTCCCCTGTCCACGGGGTCCGAGGGCTCGATGCCTCCCTCTGATGTTTTCGCTCTCTCTTTCGGACTCGATTATATTTCTAACGCTAACCCCGGCTTGTAGTTGTGCTTAAGTTTATAATTTTTAGATTTCGCCTATTCATACCCCCCTCTAGGAGACTTTCAATTGGTACCAGAGCCCGGTACTTCATTAGAGCCTAACCGCTCGAAGTGATGTCGGGAGAGCACGCCAAGAAGGAGATGGTGACCGGCGAGAAACCCGCCACAAGCCACGGGAAGGCTCCATCGGGAGAGTCCCGCAACAAGAAGAAGGAGGAATCACCTCCTCACAAGTCGCATCGGAGTGGCGACAAGAAAAAGAAGATGAAGAAGGTGGTCTACTATGAGACCGATTCTTCATCGCCATCCACCTCCAGCTCCGACGCATCGTTTGTCACTTCTAAGCGCCATGAGTGCAAGAACTTTAGTAAGATCTCCCTTCGCTATCCTCGCATTTCCAAACGTACTCCTTTACTTTCCGTCCCATTAGACAAACCACCTATGTTTGATGGTGAAGATTATAATATGTGGAGTGATAAAATGAGGCACCATCTAACCTCACTCCACACTAGCATTTGGGATGTTGTTGAGATTGGAGTACAGGTACCATCGCCGGGGGATGAAGACTATGACTCGGACGAGGTTGCCCAAATCCGGCACTTCAACTCCCAAGCCACCACTATACTCCTCGCCTCTCTAAGTCGAGAGGAGTATAATAAGGTGCAAGGGTTGAAGAGCGCCAAGGAAATTTGGGACATGATCAAGACCACGCACGAAGGAGACGAGGTGACCAATATCACCAAGAGGGAAACGATCGAGGGGGAGCTCGGTCGTTTTATGCTCAACCAAGGAGAAGACCTGCAAGCCATGTACAACCGGCTAAAGACCTTGGTAAATCAAGTGCGCAATCTCGGGAGCACTAAATGGGATGACCATAAAATGGTCAAGGTTATTCTTAGATCACTTGTTTTTCTTAACCCTACTCAAGTTCAATTAATTCGTGGTGATCCAAGATATAAACTAATGTCTCCCGAGGAAGTGATAGGAAAATTTGTGAGCTTTGAATTGATCATCAAAGGCTCCAAGAAAATCATCGAGCAAGGCACCTCCTCCACACCCGAGGCACAACCCGTCGCATTCAAGGCGGCGGAGGAGAAGAAAGAAGAGTCTACATCAAGTAGGCTCCCCATCGACGCCTCCAAGCTCGACAACGAGGAGATGGCGCTCATCATCAAGAGCTTCCGCCAAATCCTCAAGCAAAGGAAGGGGAAAGATTACAAGCCCCATTCCAAGAAGGTTTGCTACAAGTGTGGTAAGTCCGGTCACTTTATAGCAAAATATCCTATTTCTAGTGACAGTGACAGGGGCGACGACAAGAAGGGAAGGAGGAAGGAAAAGAAGAAGTACTACAAGAAGAAGGGTGGTGATGCCCATATTTGCCGGGAGTGGGACTCCGACGAGAGCTCCACCGACTCCTCCGACGACGAGGACGCCGCCAACATCGCCATCAACAAGGGCCTCCTTTTCCCCAACGTCGGCCACAAGTGCCTCATGGCAAAGGACGGCAAGAAGAAGAAGGTAAAATCTAGATCCTCCACTAAGTATGCAACTTCTAGTGATGAGGATAATTCTAGTGATGATGAGGATAATTTGCTTACTCTTTTTGCCAATCTTAACATGCAACAAAAGGAGAAATTGAATGAATTGATATTAAGGAAAACAAAAAGCATGTTAAGACTAAAAATGCTTAAGCTCAGGAGTTAGAGAAAAATTAAAAATTAACTAGTGAGCTTAGCACTTGCCATGACACTATTTCTAGCCTTAGAAATGAAAATGCCAAATTAATTGCTAAGGTTGAGAAATCAAATGTTTGTGATGACTCAATTGTTAATCTTAGAAATGATAATGCTAGTTTAATTGCTAAGATTGACATGTTGAATGAATCTCTTGCTAGCCTTAAGTTTGAGAATGATAAATTAATTGCTAAGGCTAAGGAATTAGATGTTTGCAATGTTTCTATTTCCAATCTTAGAGATGAGAATGCTATTTTACATGCTAAGATTGTTGAATTAAATGATTGTAAACCCTCTACATCTACAGTTGATCATGTTTCTATTTGCACTAGATGTAGAGATGTTAATGTAGATGCTATTCATGATCACCTTGCTATGATTAAACAACAAAATGATCATATAGCTAAACTAGATGCTAAAATTACCGAGCATGAACTAGAGAATGAAAATTTTAAATTTGCTCGTAGTATGCTTTATAGTGGGAGACGCCCTGGCATTAAGGATGGCATTAGCTTCCAACAGGGAGACAATGTCAAGCTTAATGCCCCTCCTAAAAGATTGTCTAATTTTGTTAAGGGCAAGGATCCCATGCCTCAGGATAACGGGGGCTATATTTTATATTCTGCTGGTTATCCTGAGGATAAGTTTAGGAGAATTCATGCTAAGAAGACTCATTTTGTTTCTCATCATGCTTTTATTTATAAGAATGAGGCTTCTAGCTCTAGACTTTCTACCCAAGTTAAAATGCCTAAGAAGAAATCTCCTATTGCATAAAATGATCATAACATTTCATTTAAGACCTTTGATGCTTCATATGTGCTTACTAACAAATCAGGCAAAGTAGTTGCCAAATATGTTGGGTGCAAACACAAGGGCTCCAAGACTTGTGTTTGGGTACCCAAGGTGCTTGTTTCTAATGTAAAAGGACCCAAGACCGTTTGGGTACCTAAGAACAAGGCCTAAATTTGTTTTGTAGGTTTATGCATCCGGGGGCTCAAGTTGGATCATTGATAGCGGGTGCACAAACCACATGACTGGGGAGAAAAGGATGTTCTCCTCCTACGAGAAAAACCAAGATCCCCAAAGAGCTATTACATTCAGGGATGGAAATCAAGGTTTGGTCAAAGGACTTGGTAAAATTGCTATATCACCAGAGCATTCTATTTCCAATGTTTTTCTTATAGATTCTTTAGATTATAACTTGCTTTCAGTTTCACAATTATGTAAAATGGGTTACAACTGTCTTTTTACGGATATAGGTGTTACTGTCTTTAGAAGAAGTGATGATTCAATAGCTTTTAAGGGAGTGTTAGAGGGTCGGCTATACTTAGTTGATTTCAATAAAGCTGAACTCGATACTTGCTTAATTGCTAAGACTAACATGGGTTGGCTCTGGCATCGCCGACTAGCCCACGTTGGGATGAAGAATCTTCATAAGCTTCTAAAGGGAGAACACATTTTGGAACTAACCAATGTTCATTTTGAGAAAGATAGGATTTGTAGCGCATGCCAAGCAGGGAAGCAAGTTGGTGTTCATCATCCACACAAGAACATCATGACGACTGATAGGCCACTGGAGCTACTCCACATGGATTTATTCGGCCCGATTGCTTACATAAGCATCGGTGGGAGTAAGTACTATCTAGTTATTGTGGATGATTATTCTCGCTTCACTTGGGTGTTCTTTTTGCAGGAAAAATCATAAACCCAAGAGACCTTAAAGGGATTCTTGAGACAGGCTCAAAATGAGTTCGACTTAAGGATCAAAAAGATTAGAAGCGACAATGGAACGGAGTTCAATAACTCACAAATAGAAGGCTTTCTTGAGGAGGGGCATCAAGCATGAGTTCTCTTCTCCCTACACGCCACAACAAAATGGTGTAGTGGAGAGGAAGAATAGAACTCTACTTGACATGGCGAGGACCATGCTTGATGAGTACAAGACTTCGGATCAGTTTTGGGCTGAGGTGGTCAACAGCGCTTGCTACGCCATCAACTGTCTGTACCTTCACCGAATCCTCAAGAAGACATCATATGAACTCCTCACCGGTAAAAAGCCCAATGTTTCATATTTTAGAGTCTTTGGTAGCAAATGCTTTATTCTTGTTAAAAGAGGTAGAAAATCTAAATTTTCTCCTAAGGCTATAGAAGGCATTTTACTTGGTTATGATTCAAACACTGTTGGGGCGAAGGCGAAGACGCCACCCTTCGCTCGAAGTCTTCGCCGACCTCGCTGCACCAACGAAGGCAAGACGACGGGCAGACCTACCCTTCGTCCCACAAGTCGTCGGACGAAGGCTTGTGACGAGGTCGTCTCATCTTGCGACCTCGCTCAACATGGAGGCCCACGTATGATCCGGCCCATTGTAACAGGCCCTGCGTGGCCGCTGCGCATTACAGGCCTAATTTGTAAAGGTCTCCCTGTAATTATGGTCTGTAACCCTGCTTTATAGGAATATTCCAGGGATAACCTAGGTGCCTGAGGGCACATGCGTCCTTAACACTGGACGCTGGGCACTCAGATACCTATAAATACCCTCGCACAGTGCCCTTGAGAGGCTAGGTTAACAGAGCTATTGCCATCACGTGTTTTAGCCCCGTTGACACCACTTTCACTCCCCAGTTGGATCCACTCGCTCAGGAGAGCAAGTGCCAACAAACACAAGGGCATATAGAGTCTTTAACAAGTCCACTGGACTGGTTGAAGTTTCTTGTGACATTGTGTTTGATGAGACTAACGGCTCTCAAGTAGAGCAAGTTGATCTTGATGAGCTAGATGATGAAGAGGCTCCGTGCGTCGCGCTAAGGAACATGTCCATTGGGGATGTGTGTCCTAAGGAATCCGAAGAGCCTCCACAAGCACAAGATCAACCATCCTCCTCAATGCAAGCATCTCCACCAACCCAAGATGAGGATCAAGCTCAAGATGATGAAAATGAAGATCAAGAAGATGAGCCACCTCAAGAGGAGGACAATGATCAAGGGGGAGATGCCAATGATCAAGACAAGGAAGATGAACAAGATCCAACGCCGCCACACCCAAGAGTCCACCAAGCAATCCAACGAGATCACCCCGTGAACACCATTCTCGGCGATATTCATAAGGGGGTAACCACTCGATCTCGTGTTGCTCATTTTTGTGAACACTACTCTTTTGTCTCCTCTATTGAGCCACACAGGGTAGAGGATGCACTTAAAGATTCGGATTGGGTGCTGGCGACGCAAGAGGATCTCAACAACTTCACGAGGAATGAGGTATGGCATTTAGTTCCACGTCCTAATCAAAATGTTGTAGGAAACAAGTGGGTCTTCCGCAACAAGCAAGATGAGCATGGTGTGGTGACAAGGAACAAGGCACAACTTGTGGCCAAGGGGTATTCACAAGTCAAAGGTTTGGATTTTGGTGAAACCTATGCACCCGTAGCTAGGCTTGAATCAATTCGTATATTACTTGCCTATGCTACTTACCATGGCTTTAAGCTATATCAAATGGACGTGAAGAGTGCCTTCCTCAATGGACCAATCAAGGAAGAGGTCTATGTTGAGCAACCTCCCGGCTTTGAAGATAGTGAGTACCCTAATCATGTCTATAAACTCTCTAAGGCGCTTTATGGGCTCAAGCAAGCCCCAAGAGCATGGTATGAATGCCTAAGAGATTTTCTTATCACTAATGGCTTCAAAGTCGGCAAGGCCGATCCTACTCTCTTTACTAAAACAATTGCAAATGATTTGTTTGCATGCAAAATTTATGTTGATGATATCATATTTGGGTCTACTAACAAATCTATTTGTGAAGAGTTTAGTAGGATCATGATACAAAAATTCGAGATGTCTATGATGGGGGAGTTGAAGTATTTCATAGGATTTCAAGTCAAGCAACTCCAAGAGGGCACCTTTCTCAGCCAAACGAAGTACACTCAAGATATACTTACTAAGTTTGGAATGAAGGATGCCAAGCCCATCAAGACACCCATGGGAACCAATGGGCATCTCGACCTCGACACGGGAGGTAAATCTGTAGATCAAAAGGTATACCGGTCGATGATAGGTTCTTTACTCTATTTATGTGCATCTCGACCGGATATTATGCTTTCCGTATGCATGTGTGCAAGGTTCCAAGCCGATCCTATGGAAGTTCACCTTAGGGCTGTGAAGAGAATCTTGAGATATTTAGTTCATACACCTAAGTTTGGTCTGTGGTACCCCAAGGGATCCTCTTTTGATTTATTAGGATATTCTAATGCTGATTGGGCAGGGTGTAAAATTGATAGGAAGAGCACATCAGGGACTTGTCAGTTTCTGGGGATATCCCTGGTGTCTTGGGCTTCAAAGAAACAAAACTCAGTAGCTCTTTCTACCGCCGAAGCCGAGTATATTGCCACAGGCCATTGTTGCGCGCAATTGCTTTGGATGAGGCAAACCCTTAGGGACTATTGCTACAAATTTAGCAAAGTCCCTCTCCTATGTGATAATGAGAGTGCTATCCGCATGGCGGATAATCCCGTTGAACACAGCCGCACTAAGCACATATCCATTCGGTATCACTTTTTGAGAGATCACCAACAAGGGGGGATATCGAGATAGCCTATATTAACACCAAAGATCAATTGGCCGATATCTTTACCAAGCCACTAGATGAGAAAACCTTTACCAAACTTAGGAATGAGCTAAACATTCTTGATTCTCGGAATTTTGATTGATACTTTGCACGCATAGCTCATTTATATACCTTTGATCATATCCCTTTTATGTCTATGACTAATGTGTTTTCAAGTGTACTCTTATGCTTAGTCATAGAATTGAAAGGGAAATGGAGTATTCGGCAAAGACGACGCTTCCACTCAACTCCATCGGTATTATCTACTCTTTGCCGGTATTCCGCATCATTCTCCACTTTGGTATAATCTTCACTCATATCTATTTGTTTGCCCTTGAGGAGAAAGTAAAAGGGCTTATATTTCACTCACAAGTATCTGTTTTTGGCGATTCATGCCAAAGGGGGAGAAAGTATGAGCCCAAAGCAAAAGGACCGCACCACCACGAATTTTAAATGAAGATTTCAAATTAGTATCTTATTGTGTTCAAAAAGGGGAGAAAGCACTAGTATCTTCAAAAATTTGTAAAACCCTCTTGAACACTAAGAGGAGAATCTCTTTGAGGGGGAGTTTTGTTTAAGTCAAAGGAAAAGCATTTGAAATAGGGGGAGAAAATTTCAAATTTTGAAAATACTTTTTTCAATCTTATCCATATATCTTTGACTATTTGCAAAAGGATTTTTGAAAAGAATTTGCAAAAACAAAACTAAGTGGTGCAAGCGTGGTCCAAAATTTTAAATAAGAAGAAAACCATCCATGTATATCTAGTAGAAATAATTATTGGTTTTATTCCAAGCAACCTTTGCACTTCTTTATGAAAACTAGTTCAATTCTGCACTTCTATATTTGCTTTGGTTTGTGTTGGCATCAATCACCAAAAAGGGGGAGATTGAAAGGGAAATAGGGTCAAACCTTTTTCTATATAAATTTTGGTGGTTGAATTGCCCAACACAAATTATTGGACTAACTAGTTTGCTCTAGATTATGAGTTCTACAGGTGCCAAAGGTTCAACACAAATCAATAAAAAGACCAAGAAAGGGTTCAAATAAAAAGAGCAAAAGATAACCGAAGGCTGCCCTGGTCTGGCGCACCGGATTGTCTGGTGTGCTACCGGACAGTGTCCGGTGCACCAGGGCAGATCAACTTTGAACTGCTCAGCTTCGGAAATTTGGGGAGCCGCTCCGCTATAATTCACCGGACTGTCCGGTGTAGCATCGGACTGTCCGGTGTGCCAGCGGAGCAACAGCTATCTACGCCAACGGTCGTTTGCAAAAGGCTACCGTGAACGTGAATAGTGCGCGTCTGCGCGCGCAGAAGTCAGAGCAACACCAGAAGGCGCACCGGATAGTGAACAGTGAATGTCCGGTGGCCCCACATGTCAGAGCTCCAACGGTCGAACCCTAACGGTTGGATGACGTGGCTGGCGCATCGGACAGTGTCCGGTGGCGCACCGGACTGTCCGGTGCGCCCGTCGACAGCAGCCTCCACCAATGACCACTTTGGTGGTTGGGGCTATAAATACCCCCCAACCACCACACTTCAAGGCATTTAAGTTTTCAGCCATTGCATTCAGTACAAGAGCTCTAGACTTCACTCCAAGACACAAACAAGAGATCAAATCCTCTCCCAAGTCCAAAGATCATTCCAATCAAATAGTGACTAGTGAGAGAGACATTTGTGTTCATTTGAGTTCTTGCTCTTGGATCGCTTTTATTCCTCTTTCTTTCTTGATCCCAACTCAATTGTAATCAAGGCAAGAGACACCAATTGTGTGGTGATCCTTATGGGGACTAAGTGTCCCGATTGATTGAGAAGAGAAGCTCACTCGGTCTAGGTGACCGAATTGAGAGAGGGAAAGGGTTGAAAGAGACCCGGTCTTTGTGACCACCTCAACGGGGAGTAGGTTTGCAAGAACCGAACCTCGGTAAAACAAATCACAGTGTCGCACTCTTCATTTGCTTGTGATTTGTTTTCGCTCTCTCTTTCAGACTCGATTATATTTCTAACGCTAACCCCGGCTTGTAGTTGTGCTTAAGTTTATAATTTTCAGATTTCGCCTATTCACCCCCCTCTAGGCGACTTTCAACCAGTCTTACCGCATTTAAAGCAGGAGCGTTTTCCCTTTGTTTTATTCCTGTTGGGGTACTCCTTGCGTCCTTTGAGTGCGGTCTTGAAGCGCTTGATGATAAGCGCCATCTCATCTTCATTGAGCCCAGCAGCCTCCACTTGTGCTACCTTGCTTGGTAGCATCTCCTAGCTGCTAGTTGCCTTGAGAGCAACGGGCTGTGGCTCGTAGACGGGTAGTGGACCGTTTAGAGCATCGTCCACGTATCGAGCCTCCTTCACCATCATGCGCCCGCTCACAAATTTTCCAAGGATCTCCTCGGGTGTCATCTTGGTGTACCTAGGGTTTTCATGAATAAGGTTAACAAGATGGGGGTCAATTATAGTAAATGACCTTAACATGAGTCAGACAACATCATGATCCGTCCATCTTGTGCTTCCATAGCTTCGGATCTTGTTGACCAGGGTCTTGAGCCTATTGTAAGTCTGAGTTGGTTCCTCTCCCCTGATCATCGCGAATCTTCCCAGCTCGCCTTCCACCAGCTCCATTTTGGTAATCATGGTGGCGTCGTTTCCCTCATGAGATATCTTGAGGGTGTCCCAGATTTGCTTGGCATTGTCCAAGCCGCTCACCTTATTATATGCATCCCTGTAAAGTGAAGCTAGCAAGGCAGTAGTAGCTTGGGCATTTTTATGAATCTGTTCATTAATTATCACAGGGTTATCCGTACTATCAAAGTGCATCCCATTTTCCACAATTTCCCAAATGCTAGGATGGAGAGAAAATAGATGACTACGCATTTTATGGCTCCAAAATGATTAGTCTTCTCCATCAAAGTGTGGAGGTTTTCCAAGAGGAATTGATAGTAAATGCACATTTGAGTTGTATGGCATGCAAGAATAGTCAAAAGAGTATTTTGATTAACCGTTCTCTTTTTCAACGAAGAATCGTCGTCGTCGTCATCTTTTGGTGAAGAAGAGGAGGCATCACTGTCGTAGTAAATGATCTTATTGATGTGCCTCTTCTTCTTCCCGTCCCTCTTCTTGTGACTCGATCTTGAGTCAGTGGGCTTGTCGTCCCTTGGCTCGTTGAAGAGGGACTCCTTTTCCTTGTCGTTGACCACCATCCCCTTTCCCTTAGGTTCCATCTCTTCGGGCGGTTAGTCCCTTAGAAGAAGAGTTCGGCTCCGATACCAATTGAGAGCACCTAGAGGGGGGTGAATAGGTGATCCTGTAAAATCAAACACTAAATAGCCACAAAACTTAGTTATAGAAGTGTTAGTGCGACTAAGTAGTTTTGAGGCGAGTTCTTGTGAACGAAAACAATCATAGAGAAAGCAGCACAAGAGACACACAATTTTATCCCGTGGTTCAGCCAAGTAACACTTGCCTACTTCTACGTTGTGGTGTCCCAATGGACGAGGGTTGCACTCAACCCCTTTCAAGTGATCCGATGATCAACTTGAATACCACGGTCTTTCCTTTAGTGTATTTTCCCGTTTGCGAGGAATCTCCACAACTTGGAGTCTCTCGCCCTTACAATAGAGATCACAAAGAAGGCACAAAGTAAGGTTGGGAGAGGCAACACACGCAAGACTCAAATACGCAACACAGCCACGCACACAAGTGAAGACTTGAGCTCAAATGACAACTCAGGGAGTGCACAACTCAAATGGAGCCCAAATCACTAACACAATGAAGCGAATGCGCGAGAGCGGAGTCTGGATGCTTTTGAATACTTAGAAAATGCTTGGTGTACTCCTCCATACGCCTAAGGGTTCCTTTTATAGCCCCAAGGCAGCTAGGAGCCGTTGGAGACCAACTTGGAAGGCCAATCTTGCCTTCTGTCGAGTGGTGCACTAGACAGTCTGGTGCACCACCGGACAGCTACTATTCATGTCCGGTGCTTGATTTCTTTCCATACGGAGAGCAGCCGATCGTTGGTCCCCGGGATCGGTTGGTGCACAGGACACTGTCCGGTGTGCCCAACCGACCGTTGGCGCGACCACGTGTTGCGCAAAGATTGCGCGGCCGACCGTTGGCGCTGGCGACAGTTTGCTCACCGGACAGTCCGGTGCGCCACCTGACAGTCCAGTGAATTTTAGCCGTACGCCGCTGATCCTTTTCCCGAGAGCGACAAGTTTGCCACGGACGACTCATCGGACAGTCCGGTGAACCACTGGACAGTCTGGTGAATTATAGTCGTATAACTCCCGAGAGCGGCCTTTTCACCGTTGACCAGCCTGGCGCACCGGACACAGTCCGGTGCACCACCGGACAGTCCGGTGCACCACCGGACAGTCTGGTATGCCAGACCGAGCTAAAGTTTGGCTGCACAGAGCCAAGTCCTTTCCATTTCTTTTCTCCTTCTTTTGTCACTATTTCTAGCACTTAGACAAACACATTAGCGTTCAAAAAAACAATGTACTAAGTCTAGAAACATACCTTGTGCCTTGATTTGTACTTCTCACTTTATTTGGCACATAAGAACTTAATCAAACGTGTTGGACATTTAATCACCAAAACATTATAGAAATGGCCCAAGGGCACATTTCCCTTTCACCGACTTCAAGGTAGACAGGAACAACAAAGTCGTTCGGCAATGGGCGACAGATCTGGCTTCGCTCCGACCTACTACAATTATCCCCAATGTAAGTAGCACCAACAAACTCCAATCTCTTAAAGCTTACATAGACGAATAGTGAGAGCAGTTGCAACGTATCGTAGGGGATATACAAAATGATCATAAAAGGCTAGTGTGCGCGCTTGATAAGTCTACTATGGCAAATCTTCCTCCGCACGAGGTTGAATTGAGGGAATACACACGTAATTCATCGGCTACAGGTTGTCACGACCAGTCACAACCCCTTTATGGGATGCCGATAGACATGTACCTTGGGCAACGACAGCCTCCCACGCACATCGGTGATAAATTTGTTGATCTGCGCATGTCCGGATCGTCCGCACGTGAGCGCAGACCGTCCGAGCCAGCGACGGCCGATCCCATTTTTAGAAGTGAATTACCGAGACCTACACCCAAGCCACCACGTACCGTGCAAACCCTAGATAACCCATTCAGACCGTCTGCATATGGCACCGGACGGTCTGCGTATTTAACCGGATGGTCCGGCACAGAGTTTTTTGAGGAGGATGGATATCCAACTCCGTATCCGTCCCAGCTAGACTCCCCATCTCACCATACGATACACCAGGACCATAATATAATCTACCAAAACCGTGAGAGTGAGTACTTTCTGGCCCCCAGAAGGCTAGAAAGGAATGGCCAGTCCTATGAGCCTCATAGGGCATGTATTAACGCGCCGCAAAGCTCAAAACAATGGGGGGAAGACAACATGCCAATATCCAGCCAACCCCACCTATGTTTGACCAGAGAGCCGATGGTCTCGCACCGGCTGCCATTGATATAGTGAGGGAAGAAATAGCTGGGGCGTTCCGAGATAAGCTCGGAGTAAGCATGGTCCCTGGGGGCAGTCATATCGGAGACCTTATGATAGCCAGTTTGACCGTCTCCCATACCCACAGGGGACCAGAATACCCGAATTCGCAAAGTTTTCGGGTGACCAAGGAAAAAAAACACGCGCGAACACATAGGCTAGTTCTTAGCACAATTAGGAGAATTGGCCGACACAGAAGCATTTCGCGTGCGTTTATTTTCACTGTCTTTAACAGGAACCGCGTTCACATGGTACGCTACATTACCTCCTAATTCTATCTTGTCATGAGGGGATTTAGAACAAAAATTCCATGATCACTTTTTCTCCGGTGACTATGAGTTAGAATAGTAGATTTAGTGGCCTTGCGATAAGAAAAAGATGAATCGGTTAGTGATTACATCCGGAGATTCCGGGATACGACAAACCGATGCTTTCAAATTTATTTAACAGATAAAAACTGGCGGGAATAGTCTTTGATGGATTGCGCTATTATTTAAAAGAGGAATTAGAAGGCATCCAGTTCTTTACGCTAGCACAATTACATCAGAGAGCTTTAGCTTATGAAAGCCGAAGCAAAGAACTAGTCAAAACAGTTCATCATAATGTCCATATAGTAGAACACAATCAAAATAGTTCGGGCGATGAACCAAAGGAAGTTTACACTGCCGAAATAGTTTGGCCCGAACAGGCCAAATCTTCAGCTTGCTCCTCCTTGCAGCCAGTTCAAAAGAAACGGCAGGAGGAGGTTAAGTTTACATTTAATGTCGGCAAATGTGATAAGATATTCGATGAATTACTAAAAAATGGTAACATTAAGATCGATTATACCGTCCCACCCGCCGACGAACTAAAGCGTCGCGCATATTGCAAGTGGCACACCTCATTTTCCCATGCCACTAATGATTGTAATATGTTTCGACGACAAATCCAATCGGCCATTAACGAGGGACGATTGAAATTTCAGGAGGACACGGAGCCCTTCCTAATGAATGTGATCGACTTTAATGGCAAAAAGGTCCTAATTCGGCCCAGCACAGCCGATAAGGGCAAAGACAAAGAAGTCATCATCGGCAACGCACGTGAGGCCGATGGAAACAACAAAATTTCGTGCAGGAAAGTGGTGGCCGAGAAGACTCCTGATGGAGGAGAGACACTGAAAGTGACCATCACAAACTCCAGCACTGGAGGGCAAGCGCAGACAAGGGGACATGCGCGAGAACCCATACTACGCATCACGGACGGTCCGGTGCCCACGCGCGGACGGTCCGTAACATCACCGGACGGCCCGGAGCGTTCCAGCGGACGGTTCGGCAACGCGGAAGAGCCACGGCGACCACGTACCTTCAAACCACGACGACCAGAAATAGGTACGTGGAAAACTAACACGTTCAAGGCAGCTGGTCGGTTGGTCAAAACCGGCCCGACTTTCGATCAATTATTATCCAAGTATGTGAAAAAGAAGGTCGGCCCCAGGGACCGGCCAGCAAAGCAACCTCGCTCGCCCATTCATGAGCAGCATCAGGAAAGACCGATTGGGCCACCTCACCAATCGAGAAAATGGAAGGTCATACTATCCGAGGCCTAACATGCCTGCATGGACACCTCCACCCCCATATCTACCTATGCCATATCCATATACATACATACCTCCACCATATGCCCCAAATCAAATGTGGGGCATGCCACCATATCCATTTGGGATGCCACAGTACCCCGCCTGGGGGGCACCCCAAACATCTGTTTTTGACAGGTTGACGCCTCCAGTACAAGACCGATTGAGAGCCCCTCAATCTGGTCCACGAGCACAGGCCCAGCAAGATTGCCAAACAACTCGGCCCCAAAGACTGACTAATCCGGCAGGGGGGCATACAGCTACAACCTCCAACAGTACGATAAAAAGGGACGTCATTAAAATAGAAACGATAGATGTCGTCGTACAACAAAATAACGAAGGGCCGATGATTTTTGGTGAATCGGCCAACACTAACAAAAAAGAAGATACGACTGTCAACAAAACAGTCGATCCAAAATACTCCATGCCCCAATGGTGCCCATTGGGATTGACACGATCGCAAAAGCGAAAATTACAGCGCCTCAGAGCAAAGGAGAATCTGGCAAAGGAGGCAGAAAAAATATTCAATGACATGCAGCCGCAGTATCTGCCACCACAAAAGAGATGGAGACCAAAGGTCGTTGAGAAAAATCAAACGTCCACAAAGATAGAAAATAAAACAACAACTGAGGAGCTCCCTACAGGTACGGTAGACAGTCCGGCTATAAGGGCCGAATCATCCGCACAGGACGCGGACCGTCCGACCCCTGAGGCCGAACCATCCACACTACACCAAGACACCTCCAACGATGTACCGACACCCATGGAGGAAGATGACATGCAAGGAGAAGACCTGGTCAACTACGGAGCTACGCCAGAACACTAAGAAAATTAGGAAAGCAAGGTAACGAATTGGCCAGGACTAGTACGACACTCGGCGATGTTGAGACTGACAGTCTGATCAAAGCTAAACGGATCACGTCCATTGAGTCAACCGTCGGGACCAAGGCCCTTGCGTACTATCCTCGTAGGTGGCAAGATGCCTAAGAAAACCGATGTGATCACATCGAGTTAGTTGTTTTTGGTTCGCTCAGCTCCACCAAATGGCAGGAGGCATATGTTGGGCACCGAATTGAGCGGCGGACGGTCCGCGCCTGTGGGCCGGACGGTCCGCGCGTTTGCAGAGAGCAGATTAGGGTTCCGAGTTTTATGCTACGGTTGTTAGCTAGATTCGCGGAATTAGCTTGGGAGATTAGTTTGTAAAGAGTCTAGCCCCCCTCCTCTATAAATAGAGAGGTATACGGCCGATTTGTAGTCATCAATCGAATCAATAATATTTCTATCTCGCATTTATTTCCTGTACAATTAGGAGTATTTCTAGTCTAGCTCTAGTTTAGCCTCTCAATCCCCAAATTCTCCGCTTCTCTTCGACTCTACGTCGATTAGAGGATTCTAGGTCGGCCTGCCCGAGCCTAGACAACTCCTAGGATCTCTCCTCCCCGACGGGGTCTCTCTCGGGAGCGAGATCCAGGCGCCGCCGGCGACCTTCCGCCGCCCCTGCGCACGCGCGGATCGTCCGGCTCTAGGGCGTGGACCGTCCGTCCGTCAGGCAGGGAACCCTAGTCCTGCGCCAGGTCGCGGACCGTCCGACCCCTGGCCGCGGACCGTCCGCGCCTGTGCAGAGAGCACCGCCGCTGGTTCTTGTGTAGTGTTTGGCGCCCGAAAAAGGCGTCAACACTGTGGTTCTATGATAACTTTCAAGTTGTGAATTAGGATCAATTATACACTAAGAAGCTCAGTACTTGATCTTATTTTCTTTGGGCAAAATTTGAATTATGATCTCAAGTAGGTCTATGCACGCAACAGTTTCGCTTTGAGGTTAGCAATGCCGTGACATGGTAGTACTGGGCTCCAACAACAATGCCACATTTAATGTTTACAAGATTTTGAATTTTGTTTTTAATAGTCTTACTAGTATAGTGTCCGTGCGTTACGACTATAAATTATTCGATAAAATGTTAGTGTACAATAATTATATAAAAATGAACACATATATTATCTACCATAATATCTCACAATTTCTTTGCTGAAAACCATTGAGTTTCGAGGTCCCTTGCCTGCTGAGTACCTCAATGAAATGCAAGGATCAATACAGTCAATGGGTACCAAAATGGAGGCCATAGGAACATACTGCGACCACTTCCTCGTGCACGCTCTTATGTTTCAATGATGATGAAGCCTTGGATTTGTCGTGTGAAGAGAGTAATGTCACTCAGCATGGCTGTTTGAGAACAGTAGGGATAAAAACATATCCAGATGTCACTGAAGTACCTAAAAATACATCAGAAAGAAACTTCATTGCTCTAATTCACCTTAAGGCGCCGCTTGCTCAGCACCTTCAGTCATCCAACAATCTCGGAGATGGCAACAGGCTAAGTACAGCTCGTGCACCTGTTGATCCTAGTCATCCGGCAATCTCAAAGATGTCAATTTGCATTACAAATAGTCTTATGCATATTTTTGAAAGTAGGAACTAGGAAGACTACTCCCCGCCGGCCGGTTATTATATTATGTACTCACTCTATTTTAAAATATAGTTCTTTCTGATCCACTTTTTTCCTGTGATTTTAGAGAGATAGACAAAGCCGAAGATGCGCAGACAGGACTATGAAAGCAACCTTCGAGTTTTAGCAAAGACACGAGCTATTTGGCAAAAGAAAGCGAATGGTGTGATTAATGCACGTAGGTCTCGATCCTCTTTATACACAAGGTCCATGCCGAGCACGGGAAACAAGAAAATTCAAATTTTAACTTATTGTTGTAAGTGGGTCCACATTACAGACTCTTACGAAACGTTTTCATTTTTTTCTAACAAGCTCAGGAAAGGTATTTTTTGACCTTCAACACAAGGCCTTCGTTTGTTATGTGGTCTAAGCTCGTTGCAAAAAAACGAACAAATACCACGAGGGACTACTATTGGTGGTCTTCTTCTTTCGAAGGTCCTAAAAATACCAAGATAATTATTGTTTTCTGGTATATTTCTAAGTATTACATGCACTCTTACCAAAAGCATTTTTGGATGAATCAGCTATGGACGAAGGTACAAATTTCGGGATACCATCGTGCCAAAGGACAAAACTAGAAGAAGCCCAAGCAGGTCTTCTCAGGTTCGTTTGCCAAGATGACAGAAAGAAAAGACACCTTTACCCTTGTCGTGCTAAATAGTTCAAATGTATAGGCTTGAGGGTGTAAATTTAATTTTACTAAAGTTGTACTTTGCGCCTATAAATAGAGGAACAACATCATGCATTTGGATGACTTCCGATCGAGGATGTTCTCGCCTACGTAACTATCATTCTTCCTTCGTCTTGCAAGCTTTGCAAAGCCGAAGGTATAACTATAATATTTGGTTTAATATTAAAAAGACCGAGGAGTGTAAAAAAAGTTTACAAGATTGTATGATATGGTCCGTATTCATGTCTCATGTGTTTTACTTTTCATTTGGTTACTGTTGAGCACCAATTTGAGCGCGCGGACGGTCCGCGCCTGTGGGCCGGACGGTCCGCGCGTGCGCAGAACAGATTAGGGTTCCGAGTTTTGTGCTATGGTTGTTAGCTAAAATCATGGGATAAGCTCGAAAATTAGTTTGTAAAGGGTCCAGCCCCCTCCTCTATAAATAGAGAGGTATACGGCCGATTTGTAATCAACAATCGAATCAATACAACTTCTATTTCGTATTTTATCCTAGGAGTAGTTCTAGTCTAGTTTAGGTTTAGCCTCTCAATCCCCAAATTCTCCGCCTCTCCTCGACTCTACGTCGATTAGAGGAGTCTAGGTCGGCCTGCCCGAGCCTAGAAAAATCCTAGGATCTCTCCTCCCCGACGGGGTCCCTCCCGGGAGCGAGATCCAGGCGCTGCCGGCGATCTTCCGCCGCTCCTGCGTACGCGCGGACCGTCCGACCCTAGGGCGCGGACCGTCCGGTCGTCAGGCAGGGAACCCGAGCTCTTGCACCAGGTCGCGAACCGTCCGGCCATGTGCCGCGGACCGTCCGCGCTTGACCAGAGAGCACCGCCGCCTCACGCCAGGTCGCGGACCGTCCGGCCCTGTGCCACGGACCGTCCGCGCCTGACCAGAGAGCACCAACGCTGGTTCTTTTGAAGTGATTGGCGCCTCCAAAAAGGCGTCAACATACTTTTTGGTGACTCCGCTGGGGACAACACATATAGATCTATCAAATCGGCCCTCAATGGCCGGTTCAAAAGATAGCTCTGAGGTTTCCACCAGCAATATCATCACACCGACATGGGAGACCTTGCCGGCTGAAGAACAGCTCATGTTCGAGGAGCGCCAGGAGCAGCTGATCCAAGAAGCAAAAGCAAAGTTCTTGACCAACTTCAAAGTGGACAGGAACAACAAGGTCGTCCGACATCGGGCGACGGATCCGGCTTCGTTCCGACCCACACCAGATATCCCCATGTAAGTAGCACCAACGAACTCCAATCTCTTAAAGCTTACATAGACGAACAGCGAGAACAGTTGCAACGTATCGTAGGGGATATACAAAATGATCATAAACGTCTAGTGCGTGCGCTTGATAAGTCTACTACGGCAAATCTTTCTTCGCACGAGGTTGAATGGAGGGAATACACACATAATTCATCGGCTACAAGTTGGCACGACCAGTCACAACCCCTTTATGGGATGCCGATGGACATGTACCCTAGGCAACGACAGCCTCCCACGCACATCGGCGATAAATTTGCCGATCTGCGCATGTCTGGACCGTCTACACATGGGTGCGGACCGTCCGGGCCAGCGGCGGCTGATCCTATTTTTAAAAGCGAATTACCGAGACCTGCACCCAAGCCGCCACATGCCGTACAAACCCTAGATAACCCATTCGGACCGTCTGCGTATGACGCCAGACAGCCCGAATATAATGTCGGACGGTCCGGCCACATGACCGGACAGTCCGCGCACGGAGTCGGACGGTCCGCGTATTTAACCGGACGGTCCAGCACAGAGTTTTTTAAGGAGGATGGATATCTAACTCCGTATCCATCCCAGCTAGACTCCCCATCTCACCATATGACACAACAGCATCATAATATAATCTATCAAACCCGTGAGAGTGAGAACTTTCCGGCCCCTAGAAGGCCAGAAAGGAATGGCCAGTCCTATGAGCCTCATAGGGCATGCATTAACGCGCCGCAAAACCCAAACCAATGGGGAGGAAAACAACATACCAACATCCAAACAAACTCACCCATATTGGATCAAAGAGCCGGTGGTCTCCCACCGGCTGCCATCGATATAGTAAGGGAGGAAATAGCTGGGGCGTTCCGAGATAAGCTCGGAGTTAGTATAGTCCCCGGGGGGCAGTCATATCGGAGACCTTATGATAGTAAGTTTGACCAACTCCCATACCCACAGGGGACCAAAATACCCGAATTCGTAAAGTTTTCGGGTGACCAAGAAAAGAGCACGCGTGAGCACATAGACCAGTTCTTAGCACAGTTAGGAGAATTGGCCGACACCGAAGCATTCCGTGTACGTTTATTTTCATTATCTTTAACAGGGACTGCATTCACATGGTATGCCACGCTCCCTCCTAATTCCATTTTGTCGTGGGGAGATTTAGAACAAAAATTTCATGAACATTTCTTCTCTGGCGATTATGAGCTAGATTTAGTAGACTTAGTGGCTCTACGACAAGAAAAGGATGAATCGGTTAGTAATTATATCCGGAGATTCCGGGATACGAGAAACCGATGCTTTCAAATTCATTTAACAGATAAACAACTGGCAGAAATAGCCTTTGATGGATTGCGCTATTATTTAAAAGAGAGATTAGAAGGCATCCAGTTCTTTACTCTAGCACAATTACATCAGAGAGCTTCGGCTTGTGAAAGCCGAAGCAAAGAACTAGTCAAAACGGTTCATCATAATGTCCATATAGTAGAACACAATCAAAGTAGTTCGGACAATGAACCAAAGAAAGTTTACACTGCCGAAATAGTTTGGCCCGAGCAGGCCAAATCTTCGACTTGCTCCTCCTTGCAGTCAGTTCGGAATGAACGGCAGGAGGAGGTTAAGTTTACATTTAATGTCAGCAAATGTGATAAGATATTCGATGAATTACTAAAAAATGGTAACATTAAAATTGATTATATCGTTCCACCTGCCGACGAACTAAAGCGTCGCGCATACTGCAAGTGGCACAACTCATTTTCCCATGCCACTAATGATTGTAATGTGTTCCGACGACAAATCCAATCGGCCATTAACGAGGGACGATTGAAATTTCAGGAGGACACGGAGCCCTTCCCAATGAATGTGATCGACTTTAATGGCAAAAAGGTCCTAATTTGGCCCAACACAGCCGATAAGGGCAAAGACAAAGAAGTCATCATCGGCAACGCACGGGAGGCCGATGGAAACAACAAAATTTCTTGCAGGGAAGTGATGGCCGAGAAGACTCCTGATGGAGGAGAGACACTGAAGGTAACCATCACAAACTCCAGCACTGGGGGGCAAGCACAGACAAGGGGATATGCGCGAGAACCCATATTACGCATCGCGGACGGTCCGGTGTCTAGGCGCGGACGGTCCGTAACATCACCGGACGGTCCGAAGCATTCCGGCGGACGGTCCGACAACGTCGAAGAGCCGCGGCGACCACGTACCTTCAAACCACGACGACCAGAAATAGGTACGTGGAAAACTAACACGTTCAAGGCAACTGGTCGGTTGGTAAAATCTAGCCCGACCTTTGATCAATTATTGTCTAAATATGTGAAAAAGAAGGCTGGCCCCAGCGACCGGCCACCAAAGGGACCTCGCTTACCCACCCAGGTGCTACGGCAGGTTAGGCCGATTGGACCACCACACCAATCGGAAAGGACGGGAGGTCATAATGTTCAATTAAGACCTAACGTACCTGCATGGACACCTCCACCACCATATCCACCTATGCCATATTCATAGACATACATACCTCCACCATACGTCCCAAATCAAATGTGGGGCATGCCACCATACCCATTTGGGATGCCACAGTACCCCGCTTGGGTGGCACCCCAAACATCTGTATTCAATAGGTTGACACCTCCAGTACAAGACCGATTGAGAGCCCCTCAATCTGGTCCACGAGCACAGGCCCAGCAAGATTGCCGAACAATTCGGCCCCAAAGGCTGACCAATCCGGCAGGGGGGCATACAATTACAACCTCCAACAGTACGAAAAAGGGAGACGTCATTAAAATAGGAACGACAGATGTCGTCATACAACAAAATAACGAAGGGCCGATGATTTTTGGTGAATCGGCCAACACAAACAAAAAAGAAAGTACGACTGTCAATAAAATAGCCGATCCAAAATACTCCATGCCCCGATGGTGCCCATCGGGATTGACACGATCGAAAAAGCGAAAATTACAACGCCTTAGAGCAAAGGAGAATCAGGAGAAGGAGGCGGAAAAAATATTCAATGACACACATCCGCAGTATTCGCCACCACAAAAGAGATGGAGACCAAAGGCCGTTGAGGAAAATCAAACGGCCATAAAGACAGAAAATAAAACAGCAACTGTGCAGCTCTTTGCAGGTATAGCAGACAGTCCGGCTATAAAGACCGGACCAACCGTACAGGGCGCGGACCGTCCGACCCCTGAGGCCGACTCATCCGCAATAAACCATGACACCTGCAACGACGTGCCGACACCCATGGAGGAAGATGACCTGCAAGGAGAAGATCTGGTCGACTACGCCAGAACACTTGGAAAATTAGGAAAAGCTAGGTGACAGATTGGTCAGGATCAGTATGACGCTCAACGGTGTTGGGACCGACAGTTCGATCAAAGCTAAAGGGGTCACGTCCGAGACCAATGTGGGGGATAGATATCCCCTGGGTCCACTAAAAGAGTAAAGGACCTCACGAAAGGCCCAAGGGCCCAGAAAATCGTAAGGTCATTCTTTCGTGGGCCTGGGGAGAAATAGCCAGCGGAGCAGAACAACATGGGGCCGGATTGGTACACGCCCGGACGGCCCGCAGCATCGGGTGAATAACCGCGATAGAGATCCGATTTTCCCGCGCTGGAGCCTTCATGCAACGAAGCCACGCGAGGATAAGTCGGCGAAGGTTACGTAGAGATAATCTCAAGAGGTTCACTATCTTTTAGCTACTCGTTGCTATCTTATCCACGTGTACTGCCCCACGGTCGAGTATATAAGGCCTAGGGGGCACCCCTTCAGAACGATGATCCCTTTACTTAGCCACCCACATCAACTCTCTGTATTCTCAATCCAGAGAGCTCTTTTGTAGCCACATCCATCAAGCACATTCATCAGGACGTAGGGTGTTACGCATCTCTAAGCGGCTCGAACCTGTAAAACTTGTCCACTGTCCCTCGTGCGACCAGCGCGAACCATTTTGCTACAGTTGTCGACACCGTCCTACTCCTAAAACACCTTGAGGGGGAACCCCGGGTGTGCGGTCGGACCCAAAACACCGACAGCTGGCGCGCCAGGTAGGGGGGTGTGTCGACAATCCAAGCTAGCTCAATGGCCATCTCCTTCAACAGCAAGATCATCCTGCGTCCCGGATCCGTGCTCCACTTCGGAACAATCTCATTTGTAGCGGATGAAGAAGGAATTCTGCATCGCATCGCAGATCCGCCGGAAAAAAGGTCTCCCCCAACAAACTCCGAAAATGTCGGAGAAGCACAACCTCCAGCTCTCCGGACGAGGATCGTCTCCGGAAAGCCGGGGGCCGAGGGCTCGCTGACCCGGAGAACTCCGCTGCCTACTTCTCCGACAAAAGAATGGACACAGATCGCAGGAAGAAAAGTAACCGGGGGGAAGCAAGTTGCACTTTCCGTCCCTCATACCTCGAAGGGGGACGGGAAGAGGATCACCACCACCGCAGCGCCATTCTATCCCGACGTCCTCTTCATCGGGAGAGTGGAGTCGCCCATTATCTCCGACGACGAGCCGACTGTACCCGGGGAGGAACCGCCTCAACGAGAGTCCCGTCGACGGAGGAACCGGCGCAGGAACGTTCGACGACATCACGCAGCCGGAGAGCGGAATCCGGAACAGCCTGTCTCGCGAGACGAGGTCTCGGAGGTAGGAGAAACTCCGGAAGAGCGCGTCTTCAGAGAACGAAGGAACTCCCGACGACGAGATCGCCGACGAGCTCAGGAGCAGGCTGAGCAGGATGCAAGGCAGCGTCGAGAGAACCCATTCTTCGGGCGCAACCTGAATCCCGACTTCGCCCGAGCTATGAACACGCCGAGCGAAGTCGGAGGAGTGCTGGCTCGGATAGCAGAGGGACTTCCACGGACTCCTGACGCCGATGGCTACCGACGACTGCTCACCCAGGCGGCCAACCACCTTCTACCGCTTGCTCATCCGCCGAACGACCTACGACACGCCATCAACAGTCGCCGAGATGCGAGAAGCTCCATCAATGCTTCACGCGAGCGGCGGCATGAGAACGAGATCCGCCGTCGGGAGGAATATGACCGGGATCACGGCATCCCGACCCAGAGCCAAGCTACCAGAACTGAGTCGGCAACGGCCTCAACTAGCGGAATCACCCGGGGGCGGTCGAGGAACCACAATCACAACTCCCCTCCCCGGGACAGACATCGTCCCCGACGACAGGAGGACACATGCGGAGTGTCCGCTCTTACTCCGCGCCTTAGGGCCATCCAATGGCCTCCCAACTTCAAGGTATCCAACGTTGACAAATATGAACCTAAGCAGGATCCATGGGGTTGGCTAGCCGTCTACACCACCGCTGCTCGAGCTGCCGGGGCGTCCGAGGACGTGATGACCGCGTACTTACCCATTGTCCTTGGGCAAGACGCGCTGCAATGGCTGCGACATCTACCCCGACACTGCATCGACGTCTGGGGCGACTTCAGTCGACGCTTCACCGCCAACTTCCAATCCCTCTCCGACAAGCCGGCGCAACCGTGGGACCTCAAATCCATCAAGCGCTGGGGGGACGAGACTCTTCGGTCATACCTTAAAAGATTTCAGACCATGAGAAATCGTATCCCCGAGGTCACGGAGGCGGCCGTGATCGAGGACTTCTACAGAGGATCCAATGACTCGGTTTTCGTCCGAGCCATACTACAGAAGGCGCCGACCACCTCCGAGGAGTTGTTCCGGGAAGCCGACCTCTACATCACCGCCGACGAGCGAGCCCAGGACCTCATTGGAGGAGCGAAGCCCGCACCAGCAGCACCGCGATGCGACACAAACCAACAACCCGACAAGCGATGGGAGAAGAGGCCTCGCGAAGAAGTGCACGCTGCCGGACCACCCGCCTCTCGCGCTCGAGGAGGACCTCGTGGAGGCGAACGCACGCTGGACGACATCCTCGACGCCCAGTGCCCGTACCACAAGGACATGCGCCACACTCTTCGTAATTGCCGAGACTTCAAGCACTCTGTCGGACACGGCCGACCCTTCCAACCTCTACCTCCTCCTCCGCCGAGGGGAGGACCAGATGAACCACGACAACCCCATCGGCAGGAGGAGGGAGGAGGAGGAGGAGCTTTTCCACGCGTTGACAGGGAGGTCAACGTCATCTTCGGCGGACACGGATCGCAGGAGAGCAGAAGACAGCAAAAGCTCAACGATCGCCAGATACTGGTGGCGACCACCGGCCCTCCCGCCCCATACCGGTGGTCGGAGCACCCGATCACCTTCACTCGGGCAGATCAATGGCTCAACTTCGACCACCCGGGCAAGTACCCGCTTCTCGTCGATCCAGTGATCCGAGAGAGCCGGGTGAAGAAGGTGTTAGTGGACGGGGGAAGCAGCATCAACGTCACCTTCCCCCGAACACTCCAAGGCTTGGGAGTTCACCTCAAAGAGCTCCACGAGTCGGACACTCCTTTCTTCGGCATCGTGCCGACGGAAGGGGAATACCCGCTGGGCCACATCTACATGCCAGTCACCTTCGGAACTCCGGAGAACTACAGAACCGAGTTCCTGAGGTTTGAAGTGGCGAACTTCGACTGCGGGTACAACGCCATCATCGGGAGACCTGGATTGGATAAGTTCATGGCCATTCCGCATTACACATACATGATACTGAAGATGCCAGGACCGCAAGGGATCATAACTGTGCGCGCCGACTTCCAAGGCGCCGCAGAATGTTTCCGAGTGGCTATTCAAGCAGCCCTCACCGCCAAGCCATCGACAGCTCCCTCCACAATGGCGAACTCTAAGCCTGAGGAGGACCTCACAGTACCGGCAAGCGAAGCTCAGACCGCGACCTCTATGCGGCCGACTGAAGAAACCAAGAGAATCAACCTGGGGTTCGCTGATGAGCGCAAGACGGCTATCATCAGCTCCAGCTTGGATGACAAATAGGAAAGCGCGCTCGTCCGGTTTCTGCAAGACAACCGAGATGTATTCGCATGGCAACCTGCGGATATGCCGGGAGTCCCAAGAGAACTGGCCGAGCACAAGCTGAAGGTTTATCCCCAGGCAAGGCCGATTCGGCAAAAACTACGTCGTTTCACGCCTGACAAGAGAGAAGCCATTCGCGCCGAGTTAGCTCGCTTGGTCGCAGCTGGATTCATTAGAGAAGTATTACATCCCGAGTGGTTAGCCAACCCTGTTCTTGTACTCAAAAAGAATAAAGTGGATTGGCGCATGTGTGTTGATTATACTGATCTCAACAAACACTGTCCGAAGGATCCTTTTGGGCTCCCGAGGATAGATCAGGTGGAGGACTCCACCGCTGGATGTTCTATGCTGTCTTTCCTAGATTGCTATTCCGGGTACCATCAGATCAGTCTAGCAAAGGAAGATGAAGAAAAAACGGCGTTCATTACTCCGTTTGGAGCTTTCTGTTATACCTCCATGCCGTTTGGCCTCAAAAACGCTGGAGCAACTTACCAGAGAGCCATTCAAACATGTTTAGCCGATCACTGGGGCAAGCGTGTGGAAGCCTATGTGGATGATGTGGTAATCAAAACACAGGACTCAGAAGACTTCATCGAAGACTTGCAACTGGTTTTCAACAGTCTGAGGCGGTATAGATGGAAGCTTAATCCCGAGAAATGCGTTTTCGGAGTACCAGCCGGAAAGTTGCTCGGATTTATTGTCAGCCACCGGGGAATTGAAGCTAATCCAGATAAAATTGAAGCCATCATGAAGATGGAAGCACCTCGATCGCAGAAGAAGGTTCAGCGACTTACTGGATGCATGACAGCTTTAAGCAGATTTATATCCAGGCTGGGAGAAAAAGGTCTGCCATTTTACAAATTACTCAAGAAGGTGGATAAATTCCAGTGGACTTCAGAAGCGCAAGAAGCTCTAGATACTCTGAAAAAATTCTTGACAACACCACCAGTACTGAAACCACCTCGGCGAGCTATGTCAACTCAACCAGCTGAAGATCTGCTGCTGTATATCTCTTGCACGACTCACGTGGTAAGCACCGCGTTAGTAGTCGAGCGAGTAGAAGAAGGGCATGCCTATCCAATACAACATCCTGTCTATTTCATTAGTGAAGTCCTCGGCCCCTCAAAGAAAAAGTACCCTCAAGTTCAGAAGCTATTGTATGCAGTACTTCTAACTGCCCGCAAGCTGCGTCACTACTTTGACGACCACAAAGTCATAGTAGTCACAAGTTTTCCAATAGGGGATATTCTTCACAACAAGGAAGCCATCGGTCGAATAGCCAAGTGGGCTTGCGAGCTGGGATCTCATGACATCGAATTCCGACCTCACACCGCCATCAAAACTCAAGCACTGGTTGATTTCGTATCGGAGTGGACTGAACAACAAGTACCAGACAACCCGGAGACTGCAGAAGTATGGCGAATGTACTTTGACGGCTCACTAAAGCTGCAGGGAGCAGGAGTGGGGATTCTCTTCACTGCGCCTGGAGGCGAACACCTCAAGTACGCCCTCCAGTTGCTATTCCCAGCCTCCAACAATGCAGCCGAGTATGAAGCTTTGATCCATGGACTGAACATTGCCATATCATTGGGTATCAAAAGACTAATGGTATACGGAGACTCTCTGGTAGTCATCAGTCAGATAAACAAGGAATGGGATTGCTCGACCGATTCAATGGGAAAATATTGCATTGCCGTCCGAAAGCTGGAAGATAAATTCGAGGGCCTGGAATTTCATCACGTAGAAAGAGATCGGAACACAGCAGCCGATATACTGTCCAAACTGGGGTCCGGTCGAACTCAGGTCCCACCCGGGGTTTTCGTGCAAGAAATTCTGCAGCCAAGTATTTCAATGGATCAAACAGGAGAGTGCAACGTCATAGATCAACCCGAGTCAGACCCTGATGACTGGAGAAGGCCGATCATTAAGTATATAAAGAATGAAGAGGAACCAGACGATAAAAATTTGGCAGAGCGCATTGCAAGACAGTCGGCTCACTATACACTTATTGGGGAGACATTATACAGAAGGGGTGCATCAGGCATCTTCATGAAGTGCATTCTCCCATCCACTGGAAAGCAACTTCTGGAGGAAGTCCATGCTGGGCAGTGTGGAATACATGCGGCCTCCAGAACACTAGTCGGGAAGGTCTTCAGGTCAGGATTCTATTGGCCAACAGCAAAGAACGATGCAGCCGAGTTAGTTCAGAGGTGCGAAGCCTGCCAATACTTGTCAAAGCAACAACACCTGCCAGCTCAGCAACTGCAGACCATACCAGTAACTTGGCCTTTCGCATGCTGGGGACTGGATATGATTGGACCTTTCAAGAAAGCTCAAGGGGGATACACTCATGTATTGGTAGCAATCGACAAATTCACAAAATGGATAGAGTTCAAGCCCATTGCCTCCCTAACCTCTGCTAAAGCCGTGGAATTCATACAAGACATAATATTCAGATTCGGGATACCAAACAACATCATAACTGATTTAGGATCCAACTTCACGAGTTCAGAATTCTTTGACTTCTGCGAGCAAAAGGGCATTCAGATCAAGTATGCATCTGTAGCCCATCCAAGAGCCAACGGGCAAGTTGAGCGAGCCAACAGGATGATATTGGATGCACTCAGGAAAAAGGTCTTCGATAAGAATGAAAAATTCGCAGGAAAGTGGATAAGGGAATTACCCTATGTTGTTTGGAGCCTAAGAACCCAACCTAGTCGAGCTTTGCATGGAAACACTCCTTTCTTCATGGTCTATGGGTCGGAGGCAGTGCTACCTGCTGATCTCAAGTTTGGGGCGCCAAGGTTGACCTTTGAAAGCATAGCAGAAGCTGAGACCACCAGGCTGGAGGACATAGATATACTCGAGGAAGAACGGTTAAACGCAGTAATCCAATCAGCAAGGTACCAGCAAACTCTAAGGCGTTATCACGACAAGGTTGTGCGACAACGATTCTTCTCAGTAGGAGATCTCGTCCTCCGCCGAATTCTAACGGGGGAGGGACGACACAAGTTATCACCCTTATGGGAAGGACCTTTCGTGGTAGCAGAAGTCACTCGGCCCGGATCGTATCGCCTCACTCAGATGGATGGCATGGAAGTTGGGAACTCCTGGAACATAGAACACCTCAGAAAGTTTTATCCCTAGCTGTACCTCAAAACTGCTGGGACGATGATGATGTACTCTGTAAAGTGGAAATATGTTGTCAATAAAAAAGAGATCTCAAGGATACTCAATTCATTCACGACTGACTTGCATTAACTCGGGGTGACCACTATGCCCTGCTAACGGAGCAATCGACTTAAGTCGGCAACGACTTAAGGCGGTGCAACATGCTCACGCTTACTTAACTCGGGGTGACCACTATGCCCTGCTAACAGAGCAATCGACTTAAGTCGGCAACGACTTAAGGCGGTGCAACATGCTCACGCTTACTTAACTCGGGGTGACCACTATGCCCTGCTAATGGAGCAATCGACTTAAGTCGGCAACGACTTAAGGCGGTGCAACATGCTCACGCTTACTTAACTCGGGGTGACCACTATGCCCTGCTAACGGAGCAATCGACTTAAGTCGGCAACGACTTAAGGCGGTGCAACATGCTCACGCTTACTTAACTCGGGGTGACCACTATGCCCTGCTAACGGAGCAATCGACTTAAGTCGGCAACGACTTAAGGCGGTGCAACATGCTCACGCTTACTTAACTCGGGGTGACCACTATGCCCTGCTAACGGAGCAATCGACTTAAGTCGGCAACGACTTAAGGCGGTGCAACATGCTCACGCTTACTTAACTTAGGGTGAACACTATGCCCTACAAACGCGGCAATCGTCTTAAGTTGGCAGCAACTTAAGATTGGTACAACATGCTCATATAATTCGGGGGATGACTTGCATATCCCGCAAACAAAATTCATAATCGTCATGCGTCATTTCTGTCGAACTCATTAACTAACAAATTCTGATACGATGGGAGAGTAATTATGTCATTCGAACGGTTAACTGGTGTCCTCTAACAAATATTTAATCATGCAAACCGCGCGCTTGGAGCACGCAAAATGTTTTTCTATTTTGCAATATCCTTCTCAGGAGCGACCGACGAAGAAGGGCGACTCAAGGAATCAGGGGCGGCGTTCACGTCAGCTCTTATGTCTTCAGGAATAACTACACCGGGTCTCCTCATCAAGATTCGTCCCGCCCGAATAGCCTTGTCCAGGGCTTTGTCGCGTTGGGCCTTGAGAGTAACAGAGGTTTCTTCAGCAGTTTTAGCAGCCAGCCGAGTGCTCTCTAACTCCTGGGCAATAGAGTTTTTGGAAGCTCGGAGCCCTTTGATAGTAGCATCTTTCGCTGATATCAACTGCTTAAGCCGGGTTACCTCCTCCATGGATTCCTGCAGCTTACGACGTTGGAGGTCTAATTCTTCCATGGTGAAGCGATGACTCCTTTCCAAGATGGTCAGCGAATTGCTAGAATCTCGATACAACCTGTCAAGATTGTCACGAGAAGCAGCAAGGATACGTTTTTCTTCCTGCAAGCACAAGTCGGTTCCTTCAAAAAACCAAGCAAGTAATAGGAGCACAGCAAGGCAAAGCACAGTTTCATGTATCACCTTTTCAGAGTCAAGCTGAGCGTGAAGAGAGGAACTCAGTGCATTGGCATCATCTAAGGCAGCGGAGACCTGACTCAACTCAATCTGACTTTGAGAGTACTTTTCCTCAAAATCAGTGCATCGCTGGGCCAATTCAGCCTGGTCTCGAGAATGTTTTTCCTCAAGAATTGCAATCTGCCGAGTCATTCCTAGCAAGAGGTAATCAAACAAAACGAGATCAGAAGGTAAAACAGTCCACAACAAAGGCGAAGAAAAGAAAAAGGGCACTAACCAGTGTGTTGGGGGCCTTCGTCCTCCGAAGGTCCTCAAAAACATGATTTGACAATGTTTTCCAAGTGGATTATATGAACAGGTATCTTCGGACTCAGAATTATGAACATGAAGCATGGTCAGGACGAAGCCTAAACCAGACGAAGGACGAGCTGATTATCAAGCTCCACGAAGGATGGTGCACAGCCGAAACTATGCGCAGGGAAGCTTCGTCGCGATAGCAGAGAGGAGAACCGACTTAAAGATGAAAAGACTACGTGGGCCTTGACAGATTTCCATAAGTCATTGACAAATGTAATGGACATGAATGTAATTTTACGTGGGCTGCGTCCCACGTCTATAAATAGATGAACAGTACTCCCGTACTGTTCACGCTGACTTGGCATTTTGCTTTTGCGTCACGCTTGTACTTTTTACCTTCTCTCAGGACCGAAGGTACATTTGTAATTTGAAATCATTTCTATTTTTCCATGTTAATAAAATAGAAATGATTCTATGATGGTGCTTATATTATATTTCATGCTCTATATGAATCCTTCGTCATTACTTATTATGTTTACGAAGGTATGTCTCTTGTGACCTTCGTCCGAAATTCATTATTTCCCGAAGGGACATAATGCTTCGAAGGACGAAGGACTTTAACACTTAACATTTTTTATGTTGCCTTGTTCTTAACTCTTAGCATTTGAGAACAAGTCCCCAACATTGGCGCCCACCTCCGGTGAACTCACTTCCACTTCGAGTTTTTTGAACACCTTCGGAAGCTATAGACCTTCGCTATGGCGCCGAAGAAAGCTTCAGCGACTGGAGCTGCAGCACTGCAACCGCTGGATCCCAACCAGGAGACCGTCTCTCTTCGGGAGGCCCGAAGCCAGAAGAGGAAGGCCGTCAGCCCGACGCTTCAGGAGGATGAACTAGACCAAGAGATCAGGGATATGGAGATGCTTCATCAACAGGTGCAGAGGAAAAAGGAAAAGATGGCCAGGCTAGCTGAGCTGCAAAGGCAGATAGACGAAGCTTCTGAAGAAGTTCGTCATCTTACCCACGATGAGCAGAACCGAAGGCCTCAACAAAAAGACCTTCGTCAGGAGGGCTTCTTCAACGAAGATGACTGGTATGACAATTTCCATCATGGAAATTTTGTTTTCGATGATGCCTCTCCTCTGTCCGCTGAGCTGCAGGCTACACCCTGGCCTCCGTCCTATAAGCCACCCCAGCTTCCCATGTTTGACGGCCACTCAGACCCGAAGCAGTTCTTGATGAGCTACGAAGCAACAGTGTCTTCGTATGGTGGCAATGCTGCAGTTATGGCGAAGTCTTTCGTCATGGCCGTCAGGAGTGTTGCTCAGACCTGGTATTCCTCCCTTCGACCAGGAACGATCACTTCATGGCAGAAGCTGAAGGATATGTTGTTAACCAGCTTCCAAGGATTTCAGACGAAGCCGGTCACTGCTCAAGCCTTGTTCCAGTGCACTCAGGATCATGAAGAATACCTTCAGGCGTATGTCAGAAGGTTCTTGCGTTTGAGGGCACAGGCACCAACGGTGCCCAATGAAATTGTCATCGAAGCCATGATCAAGGGGCTTCATCCTGGACCTGCAGCTCAATACTTTGCTAGGAAGCCTCCTCAGACTCTGGAGAAGCTGCTCCAAAAGATGGACGAGTACATTCGTGCCGATAATGACTTTCGCCAAAGAAGGGAGGAGGCCTTCAGATTTTCTGAGATGACCAGGGGCTTCGGAGGAAGATTCTATCCGAGGCATGTCAGGTCCATCCACAACTCCACTCAAAATGATGATAAGGGGAGTCAGCAGAACAGGCCGCAGTGCTCTTCACAGGCTTCGGGGCAACAGCAAACTTTCTTCCGGCCACCAGCTCCAAGAGGCAGAGGCGCCAGGGGCTTCGGCGGAAGATTTGGAGATCAACCAAGGAGGATATTTTGCTTATTCTGTGGTGAAAACAAGGGCCATACCACCAGGATGTGTCATGTCACCATCCAGAAACAAAAGGAGCTAGCAGAGGCTGCAGCGCAACAGGGCCAGCCGAAGCAGGTCATGCATACTGCTTCGTACCATTAGCCTTACATCCCGGAATACGTGGGCAACCACCCTGCAGTTTCCGTAGCTTCGGCGAGTCAACCTCAAGCTTCATGGCAACAGCCCCCGCCTCCACCTCCGCTGCAACAAGGCCAACAGCCAGAAGGGAGCCAATATGTTCCGCACCAAAGGGATCTCAAAGAGCAATCTGAAGCTCGCACAGTCAATAGTACTGTGCCAGAGTCGAAGCACATTTATTGACATATATCCTACTTTGATAGCAATCTTTTCCGTTTAAGTTCTATTTTTTGTGTAATAAAGACATTTCAGTTTTCATATAATAATTTCGTGGTTGGTTATGAGAAAAACCTATCTTCTCCACAGGCTTAAGTTGCTGAAGCTTAAAAATTTGCGGTAACAAGGAGGACCTTCGAATTATTAAAAATCCTTCGAAGCAACAAAAAGTCGTTCTAAGGAACGCAGAGTAAGTTGCCGAAGTTACAAAAAGCCGTTCCAAAGGGAGCGCAGTGTAAGTTTTTTGCTCCAAAGACGTCCCTAAGGGGATGCAGAGCTTATACCGCCTAAGTAAAAGGCGAAGAAGCTCCAAAGACGTTCCTAAGGGGATGCAGAGCTTATACCGCCTAAGTAAAAGGCGAAGAAGCTCCAAAGACGTCCCTAAGGGGATGCAGAGCTTATACCGCCTAAGTAAAAGGCGAAGAAGCTCCAAAGACGTTCCTAAGGGAATGCAGAGCTTATACCGTCTAAGTAAAAGGCGAAGAAGCTCCAAAGACGTTCCTAAGGGAATGCAGAGCTTATAAAGATATTTTGCGTGTATCTTCGGAACAGATGTCATTTGCATAACATAACATCATCACATCATTTTGCATAGCATAAGCATCATACATCATGTTGCATATGGCAAAAGAAGGGGACACAGTATCAATCTTCGAAAGGATGCTTTAAGAAAGTGCAAATTGTGTAAAGTCACGAGGAAATACAATGATAATCTTCGGAGTACAGCTTCGGAGAAAGTTTTTTCAAAGAATGGACGTGCTTCATCAGAATAATATCGAAATTGCACAGCTTCGGAGAATGTTTCCACGAAGCGTGGACGTGATTCATCAGAATAGTTTTAATGAAGAAAGTCTTCTTCACGAAGCATGAAAAGAAGGGAAGGTGTTTTTTCGCCGAAGGCTCAAAAATGGTACGTATGTAGAATTTCATGCATCGTAAAGAATTGAATAATGAAAAGAGACTTGAATATTACATTCAAATGTACAAAATATTACATAGATCACACTTTAAATGTTTTTCTAATAACACCTAGTCTTCTCTTAATACTACTTCGGCAGCCTCATTTAGAAGTTGTTCAACAACTTTGTCCATGATAGCTTCGGCCATTTGTTTAATTTCGTCATCGCCTTTTGTGAGAAGGTCACCAGACGATCCAGCAGGTTCTGAGGAAACAGAATATTTTTGCATTACTATTACAAACCGCGGGCAAAGTTTGAAATAAAAATCACAACACAATAAGAGCGACTAATTAATACCTATTTGCCCCTCGGCAACTTCTGTCACTTTCCTAGCATCATGGATGCCTTTTTCACTCCTTTGAATGATTTCCTGCGCCATTTCTCGGCCGCCGTTGTCCCAGATATCAGTAAAGAATTTGCCACCAACCATGCTTGCTTCGGCCGAGGGGTCTTTGATGTCTTCGGAGGATAAGGCAACTTCGGACTGAGCTAAAGATTTTACATGCCCGCAACCTTTCTTCTCCAAGACAGAAGCAACTCCCCTGGCGCCCGAAAAAGCGCAGATGTCGCCACGGCTATTCAGGATTTCCTCGAAGGCCTCTGCTTCGTGACCGATCCATTCCAGTGGACCTTCGGGATTGCCTCTTGAGAAATTCTCTTCACTGGAAAAGGCGCCCACGCTGGCGAAGCTGGTTTTAATCTTCTTCACGCATTCCATGGATTTTTCATAGCATTTTTTCTTAGAAGACCGAAGCTCTTCCACGGTTGCTTCCAAATGATTAGCCCATTGATCGCTACATTCCCGTCTTATTTCTTCAAGTATGTGTTCTTCTCTCGCCCGGGCCAATTGCTTCTGAAGATCTTTAATTTCGCGCTTCTGAGCTTCGGTCTGAATCTTTGCAGCAGCTTCGTCCTTTTTTATCTTGTCTACTAATGTAACCAGAATTTTATCTTTTTCTACAGCTTCATTTCTCAGTTTAATAACTTCTGATCGTAAATTGTTGAACGCAATTTCATAGCTTTCATCTTCGGCACTCTTTTGTGCTCTTAATGCGTTGCTCAGGATTAAACCCTATACAAAAAAGAATCCATATAAGAATAAACGAATAAATTACGTATTGTAAAATTTTTTCAAACGACTAATTCCCATACCTTTAGGCTATTATATGCAAGACTATCCGCGAGATCTTCCTTCGTCATAGCGCATAATCCAGCTTCGAGCTTCGGGAATCCCATACTTCTAGCCATCTCTCGGCAGACAGATAGTTCTTTATTATCAGGAAGGCAGTATAGGAAGTCATCTTCATTAGTCCCGTTAAACACTACTGCCCCCTTCGGATATTTTAGCTCTCTGGCATAGTAGTTAGCTTCGTAAGTTTCCTCTTCGGATAATTTCTTCCCCGAAGCATGTCGCACGATGTAATCGCGTGCGCTGGAAGGAGCTTCGGGGGCGGCAGTGTCAATTTCTTTAACCAAAGCTGGTTCTGATATTTTCTCGGTCTCCAAAGATTGTTCCTTGGTGGGCTCTGAAGGCCCAGCTTCAGCTTCAGGTTGTTGCTTCGAAGCTTCAGCAACTTCAGCTTCGGTAGACACTTCAGCAACTTCAATAGTCCCTTTTGGAGTTGTGCTTGAAGACTTAATTGTCTCCAAAACATCTAACACGTTCACCATTCTTTTTCTTCTCGGGGTCACCGACGGCCCCTTTTGATTTTTGTTGTTTCAACAGTTGCTGAAGGACTTAAGATTTCCGATATTTTTTGCTCTTCAATCTTCGGTTTTTCTGCTTTTTTCGGCTGAAGGTGCTTCAGTTTTCTCTTCTATCTTCGGCACTGGAGCTGGTTCTGTAGCTTCAGAGGCCAAAGAGACTTCACCAATAAATTTTGGCACTGTGGCCGGCTCAATAAAGCGCGCTCGGTGGGTGAGCACCTTCATCTTTTTCCTTTGCGGCGCTGGCTCACTAGTGGCACTCGTGGTAGCTTCTGTCGCAGGAGAAGTAATTTTTCTTTTGCGACCCAGTACCGGATAATGATAGTCAGGGTAGACAAACCCGACTGCGTCAAATACCCGGTTGAGCCTTTTCTTCTTTCGGCCTTCGAAGGCTGCTGATAACGCAGTATTTTCGGCCTTCGAATATGCCCCAAGCAGTTCGTCACTTAATGTTTCAATGCTTTTCAACCAGTCATCATCAGGTTCAACAAATTTATCTGCATATTTGAATGTGTATTTCAGTCTGACCAGTCCGCCTTCGTCGGACTCTTTGATGGTCTCCTTCGGCATTTCCCACTTTCCTGCAAGTGGCCACACCCTGAAGGCAATATGCTCTTGGACCAAGTCCCTTGTCCCAATGAAAGAGCAGATTACGCCGAAGGCCCTTTGGCATTCCTCGGCCGCTTCATCCATTTCAACCTTCGGCCTTCGAAGTCCGAAGCGTTGCCAGATGGGGCGCATAATGATACTCTTGACATTTTCCTGCGCTGTCAAGTCATTCTTTACATAGAACCATTCAGTCATCCAGGCTCCGGGCCACCTCTTCCGAAAAGTTGGCACAGGGCGGCTTGACCCGGAGCGGGCACCGAAGCTGTAACACCCAAAATTGTTGTGATATTGTTCTTTCCCCCAGGGCTTCGTCTCATATAACAACTCATGAATGTTGCAAAAGCTTTTAGCATTTGGTTCTAAACCTTGGCTTCTCGCAGCCCAGACAAACATCCCCATTCTTATGATAGCTTCGGGAGTAAGTTGATGAAGGTAGACTTGAAATGTCTTCAGGACTTCAACGACAAAGTTGCTTAGGGGGAATCGAAGCCCTGCCTTGAGAAAGCTTCGGAAGATTACAACTTCATCTTCTTCGGGGGTGGGAGAAGTCTTTTCTCCAGCGTCAGCCCTCACAATAGATATATCTCGAAAATACCGCCCCCTCATATTATCAATATGACTCTGCTTGATAGTGGTTTTCCCGAAAACCGTGTGACTTGGTCGCCATGGTCGATCTTCGGACTCTTCCCCACCACTTTCTACATCAAAACTGTCGCTGTCATCAGTATCTTCGGACAAACCTTCAAGAGTTTCCTTGGTGATTTTCTCTGTATTGGTCTCCGCCATCGCTATAAGGAACCCCAAGTTCTTCTCTTCGTCAAGACTCAGCTTCGTCTCAGCAGGGATCTTCTTACCTTCAGACATCTTCGGAAGCGCTAAAAAACTGTTTTCAGGGCCGAAGCTTCAAAATCAAAAAGATCAGCAAATCTTAGTGCACAAGAGCTAAAAATGTAGTGGGCCGAAGCAGATGGCAAGTGTGCGTACCAGATAAGTTTGCGGTATGATCTTATTTATACCCCCAGGGCGTTGAAAATTAAAGGACCCCGCTTGTCAGTGAATGTTGCTATTCTAGCAAAGGGAAGGTGTTTTTTCGGACCTTCGGCTCAAGGCCTTCGTCCATATCGCAATCTGAATTTATCATTAACAAATTAATATTGCGAGGGGCTACTGTTGGGGGCCTTCGTCCTCCGAAGGTCCTCAAAAACATGATTTGACAATGTTTTCCAAGTGGATTATATGAACAGGTATCTTCGGACTCAGAATTATGAACATGAAGCATGGTCAGGACGAAGCCTAAACCAGACGAAGGACGAGCTGATTATCAAGCTCCACGAAGGATGGTGCACAGCCGAAACTGTGCGCAGGGAAGCTTCGTCGCGATAGCAGAGAGGAGAACCGACTTAAAGATGAAAAGACTACGTGGGCCTTGACAGATTTCCATAAGTCATTGACAAATGTAATGGACATGAATGTAATTTTACGTGGGCTGCGTCCCACGTCTATAACGTACTGTTCACGCTGACTTGGCATTTTGCTTTTGCGTCACGCTTGTACTTTTTACCTTCTCTCAGGACCGAAGGTACATTTGTAATTTGAAATCATTTCTATTTTTCCATGTTAATAAAATAGAAATGATTCTATGATGGTGCTTATATTATATTTCATGCTCTATATGAATCCTTCGTCATTACTTATTATGTTTACGAAGGTATGTCTCTTGTGACCTTCGTCCGAAATTCATTATTTCCCGAAGGGACATAATGCTTCGAAGGACGAAGGACTTTAACACTTAACATTTTTTATGTTGCCTTGTTCTTAACTCTTAGCATTTGAGAACAAGTCCCCAACACAGTGTTAGTCGCCTCCAACTCGGATACACGACGATGAAGTGACACTGGATTCCAGCACGTAAGAGACGAAGCTACTTCTGGAACGGAAGCACCCTGCGATCTCAGCTGGCTGGCCATCCCATCCACCAAAACCTGATGAGAAGAACAGATGAGCATAATGGCAAAAGCTCATGCAACGTAAAGATAAAGCTAAAAACAGCACAGTACCTGGAGGTTGGAAAAGAACGAAGGGATCCCCAAATCAGGAGAAATCAGCCGATAATCAGGCGCAAGGCCACCACCCGAAGCAGCTTGCAACGGACCAGTAGGAATCAGCTCAGCACCCTCAACAGAGCCAAATGCCCGATCAATGGGGACGCTGCCCTCTAAAGCGACCTCCTGGTCCAAAGTTTGGGCCACCACCATGCAGCCAGAGTGTGGAGGTGATCCCGCGTGAACGTCCATGGAAGTGCATGAAGGAGACCCCGCTTGGGCACCCTCGGGGGCTGGGTCATAGTTAGCACTGCCCACTTGAGCCGGATCATCCCCGGCAGCACCCTCGGGGGCTGGGCAGTGGCTTACACTCTTCATCTGAGCTAAGTCATCCCCGGTGACACCCTCGGGGGCTGGACATGTGTCAGCACCATTCTTGAGATCCAGACTCCCCGCAATGACCACCTCAAAGGTTGACGGGCCCTCAGCCACTTCCATGGAACCAGGACAATCCAAGTTAGTATCCCGACCCTCGAGATCGCGCTCTAAGGTCGACGAGGCACGGGATGACCTCAACCCAGCATCAGGCATGGCAGCGCAAACCTCCATCGTATCATCATCCACTGGCTCTGATAACAAGTCCTCTGGGACCATATCCTCAAGAGTCTGATCAAAGTTGGCCAGGGACAGCTCTTGCAGACCAATGAGGGCGGACAAAGCAGGAGAGGGAACTCCACTACTTTCACCACTGGCAAGAAATTGACGACTGTTCTTCCGAGTCAGAGGGACTTCATTCTCTTCCTCCTTGTCGTCTTCATCAGCAACATAGGCAACACCCCCATTGGGATCAACGGCAGATGGAGCACACTCATTAGGATCAACGACAGATGGAGCACACCCATTGGGATCAACTACAGACACACCACACCCATTGGGGTCAGCATCAGAAAATTCAGGCACAGGAACCTCCACAGCAGCAGGAACCGACGGACCAGCGCCCCGATCCAAACTAGATACTTGCCGAAGGCGTCTCTTTTTCTTTTTCTGCTCATCAGCAGAAAGATTAGTTTGATTGGCTCGGCAAGGACGTCTCGGGCGAGCACGGACAGGTCTCTGAACATCCAAGGATATACCAGCTTCGGGGAGAGGTGCCACCGCTAATGTCCCAGCAGGAGCAGCATCAGAAGAATCCTCAGCCAGCATATCAAGCATGGCACTTATTTCTGCATCATTAGGATCCAAAGGCACTTCAAAATGTACTTGTCGCTCGTCATCAGGAATCTTCCCAAGCGAGGCAACCAAAGCACTGACTTCTTCATCAGAGGGTCGCGTCCTAATGCCCAAATTGCCGTCAGTCGCAGGTGGGTTTGACACGAAAAGAGTGAAAGCTTTAGCAGGAGGCAAATTCCAGGCCGAGTACGCCACCGGAGCACCAACATTGGACACCTTGCCCCTGAGAATCATTTCCAGTCGGCTCACCAAGTCTGCAGAAGGGATCTTCCTGTTGGTGACCCGAGTTGAGTCGGCTAGCCCTCGATACAGATAAGCTGGGTGGGCCCTATCTTTCAGTGGCTGAATGTTCTTAAAAACGAAGTCAGCAACCACAGCTTCAGCGGTTAGACCTCTCTCTTTCAGCAGTCCAACCTCAGCTAGCAACACACTGGCCTCAACAACCTCCTCATCTGTGGGAGACTCGGTCCAGCTTGGGGTGCGAACGTCTGGCTGTCTTCCCGACCGGGGGGGGAGAGAATTTCCATAATTATCAACTATAAACCACTCTAGACGTCATCCCTTAATGCTGTCTTTGAGGGGAATCTCAAGATACTCAGTCTTCCGTCCCCGGCGCATCTCCAAACTGGCACCTCCGACCAACTGATGTTGTCCCCCGGCCATCCCAGGGCGACAATGATACAGATGTTTCCATAAACCAAAATGTGGTAGCACGCCAAGAAAGGCTTCACATAAGTGAACGAAGATGGAGATTTGCAGAATTGAGTTAGGGTTTAGATGGGTCAGGTTAATGTGGTAGAAATCAAGGAGACCACGGAAGAAGGGAGAGATGGGAAGGCCAAGGCCGCGGAGAAGAAAAGGAGCGTAAACTACAGATTCGTGGGTATCCTCCGTCGGGACAGTAGTCCCATGGCAAATCCGCCAAGAACAGAGTTCCCGCGGAGGGAGAACCCCGATGGACACGAGGTGGAGGAGTTCGGCTTCGGAGATGATAGACATGTGGTTACCTGCAAAAGGCAACTGGCTGTTGGGATCGATTGGGGGAATCACCACAGCGGACGAGCTTGCGATTTTCCTCTTGGGAGCCATCTCGATTCTACCAGCGAGCAGACTGGAGGCAAGCGCAGAGAGGATTCGGAAGCGGGAATGCAAGAACTAGGGCGCGGAAAGCAAAGGCGGCTAAAAGCGCAGCTCTTGTGGGATATTCTCGAGCCAGATACCGTTTCAAAAAGTGCCCAGTCATCACCCGGCAGTTATTTTCAAAACCCCAGCATGCCACGTGGTCATTCGGCAGTTATTTCCAAAAAGACGATGGGCCACCTCATCACTCGGCTATCATCCTCAAAATAGCTCATGCGGCCTGTTGTCACTCGGCGTTGCCTCTAAAACGCTGATCTTGTGTTCAATCGCTCGGCATTACTTCCAAAATGCCGATGGCGACCTTCAATCACTCGGCGTTGCCTCTAAAACGCTGATCTTGTGTTCAATCGCTCGGCATTACTTCTACAATGCCGACGTCGACCTGCTCTCATTCGGCGTTGCCTCTAAAACGCTGATCTAGTGTTTAATCGCTCGGCATTACTTCCAAAATGCCGATGGCGACCTTCAATCACTCGGCGTTGCCTCTAAAACGTTGATCTTGTGTTCAATCGCTCGGCATTACTTCCAAAATGCCGATGGCGACCTTCAATCACTCGGCGTTGCCTCTAAAACGCTGATCTTGTGTTCAATCGCTCGGCATTACTTCTACAATGCCGACGTCGACCTGCTCTCATTCGGCGTTGCCTCTAAAACGCTGATCTCGCGTTCAATCGCTCGACATTACTTCTAAAATGCCGATGTCGACCTTCAATCACTCGGCATTGCCGCTAAGACGCGGGTATAGCGTTCGGTCGCTCGGCATTACCTCTAAAACGTCGATGCAGACTACAAGATTACTCGGCAACTACCTCTAGGAGCGTCAGTATGATGTCCAAATTGTTCATCTACTGTCTCAAAAGAATCAGCCTTATAATCAAGCAGAGCAAGTCAGCAAGAAGAAGCAAACGACATTCTTTCATTAAGGGAAGACAATAAGTTCACAAATCAACTCCTTGCGAGTTGATGCTTCCCTACATTACACTACTACTACACTACACTACACTACTCTACATTACTACAACATTATTCTAACTATACTAAACTATACTAATATCTAAAAAGACCAGTGGCGTCTAGCCACTGGCCCTGCCCCTGCCGCCGCCGCCGCCGCCGCCCTTGGTGCTGCCCTTGCTGCTGCCGCCCTTGGTGCTGCCCTTGCTGCTGCCGCCTCTGGTGCTGCCCCTGCCGCCGTCGCCGTCGCCGCTGCTCCTGCCGCCGCCGCCGCTGTCGCCGTCACCACCGTCGTCGCCATCGTCGTCGTCGTCGTCGTCGTCCTCGTCCTCGCCGCCGCCGTCAGAGTCCTCCTCATCCGAGGAGTACTCCGACTCATCCGAGCCCTCGAGCCCGGAGCGCTCGACGGCCCGGATGTACGTCCAGACCTCCGCGGCTATCCCCTGGGAGTCGTCCGAGTCATCGGACGACGCCGGGGGAGAGACGGGAGCCGGAGATCCCTCGGACTCGGAGGAGAACTCCTCCTCCGAGTATTCTGAGTCACCGAAGTCCTCCGAGGGAGGAGTCGGTTCGCGCTTGCGCTTGTTGCTTTTGCCCATGGTGGAAGCGAGCGGGAAAGAAGAGAAGGAAGCAGTAAAAGAACAGCGAAGAGATGTGAAGAAACCAGAGGAGCAACAACGTTATTTATAGAAGGGGAAGGCAACCGTTCACCTCCAACCGCGGTCACTGAACAGTCGCAAGGCATTCAATAAGCACTTCCACCCGTCTGGAGACACGTCAGGCGGCTGACGCCGTTTCATGCAACACTACACCCATTGGGACTCCAGTCAACAGCGCAAAAGATATGATTACACTCGTCGTCCCATCACATTACAACTCAGAAGCAGCCGGCTAAAACACTCAGCGTACCAAGCCGTCCCTTGCCCACACCCATTGGGGGGGACGCCCAGGAATTATCAGTATATTTTTCAAAATGGTCACATCTGTGCAGAGCATGCAGTGAATGCCTCAAGACAAAAATGAGATATCAACAAGAGTTAGAGGGAAGCCAAATATAGCCAGCAGAGTGCAAAATATGGTCGACAGACACGACTTGAAGACTAGACAGAGAACGTCCATCAAATGTCCAATCAGTCACAGAGCAAATAAATTACACTACCTAGCAAGATACGGAAGGATTGCAAACTCGGCTGCAAAAGACAAAATACATGCTGACCTCTGAAGCATAATATTGATGACATAGCGTGGATGACATCACGCCAACTTTTTCACAAGCAGAAAGGGTAATCTTCAGCAAAAGGACATAAAAAGAAGACCTTCAAGTGAATTGTTTTCAAAAATCCATTTGAAGGTCGGGGGCTACACCCATTGGGTGCACCTCCGGTGCACCCTATGGATTATCATTCCAAGCCGACATTGTGCCGATTTCTAAAGCATGGGACAAGATTAAAAAAAAAGCTAACCCTCAATCAAAATGAGCAAGCGCAAATGGAAATGATCTCTATTGAGGACCTTCGAGTAGATTATTTTCTAAAATCTACTCGAAGCTCGGGGGCTACACCCATTGGGTGCACCTCCGGTGCACCCAATGAAGTTTAGAATCTCACAAATTGGAATGCCGACCTCTAAGGCACAGGCACGATGCCAGGTTTTGGTCAACGAGTGATCGGAGCAGGAGAAGACAACAGGAAGCCATCTTTCTTCAGATTACCTACAAGCTGGACCTGGAATCTTCGGGTTAATTATCTCTAAATTAACCCAAAGATCGGGGGCTTGTGGGGGATAGATATCCCCCGGGTCCACTAAAAGAGTAAAGGACCTCACGAAAGGCCCAAGGGCCCAGAAAATCGTAAGGTCATTCTTTCGTGGGCCTGGAGAGAAACAGCCAGCGGAGCAGAACGACATGGGGCCGGATTGGTACACGCCCGGACGGCCCGCAGCATCGGGTGAATAACCGCGATAGAGATCCGATTTTCCCGCGCTGGAGCCTTCATGCAACGAAGCCACACGAGGATAAGTCGGTGAAGGTTACGTAGAGATAATCTCAAGAGGTTCACTATCTTTTAGCTACTCGTTGCTATCTTATCCACGTGTACTGCCCCACGGTCGAGTATATAAGGCCTAGGGGGCACCCCTTCAGAACGATGATCCCTTTACTTAGCCACCCACATCAACTCTCTGTATTCTCAATCCAGAGAGCTCTTTTGTAGCCACATCCATCAAGCACATTCATCAGGACGTAGGGTGTTACGCATCTCTAAGCGGCCCGAACCTGTAAAACTTGTCCACTGTCCCTCGTGCGACCAGCGCGAACCATTTTGCTACAGTTGTCGACACCGTCCTACTCCTAAAACACCTTGAGGGGGAACCCCGGATGTGCGGTCGGACCCAAAACACCGACAACCAAGACCATTGCGTACCATCCTAGTAAGTGCCAAGATGCCTAAGAAAATCGATGTGATAACATCGAGTTAGTTGCTTTTGGTTAGCTCAGCTCCACCAAAAGGCAGGGGGGCATATGTTGAGCACCAATTTGAGCGCGCGGACGGTCCGGACGGTCCGCGCCTGTGGGCCGGACGGTCCGCGCGTACGCATAACAGATTAGGGTTCCGAGTTTTGTGCTATGGTTGTTAGCTAAAATCATGGGATAAGCTCGGAAATTAGTTTGTAAAGGGTCCAGCCCCCTCCTCTATAAATAGAGAGGTATACGGCCGATTTGTAATCAACAATCGAATCAATACAACTTCTATTTCGTATTTTATCCTAGGAGTAGTTCTAGTCTAGTTTAGGTTTAGTCTCTCAATCCCCAAATTCTCCGCCTCTCCTCGACTCTACGTCGATTAGAGGAGTCTAGGTCGGCCTGCCCGAGCCTAGACAAATCCTAGGATCTCTCCTCCCCGACGGGGTCCCTCCCGGGATGGAGATCCAGGCGCTGCCGGCGATCTTCCGCCGCCCCTGCGCACGCGCGGACCGTCCGGCCCTAGGGCGCGGACCGTCCGGCCCTAGGGCGCGGACCGTCCGGCCCTAGGGCGCGGACCGTCCGGTCGTCAGGCAGGAAACCCGAGCTCCTGCACCAGGTCGCGGACCGTCCGGCCCTGTGCCGCGGACCGTCCGCGCTTGACCAGAGAGCACCGCCGCCTCACGCCAGGTCGCGGACCGTCCGGCCCTGTGCCGCGGACCGTCCGCGCCTGACCAGAGAGCACCGCCGCTGGTTCTTTTGAAGTGATTGGCGCCTCCAAAAAGGCGTCAACAGTTACATTTCCCTATTTACATTTCATTTGTTAATTAGAGTCGTATTTTCATCTTTTACTTGACCTTCTCCTTAAAGAAGGGTGAATATAAAGATGAAGGTAGAGCTCAATGTCATTGTGTTGCCTTGGGCTTCAAAAACAAGTGATCAACAATATCTAACATTGAGTCTATAAAAAATAAGAAAGTAAATCAATAACATAATAATGTAATAGCGAAACAACATAACATCATGTCGTTAGGTCGGTTCGACTTGAGCTCGTTCATACGCGTGAGTCTCTCCGAGCCGAGCCAAGCTCGAGCCCGCTCACGAGGCAGCTTTTTTTTTCGAGCAACTCAATGCTGAATGGAGCAGTTTCATCATATTGAACTCTAATCAAAACACTGCCTTAATAAACAGGAATTCATTTCAAAGTCTATAATGGGTCTGGCCCGTAAGGATTGCTGGTCAAACCATGCTATAGCCTATAGGTATGGAGGCCCAGTTCAATTGCTGGGTCCAAGGAGCATAAGCGGAAAGCGGAAGATGCACAAAGCTGCTACAGAGTGCATTACAAAAGTTGATGTTTCCTTTATATGATTATTATGCGGAATGAAGAACTACTCAGTCCCAAAAATAGTTGAGGATATTTTTTATTTTTGTTAGATATCTTATTTGAATGCTTGTCTTATTCAAATTTTTTTTATATAATTACTATTTATTTTGCTATAACTTGCTTTATCATAACAGATATCTTAATACTACTTATTTACTTTATTATTCATAAAAAACAAACGAACAAACATGATATTAATGTGTTTGGTTGCGGAACAACTGGGGACAGGTAGTACAGGTTCGTCCCCTGGCATTCTCTTTTGTCTCTGCAATTTTGAGAAATAACTGGAGATAACACTAGAATAGTCATGTTCTAATCCCTGATTCTGAAGCAAACAAACTTATTTAAGGAATCGTTCTATTTCGTATCATTCTGTCATTACAATAAAAAAACACCCTTAAAAAGACGACGAGGGACTATGTGCGATGCAGTCTCATGACATTACTATTAGCCTTTTTTCCGCATAAAAAATGTAGCCTGATTACTTCTGAAGTTCTGCTTTGGCAGCCAAACCCGAGAAGAAGTAACTGTTTGTTTTTGTTGTTGTTGATCTGTTCATTCATGTCACTCACGGCCATGTGTAGGCTCTCGGTCTGCACATTCTCTAAGATTACTTGCTCCCTTGGATAGCCCCCTAGGAGTTGTTGGACATAGCCGATCGATGCCTTGCTTAAACACCCGGCTGGGTGATATACCAAACCCAAAACCACCCTCCCAGTGTAACCTCAGATTCTCGCCGCGCTGGCTCGTTATCGTTAAAACGCCCAGCGCTCCCATGCAAAAACGGCTGCACAGCTTCATCAGCTGAAACTACTAGCCCCAACAGCCCCGCGCCTCTACTCCTCACTTCCGGCACGTGTCCCGTCGCTTCTGCTTGCGAGTTGCAGACGGCTCGACGACCCATCGATCGATCGACCGTGTCTTCTTCTTGCCGGCGGCGCGCGGAGACGAGCGAGCTGCTGTCAGGTTGGCTGCTAGCTGCTAGCTGCTGCAGGCGGCAGCCATGGCGCACGGGATCATCGGGAGCCACTACCACTCCATGTTGGCGTCGCGCGTGGGCATGGTCGCGCACGTGCTGTTCCTGACCACCGCCGTGCTCATGCTCGTCTGGCTGCTGCACTACCGCGGCGGCATCAACATACAGTCCGAGGACCCCGAGCAGATCTTCAATGTACGTCTTATGTTAGACATGGATTTCCTCTACCTTTGTTCTGTCATATTAGCTTGCATTTAACTTTGTGGCACACATCGTCCATTTGCAGGTTCATCCATTTGTGATGTCCTGGGGGTTCATTCTTCTGGTTGGAGAAGGTACGTCCAACTCCAACCCAACACTATCATGGTTCATGGAATCTATCGATTCAAAGCATGCCATTTGAGTATTGCATACATGAACAACTGCCCCAGGAAGGATGAAACTTTTAGATGCTATTCATGTTTATATATTCGACACGACGGCTGAGCAGAACCACTGCCGAAAGCCCCCCCATGAAGATGACAAGATGCAGTAGTTGTCCCTGTCGAAATGGGCCAGAATTCCCTCTTTTGTGTGTGTGTGACGAAGAAGGCCATCACGTACTAGTTCCCTCCCTGCACTTTAGACGTGCTGATGATAGGTGCTGTACTAGTAGCGGGGTTTGGTGGCAGCCAAAGCAGTGGACGAGCTCGTCGCTGAGTGCCAATCAGTGTGTTTGGTGCGTGTCTTAGCGCCAGTCTAGTCGGGTTTTTTTTCCCGATAATGACCATTCTGATCGCTACGTTTTCCTGCCAAAGCACGTACGATCGACCCCATCAGGGCTAGTAGCAACTGCCAAGTGATTATGTTTCCCGGGGAATTTTGTTACAACAAGCAGGGTAGCAGCTCAGGTCGCATGATTTTGTCTGGATTGCTGTCCTCTGCTGCTGTTGCAGTTGCAGATAGATAGATGTAAACGTACGTGCTGACAATGGAATTCCAAATCTGTTTGCAGCAATCCTGGCATACTCGACGATCCCTTCGCACATAGACCACCGGACGCAGAAGATGGCGCACATGCTGATCCACCTGGTGGGGCTCATCCTGGCCATCTTCGGCGTGTACGCGGCGTTCAAGTTCCACGACGCGGCCGTGGCGCCGGACCTGACGAGCCTCCACTCGTGGCTCGGCATCGCCGCCGTCGCGCTCTTCGGCCTGCAGTGGCTGTTCGGCTTCGTCACCTTCTGGCTGCCCGCCGCGCACGCCGACACCCGCGCCGCCGCGGCCCCCGCGCACGTCATGGCCGGCCTGGCCATCTTCATGCTCGCCGTGTGCGCCGCGCAGACCGGCCTCGTGGAGAAGAGCGCCGCGGCCGCCTCCGCCGCCGAGCTGAAGCTCATCAACGTCACGGGGATCTTCATCCTCCTGTACGGCCTCACTGTGGCGTCCGCCGTCGCGCTGCGCAAGGCCTTCTTGTAGGCGGCGGCGCGGATTTGCATTGCCCGGCCCGCGCGCGTCTGTTTGCTCGGTCGGCGCTCCGCATCTCGCTCGCGCGCGTCCCGCCGTTGACGTGACACGGTTGGTGTTTCCCTCGTACACGCGGGAGATGGTTTGTGGGTGGTTCGCTCGTGTAATGTTGTGCATATTGCGTGAGTTTTCTGCGGCTAGTCGGCTACCACCTGTTGTATCTCTATTCTTTCCATGTCTTCATCTTTTCTTCTTAAAAAAACACGCACTTGAGTTTGTCTTTTGTAGGTGCCTCCAATCCAGCAGTTACGGATGATACAAACATCATCTTCTACTAGCACTTACCCATCTTTGCTACGATTTTTATATATCATATAAATAGATATTAAAATATTTATTTAAATATAATTGTTTATTTTAAAACACTAAAATACGTGTGGTTTGATGGTTAGCTCCATATTTTCGAAGTTGTGGGTATGAGTTCGAGTGCTCGCTGAGTACTTTTTTGCGCGGTGTGGTAGGGTGAAGTTGGGTGCTCAGCAGGCGCATTAGCTGGCTGCGTGGGTGCTAGAGTCCACAAGACAGTAGCTGAGAGAGGGGCAGGAGAACCAGTCAGTCAAAGAGCGTGGGACAGACCTAAAATGTCAGCGTGTCCATAGGGCAGTAGCTGAGAGAGGGACAAGAGAATTGTTGGGGACCATAATTATGGGTACCCTCAAGGCTCCTAATTCTCAGCTGGTAACCCCCATCAGCACAAAGCTGCAAAGGCCTGATGGGTGCGACTAAGCCAGGGATCGGTCCATTCGAGGGACTCGATCACGCCTCGCCCGAGCCCAGCCTCGGGCAAGGGCAGCCGACCCCGGAGGATTTTTCGTCTCGCCCGAGGCCCCCCTCCAGCGACGAACAAACTTCCAGCTCACCCGAGGCCCAGTCTTCGCCAAGAAACAACCCTGGCAAAATCGCCACGCCAACCGACTAAATCGCAGGGGCATTTAATGCAAAGGCGACCTGACACCTTTATCCTGACGCACGTCCTCCAGTCGACAGAGCCGAAGTGACCGCAGTCACTTCGCCGCTCCACTGACCAGCCTGACAGAAGGACAGCGCCGCCTGCGCCGCTCCGACTGCTGTGCCACTCGACAGAATGAGGCTGACAGGCAGTCAGGCCTGGCCTCAGGCACCATAGGAAACTCCGCTCCGCCCGACCCAGGGCTCGGACTCGGGCTCAGCCCCAGAAGACGGCGAACTCCGCTCCACCCGACCCAGGGCTCGGACTCGGGCTCAGCCCCGGAAGACGGCGAACTCCGCTCCGCCCGACCCAGGGCTCGGACTCGGGCTCAGCCCCGGAAGACAGCGAACTCCGCTCCGCCCGACCCAGGGCTCGGACTTGGGCTCAGCCCCGGAAGACGGCGAACTCCGATCCGCCCGACCCCAGGGCTTGGACTTGGGCTCAGGCCCGGAAGACGGCGAACTCCGATCCGCCCGACCCCAGGGCTCGGACTCGGGCTCAGCCCCGGAAGACGACGAACTCCGCTTCGCCCGACCCTAGGGCTCGGACTCAGCCCTAGCTTCAGCCGACGGTCTCCGCCTCGCCCGACCCAGGGGCTCGGACTCGACCTCGGCCACGGAAGACAGACTCGACCTCGACCTCGGAGGAGCCTCCACATCGCCCAACCTAGGGCGCGGACCGACCACGTCAACAGGAGGCGCCATCATTACCCTACCCCAAGCTGACTCAGGCTACGGGGAACAAGACCGACGTCCCATCTGGCTCGCTCCGCCAGACAAGTAATGATGGCACCCCGCACGCTCTATGACGACGGCGGCTCTCAGCCCCCTTACGGAAGCAAGAGGACGTCAGCAAGGACTCAACAGCCCCGACAGCTGTCCTTCCTCCAGGCTCCAGCGCTCCTCCGACGGCCACGACACCACACGAACTGGGTGCCAAAACCTCTCCGGCTGCCACGATGGCATGTACTTAGGGCGCTAGCTCTCCTCCGCTAGACACGTTAGCACTCTGCTACACCCCCATTGTACACCTGGATCCTCTCCTTGCGCCTATAAAAGGAAGGACCAGGGCCCTCTTACAGAGGGTTGGCCACGCGGGGAAGAGGACGGGACAGGCGCTCGCGTGAGGCTGCTCGCTCCCTCTCCCGCGTGGACGCTTGTAACCCCCTACTGCAAGCGCACCCGACCTGGGCGCGGGACAAACACGAAGGCCGCGGGATTTCCACCTCCCTCTCTCTCCGGCTGCCTTTTCCCCCCTTCGCGCTCCGTCTCGCGCCGACCCATCTGGACTGGGGCACGCAGCGACATTTCACTCGTCGGTCCAGGGACCCCCCGGTCTCGAAACGCCGACAGTTGGCGCGCCAGGTAGGGGCCTGCTGCGTGTTGACGAACAGCTTCCCATCAAGCTCCAGATGGGCAGTCTCCAGCAACCTTTCCAGCCCGGGACGGTGCTCCGTTTCAGGAGTCTTGAGTTCATGTCCCTCGACGGTAGCTACGACATGATACTCCTTCCCCCGCCGTGCGACAGCGACAATGGCGGCCGACAGCCCACCCGCCGGCGGCGGAATCGACGACGTCTTCCCCGCGTGGTGGAAGAACAACATTCGAGCTCGCCCCGCCCTCTCCCCCGTCGACGAAGGAGGAGGCGGGGCAACCAAGGCCAAGCAGGAGGCGGCACCTCGTTGGCTGTCGAGCAAGTCGACGGTGCCGACGCCCCAACGGGGGGCGCGTCGGGCATCGACCTCGCGTCTGAGACGAAGACGAGCGTCGTCTCCCCGCAACACGCCAATTCCAAGCAAACGGACGACGCCAGCACGCTCGCGAAAGGCTTGCTGGGCGTCACCCTCGTACCTGAGACGACGGTGCAGTCAGTCCCTGACGTGACTTCATCACCGCCCGTCGACCAAGAGGTACCGACCGATTCCCATCTCACGCCTCTTGGATTCAGCCTCGACCCGCCAAGCGGCTTCGCTTTGGCGGACGCTCTCGTACAGGTGAGTCCGAACCCTCTGGGGTATCGTATGCGGTCACCCTGGGACCGGCTGACGAACGTCTCGACCTACGGGCCCTCGGGGTCCGAGGAAGATGACGAGCCCGACTTCTGTTGGGACTTCTCCGGACTTGGTAACCCCAGTGCCATGCGGGACTTCATGACCGCATGCGACTACTGCCTTTCCGACTGTTCCGACGGTAGCCGCAGCCTCGGCGACGAGGACTGCGGCCCAAGTCGTGAATGTTTCCACGTCGATTTAGGGGGTCCCTCCGAAGGCAACCATCTTGGTATGCCGGAGAACGGTGATCTCCCTAGGCCTGTCATGTTGACATCCTATGGGAGCTAGCTGTGGTCCCCGTTCCGGCGGGGGGTCATGACCCACAGCTCGAGCAAATTCGCGGGGTGCCGGCCAGGCTCGACGAGGGAGCAGGAGCACTTGAGCCGATCCGCTGGGACGTCGGGCAGGAATGGGCGGGCCAACCTCTGGCCGGAGAAATGCGTCATCTACCCCAGGGTATCCAGCACCGCATCGCCGACGATGTCAAGGTAAGGCCGCCACCCGCTTCCAGTGGGGTCGGCCAGAACCTGGCTGCAGCGGCAATGCTTCTCCGCGTGATGCCGGAGCCATCAACCACCGAGGGGCGGCGAATCCAGGGAGAGCTCAAGAATCTCCTGGAGGGCGCCACGGTCCGATGGGCCGAAAGCTCCGCCTCTCGAAGGCAGGGGTACCCCTCGGAACATCGCGCCGTGACTTCCCGATTCATGCGGGAAGCCTCGGTCCACACCGGGCGCACGCGCAACACAGCGCCTGCGGCCCCGGGTCGCCTCGGCAACGAGCACCATCACCGCGACCGTCGGGCCCACCTCGACGAGAGGGTGCGCCGAGGCTACCACCCCAGGCGTGGGGGACGCTACGACAGCGGGGAGGATCGGAGTCCCTCGCCCGAACCACCCGGTCCGCAGGCTTTCAGCCGCGCCATACGACGAGCACCGTTCCCGACCCGGTTCCGAACCCCGACTACTATCACAAAGTACTCGGGGGAGACGAGACTGGAACTGTGGCTCGCAGACTACCGGCTGGCCTACCGACTGGGTGGAACGGACGATGACAACCTCATCATCCGCAACCTCCCCCTGTTCCTCTCCGACACCGCTCGCGCCTGGTTGGAGCACCTACCTCTGGGGCAGATCTCCAACTGGGACGACCTGGTCCAAGCCTTCGCCGGCAATTTCCAGGGCACGTACGTGCGCCCTGGGAACTCCTGGGACCTCCGAAGCTGCCGACAGCAGCCGGGAGAGTCTCTCCGGGACTACATCCGGTGATTCTCGAAGCAGCGCACCGAGCTGCCCAACATCACCGATTCGGATGTCATCGGCGCGTTCCTCACCGGCACCACTTGCCGCGACCTGGTCAGCAAGCTGGGTCGAAAGACCCCCACCAGGGCGAGCGAGCTGATGGACATCGCCACCAAGTTCGCCTCTGGCCAGGAGGCGGTTGAGGCTATCTTCCGGAAGGACAAGCAGCCCCAGGGCCGCCCACTGGAAGATGCCCCCGAGGCATCAACTCAGCGCAGCGCCAAGAAGAAGGGCAAGAAGAAGTCGCAAGCGAAACGCGACGCCGCCGACGCGGACCTTGTCGCCGCCGCCGAGTACAAGAACCCTCGGAAACCCCCCAGAGGTGCCAACCTCTTCGACAAGATGCTCAAGGAGCCGTGCCCCTATCATCAGGGGCCTGTCAAGCACACCCTTGAGGAGTGCGCTATGCTTCGGCGCCACTTCCACAGGGCCGGGCCACCCGCGGAGGGTGGCAAGGCTCGCGACGACGACAAGAAGGAGGATCACCAGGCAGGAGAGTTCCCCAAGGTCCGCGACTGCTTCATGATCTATGGTGGGCAAGCGGCAATTGCCTCGGCTCGGCACCGCAAGCAAGAGCGTCGGGAGGTCTGTTCGGTGAAGGTGGCGGCGCCAGTCTACCTAGACTGGTCCGACAAGCCCATCACCTTCGACCAAGCCGACCACCCCGACCATGTGCCGAGCCCGGGGAAATACCTGCTCGTTGTCGACCCCGTCATCGGCGACTTCAGGCTCACCAAGGTCCTCATGGACGGAGGTAGCAGCCTCAACATCATCTACGCCGAGACCCTCGGGCTCCTGCGTGTTGATTTGTCCTCGGTCCGGGCAGGCGCTGCGCCTTTCCACGGGATCATCCCCGAGAAGCGCGTCCAGCCCCTCGGACAACTCGACCTTCCCGTCTGCTTCGGAGCACCCTCCAACTTCCGAAGGGAGACCCTCACGTTCGAGGTGGTCGGCTTCCGAGGAACCTACCACGCAGTACTGGGGAGGCCATGCTACGCGAAGTTCATGGCCGTCCCCAACTACACCTACCTCAAGCTCAAGATGCTGGGCCCCAACGGGGTCATCACCGTCGGCCCCACGTACCGACACGCATTCGAATGCGACGTGGAGTGCGTGGAGTATGCCGAGGCTCTCGCTGAATCCGAGGCCCTCATCACCGACCTGGAGAGCCTCTCGAAGGAGGTGCCAGACGTGAAGCGCCACGCCGGCAACTTCGAGCCAGCGGAGACGGCTAAGTCCGTCCCCCTCGACCCCAGCAGCGACGCCTCCAAGCAGATCCGGATCGGCTCCGAGCTCGACCCCAAATAGGAAGCAGTGCTCGTCGACTTTCTCCGCGCGAACGCCGACATTTTCGCGTGGAGTCCCTCGGACATGCCCGACATACCGAGGGATGTCGCCGAGCACTCGCTGGATATCCGAGCCGGAGCCCGACCCGTCAAGCAGCCTCTGCGCCGATTCGACGAAGAAAAGCGCAGAGCCATAGGCGAGGAGATCCACAAGCTAATGGTGGCAGGGTTCATCAAAGAGGTATTCCATCCCGAATGGCTTGCCAACCCTGTGCTTGTGAGAAAGAAAGGAGGGAAATGGCGGATGTGTGTAGACTACACTGGTCTAAACAAAGCATGTCCGAAGGTTCCCTACCCTCTGCCTCGCATCGATCAAATCGTGGATTCCACTGCTGGGTGCGAAACCCTGTCTTTCCTCGATGCCTACTCAGGGTATCACCAAATCAGGATGAAGGAGTCCGACCAGCTCGCGACTTCTTTCATCACGCCCTTCGGCATGTACTGCTATGTCACCATGCCGTTCGGCTTGAGGAATGCGGGTGCGACGTACCAGCGGTGCATGAACCATGTGTTCGGCGAACACATTGGTCGGGCGGTCGAGGCCTACGTCGATGACATCGTAGTCAAGACGAGGAAAGCCTCCGACCTCCTTTCCGACTTTGAAGTGACATTCCGATGTCTCAAGGCGAAAGACGTGAAGCTCAATCCCGAAAAGTGTGTCTTCGGGGTACCCCGAGGCATGCTCTTGGGGTTCATCGTCTCCGAGTGGGGCATCGAAGCCAACCCGGAGAAGATCGCAGCCATCACCAGCATGGGGCCCATCAAGGACTTGAAAGGCGTACAGAGAGTCATGGGATGTCTCGCGGCTCTGAGCCGCTTTATCTCATGCCTCGGCGAAAGAGGCCTGCCTCTGTACCGCCTCTTAAGGAAGGCCGAGTGCTTCACTTGGACCCCTGAGGCCGAGGAAGCCCTCTGGAACCTGAAGGCGCTCCTCACGAATGCGCCCATCTTGGTGCCCCCCGCTGCCGGAGAAGCCCTCTTCATCTACGTCGCCGCGACCACTCAGGTGATTAGCGCCGCGATTGTGGTTGAGAGACGAGAAGAGGGGCATACATTGCCCGTCCAGAGGCCGGTCTACTTCATCAGCGAGGTACTGTCCGAGACCAAAATCCGCTACCCACAAGTTCAGAAGCTGCTGTACGCGGTGATCCTGACACGACAGAAGTTGTGACACTACTTCGAGTCTCACCCGGTAACTGTGGTGTCATCCTTCCCCCTGGGGGAGATCATCCAGTGCCGCGAGACCTCGAGTAGAATCGCAAAGTGGGCGGTGGAAATCATGGGCGAAACAATCTCGTTCGCCCCTCGGAAGGCCATCAAGTCCCAGGTCTTGGCGGACTTCGTGGCTGAATGGGTCAACACCCAGCTCCCAACAGTTCCAATCCAGCCGGAACTCTGGACCATGTTATTCGACGGGTCGCTGATGAAGACAGGAGCCGGCGCAGGCCTACTCTTCATCTCGCCCCTCGGGAAGCACCTACGCTACGTGCTACGCCTCCATTTCCCGGCGTCCAACAATGTGGCTGAGTACGAGGCTCTGGTCAACGGGTTGCGGATCGCCATCGAGCTAGGGGTCCGACGCCTCGACGCTCGCGGTGACTCGCAGCTCGTCATCGACCAAGTCAGGAAGAACTCCCACTGTCGCGACCCGAAGATGGAGGCCTACTGCGATGAGGTTCGGCGCCTGGAAGACAAGTTCTACGGGCTCGAGCTCAACCACATCGCCCGGCGCCACAACGAGACTGCGGACGAGCTGGCTAAAATAGCCTCGGGGCGAACAACGGTTCCCCCGGACGTCTTCTCTCGAGACCTGCATCAACCCTCCGTCAAGATCGACGACACGCCCGAGCCCGAGGCACCCTCGGCCCAGCCTGAGGTACCCTCGGCCCAGTCCGAGGCACCCTCGGCTCGGCCCGAGGCACCCTCCACTCGGCCCGAGGCACCCTCGGTTCAGCCCAAGGTACCCTTGGCCCCCGAGGGTGAGGCACTGCGCGTCGAGGAGGAGCGAAGCGGGGTCACGCCTAATCGAAACTGGCAGACCCCGTACCTGCAATATCACCACCGAGGAGAGCTACCCCTCGACCGAGCCGAAGCTCGGCGGTTGGCACGACGCGCCAAGTCGTTCGTCTTGCTGGGGGATGGGAAGGAGCTCTACCACCGCAGCCCCTCAGGCATCCTCCAGCGATGCATCCCCATCGCCGAAGGTCAGGAGCTCCTACGAGAGATACACTCGGGGGCTTGCGGCCATCATGCAGCACCTCGAGCCCTTGTTGGAAACGCCTTCCGACAAGGTTTCTACTGGCCGACGGTGGTGGCCGACGCCACTAGATTTGTCCGCACCTGCGAAGGGTGTCAGTCCTACGCGAGGCAGACCCACCTGCCCGCTCAGGCTCTGCAGACGGTACCCATCACCTGGCCTTTTTCTGTGTGGGGTCTGGACCTCGTCGGCCCCTTGCAGAAGGCACCCGGGGGCTACACGCACCCCTGGGAAGGGCTGTTCATCATCGCCAAAGTTCTGAAGCCCGAAACAAACAAGCTGGTTAACAGTCAAGGCGAGGTCTACAGCAATGCTTGGAACATCCAACAGCTACGTTGCTTCTACCCTTAAGATGCTTTCAAGTTGTTCATATACCTCACTCCCACGCAAAGTTTAGTCATCAAGGAAGGGTCAGCCTTGCCTCGGCAAAGCCCGACCCTCCCTCGGGGGCTAAAAGGGGGGAACCCCCTCTGCATCGAAATATTCCTCGAAAAAAGATCCTTTCTGCCAGAATGTCTTTCGTGCTTTTCGACTACTTCGAAAGTGGATCCTGAAAACGACGGAGTACACGTAAGCAGCCAAGGCTGACCGAGCCGAGGGACTCCTATGCCTTCGGGATACGGATACCTCACTCATCACCTTCTGCGATAAGTAACTCGCGTTTGGATAAGCGATTCCGCGGACCGAACAAGTCTTCACGCTCGGAAGCTCCTCTGCCGAAGCGATTCTTCGGGCCTTCTCGACTGCGTCGGTGGCAGAACCCTATGGACGGGCAAGAGTGTGCGTAAGCGGCAAGGCCGACCGAACCGAGGGATTCCTACGCCTCTGGGATACAGATACCTCACTCATCACCTTCCGTGAAAAGCAACTCTCGCTCACACAGACAATTCTGTTACCGACGAAAAAGTCCAGATACTCGAAACAAGAGGAAAAGAAACGCAGCTTTACAACACGGCGAGAGTGTGTTTGGGCCTCGGCGGCCGTAGAAAACACACGCTACAAGATAATCCGATCCTGCAGGCTCGGATCTTGATAGTAGAAGGGAGCAGCAGCACCCTCGGCGTCGACTACACCTTCGGCGAGGTCCGACCTAGCCTCGGACGGCGACGCGGTCCAAAGATCTCCACTCTGAAGGACGACATCGTCATCACGCCCGGGCCATCGCCGCCAGGGTCTTCTCCAAGAATACGGCTCGAGCAGGCGGCTCAGCTGGTCACCCCGAGGCCTCGGCCAGCTGTCCCCCGAAGACATCAGCCTGGCCCGAGGCCTCGACAGATCAACTCCGGCGTCGGTCCCGCTAACGGACGACCCGGCCAGGCTCCAACCGACCAAGTCTTCTTTTCGAAGCCAACTCTGCCTCTGTCCATGCTGACACCGCTACCCCTGGCTTCGGCTCATCGAAGAGCGGCCGAGGGTTTCCTTTAACTAAGCAAGAGAAGCCTCGGATAGCAAGGCCGACCGAGCCGAGGGACTCCTACGCCTCCGGGATACGGATACCTCACTCGTCACCTTTGCACGGGGCGACTCACGCTTGGTGAAGTGGTTCAGACAGCCAACAGGCGAGTCTTAGTGCTTGAAAATGAGGAAAAAACACGACTCCGCGCCGAAAATACATACACGTTCAGGCCCCGACAGCTATAATGAACAAAAGATCGGCATTCAAGGTGCCATTACAAGCGGAACCCCGATTCCACCTCCGCAGGTACGAACAACCCCACACGATTGGGGAGCCTGCGGAGCAACAGAAGACCGGCGAACGGCTCACCGTCACCCGCTCCAGCAGCAGCGACGACGATGACTTCTGCTCCGGGGGGCCGAACAGCAGCAGCGATGACCTTAGGGCGGATGCTACTGCCATGAGGCCCCGGCCCGTGCCCAAACTCGTGAGGCAAGGACGGGTAGAAGGCCATAGAGTTGGAGGTCGGTCCGTGGGTGGCCCCGGCTATCTCGTCGGCGGAAGAACCTCTTCCAGCTACCGTGGCGGAAGGCGGCGCCGGGAGCGGCTCCGAAGCCACTCAGGTCAGAGAGCCAGGCACGCGGCAGCTGCCGGCGCCGGCGCCGCCGTTCGTGCAGGGGCCGACCCCAACTCGGCACACTCCCCTCCCCAGCACTGATGATGAAAATCCTTGAGGCCGAGGGAGGGGCAGAGGCCGCAGCCTGGCTTGCTTTCCCCGCCATCGAACTGGAGGTCACCGTCTTAGGTGACCGCCGGCGGAGGGGTGCAGCCGGGCTGCGTGATGAAAATCCTTGAAGCCGAACGATGGCTGAAAGGTACCAACTCCCACGGAGTTGCGTTCCTCCAACGACAAGACGGAAGGATTGCGGGTGTCCCCCATCCGGGGGCTCGAAAGGTGGAAAGACACGATGCATAAGGGAGCGCGAAGACATGGTCGCCTTTCAAGGGGGTCACCCTCCTTTTAAAGGCGACTCTCCCTACTTGCGTCCCCAGCCGTCATGGGCTGAGTCTTCTCTGACACGCTCCAAGGTCCTCCCCCTACGGCGCGGGGGCTGGGTCCCACGCGTCATGCAAGCTGACCCAGAGCAGAAGGAGCCAAACCGCCGTGCGCGGTGCATGCAACCGCCCAGCGGTTACGAGCATTCCTCCACCTTCGCCCAGACCAGCGGGCGAAAGGGCGGGCAGCCATGCAGGCGGCATGCAACCGTGCCAAGTGGGTGCGCCCCTCCGACTTCCAACGCACCCAGCATGGGGGCCCACGCCCACGCGTCATGCAACCGGCGCGTCGGTCGCTATGTGCAAGCAACTGCACCGCCACTCGCACCACTACCACGCCTCCTCGACTGCGGAACCAGTACTGCGACTCGAGGCGACCCTGCGTACGACCCAGCAGTGCTAGCCTAGCGCGACGGTCAATACGGCCAAAACTGGGCCGGCAGTAATGGCGGTGGCAGGCGGGCAGGAGCAGCGGTCACGTCGTCAGCCAAGCTTACGTCCCATCCAGGGACAGCGAGAGAAACCTCTCTCACGGCGTGAAGAAGGCGCGCCCGTGTTCCGTTCCTCGAACGGCTCACGCACGCTTAACGGCCGCCCCGCGAACCACTTGCCCCATCGCATTAACTCTGCGGCGTGACAGGCGGCGCCTCTGGCAGGGGAAGCAAGCGACGCTTCGCCTTCGCCATAATGACCGTGTCAAAAAAGGTACGCCACGTCATTCGATTTAGTATCCTTTTCTTTTTCCTCTTTCTCTCTCTTACAACAGGGACCGGGAAAGGGGGATACCCCGAAAAGGATCCTTCTCCGTGAAGGAAACAGGCTCCGAGCCTCCCTACTGATCAGAGGTTCGAAGGCTGGCCCCTCGGAGGGGTTTAACAGCCGCCTCAGAGCGCGTGGGCTCCACACCCACTACTGGTCAGAGGTTCGAAGGCCGGCCCCTCAGAAGGGTTCAACGGCCGCCTCAGGCTACTCGGGCTCCGTGCCCACTACTGATCAGGGGTTCGTAGGCTGGCCCTCGAAGGGTTCACAGCCGCCTCAGACACGGAGCGAGGGATGACCATGGGTACGTTCGATACATAACCAAGGCTCGGGCTACGCTCCCGAGGTACCCTAGGACATTTCCGAGACCAGCGGGAACGATCTTGTAACGGAATCCCATCAGAGGGAGGCATCGAGCCCTCGGACCCCGTCGACAGGGGACCGGGTCCGGCAGATCACCCGCATGTACTTTTGGGCACGCCTCCGGGCCTCTAGCCGACCCCTAACAAATGGGGCACAAGCGTCCACTCGGATTACCCGCCAGCAGCTCACCGGAGACACCATGTTCGGCGCCCTCCGAGGGCAACATGGCGCTTCCCCCTCCTCCTTGCGGAAAGGCGACGCAGGGGCGTATGTAAAAAAGTCGAGTCTGTCCCTGACCGTCCTCTCGCCCTGTGCAGAGGCTCGGGGGCTGCTCTCGCAAACCTGGCTCCAGCCAAACCGTTGACAGCGTCAACATACCAGCCCGAGAACTTGGGACCCGACCGTGCACCCGGGCTACGGCCAGCTCGCATGAGGGAACAACCAGACCAGCCGAAGCATTGCGCGAGGCATTAAGACCTCGGAGGAGTCAAACCACTCCTCCGAGGCCTCGGGGGCTACACCCGGCGGGTGCTCTCGCGCGCACCCACCGGAACAAAACGCAACCGAGAAAGGCTGGTCCCCTTGCAAAAAGTGCGACAAAAGCCTCCAAGCGAGTGTTAACACTCCCTTCAAGGCTCGGGGGCTACTGTCGGGGACCATAATTAGGGTTACCCTCAAGGCTCCTAATTCTCAGCTGGTAACCCCCATCAGCACAAAGCTGCAAAGGCCTGATGGGTGCGACTAAGCCAGGGATCGGTCCATTCGAGGGACTCGATCACGCCTCGCCCGAGCCCAGCCTCGGGCAAGGGCAGTCGACCCCGGAGGATCTCTGTCTCGCTCCAGGCCCCCCTCCAGCGACGAACAAACTTCCGGCTCGCCCGAGGCCCAGTCTTCGCCAAGAAGCAACCCTGGCCAAATCGCCACGCCAACCGACCAAATCGCAGGGGCATTTAATGCAAAGGCGGCCTGACACCTTTATCCTGACACACGTCCTCCAGTCGACAGAGCCGAAGTGACCGCAGTCACTTCGCCGCTCCACTGACCAGCCTGATAGAAGGACAGCGCCGCCTGCGCCGCTCCGACTGCTGTGCCACTCGACAGAGTGAGGCTGACAGGCAGTCAGGCTCGGCCTCAGGCACCATAGGAAACTCCGCTCCGCCCAACCCAGGGCTCGGACTCGGGCTTAGCCCCGGAAGACGGCGAACTCCGCTCCACCCGACCCAGGGCTCGGACTCGGGCTCAGCCCCGGAAGACGGCGAACTCCGCTCCGCTCGACCCAGGGCTCAGACTTGGGCTCAGCCCCGGAAGACGGCGAACTCCGCTCCGCCCGACCCAGGGCTCGGACTTGGGCTCAGCCCCGGAAGACGGTGAACTCCGCTCCACCCGACCCAGGGCTCGGACTTGGGCTCAGCCCCGGAAGACGGCAAACTCCGATCCGCCCGACCCCAGGGCTCGGACTTGGGCTCAGCCTCGGAAGACGGCGAACTCCGATCCGCCCGACCCCAGGGCTCGGACTCGGGCTCAGCCCCGGAAGACGACGAACTCCGCTTCGCCTGACCCCAGGGCTCGGACTCAGCCTTGGCTTCAGCCGACGGTCTCCGCCTCGCCCGACCCAGTGGCTCGGACTCGACCTCGGCCACGGAAGACAGACTCGACCTTGACCTCGGAGGAGCCTCCACATTGCCCAACCTAGGGCGCGGACCGACCACGTCAACAGGAGGCGCCATCATTACCCTACCCCAAGCTGACTCAGGCTACGGGGAACAAGACCGGCGTCCCATCTGGCTCGCTCCGCCAGACAAGTAATGATGGCACCCCACACGCTCTATGACGACGGCGGCTCTCAGCCCCCTTACGGAAGCAAGAGGACGTCAGCAAGGACTCAACAGCCCCGACAGCTGTCCTTCCGCCAGGCTCCAGCGCTCCTCCGACGGCCACGACACCACACGAACTGGGTGCCAAAACCTCTCCGGCTGCCACGATGGCATGTACTTAGGGCGCTAGCTCTCCTCCGCTAGACACGTTAGCACTCTGCTACACCCCCATTGTACACCTGGATCCTCTCCTTGCGCCTATAAAAGGAAGGACTAGGGCCCTCTTACAGAGGGTTGGCCGCGCGGGGAAGAGGACGGGACAGGCGCTCGCGTGAGGCCGCTCGCTCCCTCTCCCGCGTGGACGCTTGTAACCCCCTACTGCAAGTGCACCCGACCTGGGCGCGGGACAAACACGAAGGCCGCGGGATTTCCACCTCCCTCTCTCTCCGGCTGCCTTTTCCCCCCTTCGCGCTCCGTCTCGCGCCGACCCATCTGGGCTGGGGCACGCGGCGACATTTCACTCGTCGGTCCAGGGACCCCCCGGTCTCGAAACGCCGACAAGAATCAATCAGGACACATGGGATGGGCTCATAGTGTCAGCGTGGAGGGTGAAGTTGTGGTAGCACCTAGTGCCTACATTATGTTCTTAATAGAATATTCAAATATAATTATTCTTTGTTTATAAACACTAAAGTATGTGTGGTCTGTTAGTTACCCTCAAATGTTTGGAGCAAGAGGGTGTGGGTTTGAATGCTCGTTTTGCATTATTTTTTGTGCGGTATGGTAGCGCGGAAAGTAGTCGTGGTAGGATCAGGTGACCACATTAAATTCTTAATATATTAGTATAGATTTCTGTTAATATAATATATTTTACATATATTTAATTTAAATTAAAAGTGTTTAACTGTTCAAGAAGTTTTGAAATTCAAAAATAGTATTACGTGTATGTGCATGTATGAATATTTATTGCATCTACGCTTTACCTTTTGTGTGTTCGGTGTTTGGCATAGCTGTATCACATAAACCAGCTCAACTTCGTAAACTTTAGAGTTAAGCAGCTCTATTTCAAAGTTGCGGAGTTTTTAAAAGTGTTTGGCGTGTAGATCAACTCCAGCTTTACTAAAATAAACTTTTATTTCGAAAAGTCACATATACCCTTGAATATGTATGAGACTGTTTTTGTTGTTTTAGTTAATTAATACGTACTAGATATGTGCCCGTGAGTTGTCACGAGAGTTAAAAATCTGTATAAAACATAGATATGTAACGACAACTGTCACTATGATATGGAAAATCCATGTAGCAAAATATCACCTTAACACTAATATTATATTCTAAGTATAGACTAAATGCTTTGGTATCTATTCACAGTCGAAGATTTAACTGGGAAAACTTGATTAATCATTCACTGCCCAGATGCCACTGAGAACACAACAAGAACCTAATTTGGAAGGACGAGAAAGAACCAAATGCACACGGTTCAACTCATCCTTCTGAATTGAATATCCATCAAAGCTAGCATAGCATAGCTATATGCATTGATAAGTAGGTTAAAATAGATCAAACAATCTGGAAGATAAATAATGTACTCATGTGAGTAGCTAACACGACATTTGGTATAATTTGCATATCCTTACTTTTCACATATGAGCATCCATATCTATAGGGGACAGATATCTCCGGGTCCACTAGAAGGCTAGAAGGCCTCGCGAAAGGCTTTAGGCCTATTGTCTTGCGAGGCCTTCCCTTCGTGGGCCAGGGGAGAACTGCTGCCAGAGTGGGCTAACGTGGGGAATGAACGGATGCGGGCCCAGGCGGCTCGTGGGATTTAAACGTTATCCACAGCTCTGATCCGATTCTCTCGCGCGACACCCTTGGACGTTGGAACCAAATAAAGATAAGTCGACATGATTATAGGAAGATAAGTTCAATCGTTTCACTATTATATAGGAATACATCGTTATCATGCACGCATGTAATGCCCCACGGTCGAATATATAAGGCCTAGGGGATCTCCCATCATTTTCAGGTCATTCATCAGTCGTCTACTCAGTTCATTAGCTTTCTCCATACTGGAGAACTCCCTTGTAACCCACCACATAAAGATCCACATCAGGAAGTAGGGTGTTACGCATCTCAAAGTGGCCCGAACCTGTAGAAAATTGTCTACCGTCTCTCGTGCGTCTTGCACGAACCATTGAGTTACAGTCAACAACATCGTCCTACCCAAAAGCACCTCGAGGGGTAACCTCGGGTGCGCTGTCGGGCTCCAAACACCGACAGCTGGCGTGCCAGGTAGGGGGTGTGTCGTTGATCCAAGCTAGCTCAATGGATATCACCTTCCAATGCAAGATTGCTCTCCGCCCTGGATCCGTATTCTGCTTCGGAACCATCTCGTCCGTAGCATATGAGAAAGGAATTCTACACCGCATAGCGGATCCACCGGAAAAGAAGCCTTCCCCGAAAATCTCCGAGAAAGACGGAACAAGGCAGCAGATAGCGCAACCTTCAGCGCCCCAGGCAAAGACTACCTCCTGCAAGTCAAGAGCTGGGAATTCATTTACCCAAAGAATCCCGTTGTCCACCTCGTCCACAGAAGAGTGGACACGGATTACGAGGAAAAAAGAAGCAAGTGGGATAGAGGCCCATCAAGTTGCTCTTCCGGCGCCTTCGCCCTCAAAGAAGGACGGAAAGAAATTTGTCACCGCAGCGACTCCTTTCTACCCCGACATCCTCTTCATCGGGGGGAGGGTAGAATCATCTCCCATCTCCGACGATAAGCCAACCATGCCTGGGGAAGAACCTCCTTAGCGAGTAGCTCGCCGACAGAGGAACCGACGCGGAATATTCGGCGACATCACGAAGCTGGGGAGCGGGACCCGGTGCAGCCTGTATCCCGAGATGAAGTCTTGGAGGTAGGAGAAACTCCTGACGAGCGAGTCTTCAGAGAAAGGAGGAACTATTGTCGACGTGATCGCCGGCAAGCTCAAGAGCGAGATCGAGAGCAAGCTGAGCAGGATGCGAGGCTATGCCGAGAGAACCCTCTCTTCGCGCGAAACCTGAACCCTGACTTTGCTCGTGCAATGAACACACCAAGTGAAGTCGGAGGAGTGTTAGCTCAGATAGCTGATGGCCTCCCCTGGACCCCAGATGCTAAAGGTTATCGGCGGCTGCTCACTCGGGCGGCTAATCATCTTCTACCCCTCGCTCATCCCCCAAGCGATCTGCGGCACACCATCAACAGTCGGCGAGATGCGTGGAGCTCCATCAACGCTTCGCGCGAACGACGACATGAGAATGAGATACGACGCCGAGAGGAGTACGATCGGGACCATGGCGTTCCGGCACGAAGTCACGCCACCAGAGTTGAGTCGGCAACGACTTCAACTGGTGGCACAACCCGGGGACGGTCGAGACAGTGCATCAGCAATTCCCCTCCCCAGGACCGGCACAACAATCATCGACAGGAGGACACGTGTGGAGTATCTGCGTTTACTCTGCCTCTCAGGGCCATCTAGTGGCCCCCAAACTTCAAGGTCTGCAACGTCGACAAATACGAGCCTAAGCAGGACCTGGGAGGCTGGTTGGCCGTCTATACAACCGCTACCCGGGCCGCTGGGGCAACTGAATACGTAATGACTGCATACTTTCCCATCGTCCTCGGGCAAGATGCATTGCAATGGCTACGACACCTACCACGACACTGCGTCGACGATTGGAACGATTTCATTCGGCGCTGCATCGCCAACTTTCAGTCCCTCTCCGATAAGTCGGCGCAGCCGTGGGACCTCAAATCCATCAGGCGCCGGGGGGATGAAACACTTCGGTTGTACCTCAAGAGGTTTCAGACCATCAGAAATCGCATCCCAAGGTCACTGAGGCAGCAGTGATTGAGGATTTCTACCGGGGATCCTTTGTCCGAGCCATACTGCAAAAGGCGTCGACCACCTCCGAGCAGCTGTTCTGGGAAGCGGACCTCTACATCACCGCCGACGAACAAGCTTAGGACCTCATCGGGGGAGCGAAGCCTGCTCCGTCTGCACCGCGGCGTGACGCGAACCAGCAACCCGACAAGCATTGGGAGAAGAGGCCTCGTGAAGAGGTCCACACCGCTGGACCACCCGTCTCTCGTGCCCGAGGTGCACCCTGTGGAGGCGAGCGGACATTGGACGACATCCCTGATGCCCAGTGCCCGTATCACAAGGATATGCGCCACACCATGCGGAACTGCAGAGACTTCAAGCATTCCGTCGGGAATGGCCGACCGTTCCAACCTCTACAACATCCCCCACCGCGAGGAGGGCCCAGCGAGCCTCGGCAACCTCAGCAACAGGAAGGGGGAGGAGGTGGAGCATTCCCGCACGTCGATGGGGAGGTCAACGTCATCTTTAGAGGACACGGGTCGCAGGAGAACAAAAGGCAACAGAAGCTCAACGACCGACAGATACTGGTGGCAACCACCAGTGACCCCGCCCCCTATCGGTGGTCAGAATACCCGGTCACCTTTACCCGGGTGGATCAATGGCTCAACTTCGATCATCCTGGCAAGTACCTGCTCCTCGTCGATCTGGTGATCTGAGAAAGCAGGGTAAAGAAAGTATTAGTGGACGGGGGAAGCTGCATCAACGTCACCTTCCCCTAGACACTCTTAGGCTTGGGGGTTGCACTCAAAGAGCTCCACGAGTCAGACACCCCTTTCTTTGGCATTGTGCCGACCGAAGGAGAATACCCACTCAGACACATCTACATGCCCGTTACCTTTGGGACCCCGGAAAACTACAGAACCGAGTTCCTGAGGTTTGAGGTGGCGAGCTTCGACTACGGATACAATGCCATCATCGGCAGGCCAGGATTGGCAAAATTCATGGTCATTCCGCACTATTCGTACATGATATTAAAGATGCCAGGGCCACAAGGGATCATTACCGTGCACGCTGACTTACAAGGCACCGCTGAATGTTTCTGAGTAGCTATCCAGGTGGCCCTCACTACTAAACCACCGACGACTTCCTCCGCGCAGGCAAACACAAAGCCTGAGGGAGACCTCGCAGTACCTACGAATGAAGCTCAAGTCGTGACCTCTATGCGGTCGACTGAGGAGACGAAAAGGATCAACCTTGGGTTCATTAATGAATGCAAGACTGCCATCATCAGCTCTAGCCTGGACGACAAATAGGAAAACGCGCTCGTCCGGTTCCTGCAAGATAACCGAGACGTATTCGCATGGCAGCCTGCGGATATGCTGGGAGTCCCAAGAGAACTGGTCGAGCACAAACTGAAAGTCTATCACCAAGCAAGGCCGATCCGACAAAAACTGCGTCATTTCACGCTTGACAAAAGAGAGGCTATTCGCGCCGAGTTAGCTCGCTTAGTCGCAGCAGGGTTCATTAGAGAAGTATTGCATCCTGAGTGGCTAGCAAATCCTATTCTTGTACTCAAAAAGAATAAAGTGGATTGGTGCATGTGCGTCGACTATACAGATCTCAACTAACACTGTCCGAAGGATCCCTTCGGACTCCATAGAATAGATCATGTGGTTAATTCGATCGTTGGATGTTCTATGTTGTCCTTCCTAGACTGCTATTCTGGATACCATCAGATCAGCTTAACAAAAGAAGATGAGGAAAAGACTGGATTCATTACCCCGTTTGGAGCTTTCTGCTATAACACCAAGATATGTTGTTATACATCTCCTGCACGACTCACGTAGTGAGCACCGCGCTAGTAGTCGAGCGGGTGGAGGAAGGACATACATATCCAGTACAACATCCGGTCTACTTCATCAGCGAAGTTCTTGGACCCTCTAAGAAGAAGTATCCCCAAGTTCAAAAGCTACTGTACGCGGTACTTGAAAGGGAAATAGTCTCAATATTTCCTATAATCGATTTTGGTGTTTGATGACCGTCACAAACCTTGTGGACTAACCAGTTTGCCCAGTTGGTCATTTCACAGGTGCATAAGTTCATCTACAACCATTCTAAGTCGACTGTCCGGACAGGAGAAGCTTTTTGGAAAAACACCTACGCGCGGACCGTCCGGGCCCTTGCGGCGGACCGTCCGTGGCACCAAGGTGACCCTTAGACAGGAACACTGCAAAAACACAAGTCTACACTACGGACCGTCCGACGGAGAAGCGAGCATAGTCTGAGACCAAGCGCGGACCATCCGTCCTCAGGCGCGGACCGTCCGGTCGGTGAAAACCAGAAAAACTCAAAGGTGACGGGTTCGGTAAAATGTAATTTTAGCGACCTCACGGACCGTCCGGGGTGCATGACCGGACCGTCCGCGACTGCTTTATCGGACATCTGACGACACATTTAATGAATAACAGCCGTTGATATAGCCGTTACTGCTGACCGTTGCGATTTCAGCCGTTGATGTGCAGGGGCGGACTGTCCGGACCAGGGGCGCGGGCCGTCCGCGGTTGGCAGGAAAGGAGCAGCGGCTAGGAAGTGGTTGGTGGCTATAAATACAACCCCAACCACCTCCATTCACTTCACCCAAGCACTCCAATCCTTCACATTCAATACAAGAGCTAGCAATCCATTCAAAGACACAATCAAAGCTTCCAATCTCTCCAAGTTCCACAATTGAGACAAGAGATCATTAGTGATTAGTGACTTGTGAGAGAAAGTGATTTGTGTTATTTGTCGCTCTTGTCGCTTGGCTTTTGCAATCGTGCTTTCTTATTTTCCCATTCTTATTCTCAAGTGACTTGTAATCAAAGCAAGAGACACCAAGTGTGTGGTGGTCCTTGCAGGGTCTAAGTAACCCGTTGATTAAGGAGAAAGCTCACTCGGTCTAGGTGACTGTTTGAGAGAGGGAAAGGGTTGAAAGAGACCCAGTCTTTGTGACCACCTCAACGGGAAGGGCCATTTATTGTATCAGAGGTCACTCGGCCGGGATCATACCGGCTTACTCAAATGGATGGCACGAAAGTGGGGAATTCGTGGAACATAGAGCATCTTAGAAAGTTTTACCCTTAGCAAGGCCTCAAAAGCTATCGGAGCAACATTGCACTCTGTAATTGGAGGAACCGTCATCAATAAAGTTTTCATTTTCAAAGGCATTCAAACTACTGACTATCAACTGACTTCGATTCGATTGGACTTGGAATCAACACGTTTACTCAACTTAGGGTGACCACTATACCCTACTAACGGAGCAATCGACTTAAGTCAGCGACGACTTAAGACGGTGCAACATGCTCACGCTTACTCGGCTTAGGGTGACCACTATACCTTACTAACAGAGCAATCATCTTAAGTCAGCGACGACTTAAGACGATGCAACATGCTCACGCTTACTCGACTTAGGGTGACCACTATATCCTACTAACGGAGCAATCGGCTTAAGTCGGCGACGACTTAAGAAGGTACAACATGTTCACGCTTACTCGACTTAGGGTGACCACTATACCCTACTAACAGAGCAATCGACTTAAGTCAGCGAGGACTTAAGATGATGCAACATGCTCACGCTTACTCGACTTAGGGTGACCACTATACCCTACTAACGGAGCAATCGGCTTAAGTCGACGACGACTTAAGACGGTGCAACATGCTCACACTTACTCGACTTAGGGTGACCACTATACCCTACTAACGGAGCAATCGACTTAAGTCCGCGACGACCTAAGACGGTGCAACATGTTCACGCTGACTCGGCTTAGGGGAACCACTATACCCTACTAACAGGACAATCAACTCAAGTCAACAATGACTTAAGTCAGGACGATACGATCACATCTACCTACCTTAGGGCGACCATTGTGCCTTACCAGCCAGGCGAATGGCTTAAGTTAGAAAAAGTTCCAAAACTAGCACGCCACATTTACTTTCACAATTGTTTAGGATGACTGTTATATCCTAACAACAAAACAATCAATACTCCAGTAAAACAGAATGTTATATAGGTGTACATTTGGGGCGGGCCTGATGGGCCGACCCGAAGCACGAAAAAAGCACGGCCTAGGCACGACACGACCCGAAATATTTTAGTGCTGGGCCGGCACGATCCGATATATCGGGCCCGGTTTGGGCCGAGGTCGCGGCCCATGGGCGGGCACGAGCATGACCCGTTTAAGGCAGGCACGAAATGGCCCATATAGAGGCACGAAAAGGCCCTTATATATTTATTAAAATCACACTTCATTCCAAACTTTCATGTACTTGATAAAGAACATAAAGCTAGATATAATGTTAGTTAGATGTTTTTTGTAGCTTTGAATTAGAGTATGTGATGTAATTTTATTTTTGTTATGAACATTAGATAATGAACTGAACTTATGAACTTTATATAGAGCTGATTATACTCCTTTTCTTTCTAACAAAATGATTTGTAAACGAGGTAGTCATTGCATAGCTCTGGTAACTTAATACAAATATTAAGTTTGCTTTTGGTCAAATTTATTTGTCTCATCTTTTATTTGTTTTATTAAATTTGTTTTGAATTTCACGCTCTGATGTGAATTTCGTGCCAAAAACTGAATTTTGGGCCAAAAACTGAATTTCGGACCCTAATGTGAATTTTGGGCTTTTATAATTTCGGGCCGCCCGAAATGAGCCTGGTACGTTTAAGCAATTACAGGCCGGGCCATGGGCTAGGCCCATGGGCCAGCCCGACCTGGCCCAAAATTCAAACAAGCTGGGCCGGCCCGAAATTCAAACAATACGGGCCTTTTCGGGCTTGGGCCGGGCCGGGTAGCCCAAATGTACACCTATAAAATGTTATACTTGTCAGCACCAAGGACATGTTCTAGTGCCCTATCCACAAAATATTCGAACACAACCATCACATGGACGTAAAATTCATAGTACATTCAGTGTTTCATAGGATATCACTGCATCGAAACTTCTCTGCTGGCAATGTTTTTTGCAGGAGCAATCGAGGAAGAAGGGCGACTCGAGGCATCAGGCGCAGCCTTGACATCGGCGACAATGTCATCAGGAACCACTACGCCAGGCCTCCTCATCAAGATCCGCCCCGCACGAATGCCCTTGTCCATAGCCTTGTCACGCTGAGCCTTCAGAACTGCGCAGTTGTCCTCTAAAGCTTTGACAGCCAGTCGAGCAGTTTCTAGTTCCTGTGCGACGAGTTTCTTTGAAGCACGAAGATCTTTAGCTGTCAAATCCTTGGCCGATAACAGTTGTCCAAGCTGCTGAACTTCATCCTGAGATACTTGCAGCTCATGACGATGATGGTCCAGGTCCGACATAGTGAAGCGGTGGTTCCTTTCCAAAATAGTCAAGGAATTGCTAGCATCACGATATAACCTGTCCAGATTATCGCGAGAGGCCACAAGTGCTGTTTTTCCTCCTACGAACAAGAACCAACATTTAGCACCCAATCAACAATAAGCATGGCAAAGTCAACCAAGGGAGTTTACCTCATGTGCCATCCTTTCTGAATCAAGCTGAGCATTGAGGGAAGAGTTCAAAGAGCGCGCGTCATCCAGAGAAGCAGAAACTCGGGCCAGGTCGGCTTGACCTTGAGAATACTTCTCCTCGAGATCAGAGGACCATTGGGTTAAGTCGGCTTGACTTCAAAGATATTTCTCCTCAAGTTCAGAGCACCGTCGGGCCATATCCGACAATGCAGCTGAAAGGGGAAGCATGATTAAAAACAAGTTGATCAATAAAAACAACTAAGGAATAAGTGAGATCACTAACCAACGTTTGATGCCTTCAAGTCAGCAATTTGTTTTTGAAGCAGCAATGGGTTCCACTGCATTAAGGACATAGCTCCTTCTGGGACAGTGGCACCGCACGACCTCAGCTGGGCAGACATTCCATCAACCAAAGCCTATGGTCAAAAACAAATAAGCATAAGAAAGATAATTTACCAATAGGAACAATAAAAGGCAAGTAGTTGACTCACCTGAAGATTGGAGAGGAATGATGGTAGACCCAAGGAAGGGGGAGCTATGTCATGGCTTGATGACGGAAGATCAACATGAACAATTTTAAGGGCATTGTCAGGGGTGATCTCAGCCCCGCCAGCATATAACAGACCTCTCGCATCCAGCTCGCCGACCTCCAAGGTGACTTGTTTGTTCAGATCTATGGAAGTATACACAGCCATCGCCCCATCGGACCGAGGTGGAGACGACCCTACATGGACGTCCATGGAGGTGTGGGAAGGAGAGCTCACATGAACACCCTCGGGGGCTGGGTTGCATCTTGCGCTACCTAAGCCTGGGCATAAAACCCAAGCCCGAAGCCCTATACCCAAAATACTCGAACCCGTACCCGTTTAGCCCGAAGCCCGTTACCCAAATAGCTCTAGCGGGTGACGAAACTGAATACCCGAACTAAGTTCGGGCCTAATCGGGTACTAACCCGCGGTACCCGAAGTACCCGTTCTACCCGATACCCATTCTACTAGAAGGCCGCCAGGCGCCCAGACCGAGCGCTAGCCCCACAGCCCACGACCCAGTTGGTAGCCTACTACAAAATCGAAACCTCCAAATCCAGCCAACCCTAGCTCCCTGAGTCCTATCGCCATTGTCTGACGGCTATCCCTGAGTCTCTGGAGTGGCACCAGCAGCGGCTGCGGCGCCCCCCCCATCGGTCGGTTCCAGGCTTCCAGCCGGTCGCATACCAGTCGCCAGCGCCCAACGCGGCGCTAGCGTCCAGGCGCCGCGGCCTCACTGAGTCGTCGTCCAGGCCAACGTCCAGGCGCTACACAGACACACTGCCCCCGAGTGGACCAACAGGCAACAACCAAGTGCCTTGCCTTGCGTGATTTGAGTTTGTGATTTTGTGTAGTAAACTGATACTATGTGATTGTTTGTAATAGTTGATAAATCTTAGTTTATAACTTTGTTTACTGTCCACTTGTCCTATAGGCCTGTGTATGATTTATAATAACGGGTACCCGAATTTTACACAAACCCAAACCCGAATTTGCGGGTACCCAAAAATTTGGGTACGAGTACGGGTTCAACTGTTGGAAACCCGAAATTTTAAAAACCCGAAAAGCCCGAACCGAATTTTCGGGTAAACCCGAACGCCCATGTCACACCCGGTTTTAAGGAACAAAGCCGGGTGCATCTCATACATGCGCCAAGAAGACAACATATACAATAACAGAGTGTATAGAGATAAATGTCGTAAAACATCAGAGTATTTATTACATAGCGGAAGACTTATTACAAAATAAAATAATAAATATAAAACGAACTAAGGATCGTCGGCGCCAATGTCAACTGAGAAACGCCACCTAGATCAGATCATACTCCTCGCCTTGTGGCTCCTCCTGAACCACCTGCTCTTCTCCTGTGGGGGGGTGTGAGACAGCAAGAGTGAGCTCACATATGTTCATCGCTCAACAAGCTGTGGGGAATAATGTGGCATGAACTCACCAAAGGTGGGAGTTCATGAAGTGTAAGGTTGACCAATGAAATAAAGGCTGAAGCTAAGCATTGCTTTTATAAGTTGGTCAAAATTTTATTAGCAGTTACTAAGTGTAAGTAAATACCAAACCTTAGAAATAATAAATAAAAGTATTAATAAAATAATCCCAAATGCAATGAAATGACAGATTAAGTTTAAGTTCCATATATTAATCATGTGAGTGTCCGAGCTGCTCATGACCGTGAGCACGGCTAGTATACCAGTTTACACTCTGCAGAAGTTGCGCATCTTTACCCACAAGTCGTGTTACCCATTTGCCACGGAGTTGATCAGACTCCATACACCTCTACCTAGGAAGCGAGGCAGGGTACACTACGAGGCCTTTACAAAGTTCCACTAGCTTCAGAAAACCCGCTACAGTTTATAGGAAGCTCCAGTGCAGGAATCCCTCGCCTGACCGCCATCACAGCAAAATCAACCCAAGGACCTCCCTACACTGACCACTCCCCTACTGCCCTTGCCCCTTTCAGGTAAGGTAGTCATCCACTAGCTTTTCTAGTTAATCAGCCAAGGGCGTCCCATTAAACCCTTGTGGTAGCACTGTTTTCCCGGGTGGTTCTCCATATTCCCATTAACATAATGATCTTATCATGAATAATAATAATAATAATAATAAATAGATAATAAAAAGTATAACAATGAGTGATGAATATCTTTATACCCAAAGCCACATAAACCAATAGCATGTACTACCCAAAAATTTAGTAGTAAAACTAGTGGTGAAACAAGGTATAAAGATAGTCAAAATCTAGGGTAACCTATTGGATCCCATCAAAATTAACCTATGCAGATCATTATGATTAATAAGAACATGAATGGGTAAAAAAAGTGATCAAGGGCACAACTTGCCTTCAACGAGCTCCTGCTCAGCAGTCTCTACCAGCTGAACCTCAGAATCCTCTGTAGCTTGCTCGTCTACTCACATCAACACAATACATACATAGTATAGCAAAAATTAACATTACACCAAACATGTAAATAAATCACACAGTAATAATCTAGACATTAAAATAAGATCATAGGAACTAGAATTATTAACTTTGGAGTTATAGATTTTAAGTTATGAATTTTCTAATGTTTTATGTATTTAATACAAGATTAAGTATTAGATAAATTTTAATATTTCTTTCATGCCAAAACAGAGGCACTAATGGATGGACAATAATATTACAAAAATTTAGAAACTAGAATTGACCAATTTGGAGTTCATATGAATTTTCTACAATTTAAACAAGTTCTAGCATTTATTTATGCATTAAAAACTAATTTCTGTTTTATTTTCTATGGTTTTACTATTATCTGGACTGGGCACAATAATACCGGAAAGAGCAGGGACGACCCCGCAAGAATCCCGAGACACAGCCCACAGTGCGTGGGACGACGGGTTGATACCTAAATATTTCGGGGGCCTATATGCAAATCTACGCTCGCGAAGGGGTATCACGAGATGTCGGCCGCTCGATCCACTACGGACGGCACAGACTAGAAGTTTTCAATAGTAAATCTATATGAAGCTACGATCGTCCGATATTAATCCGAGGGTCAAGATTTTATGAAGTGAGATTAAACCACACCCGCACGATCGATTATCAACGTTCAAGATCATTTCCTCCTGAACCGGTAACCTAGGTCTAATCAAGGCCATCGAATCCGGATCCGACGGCACACAGCCCCGTTCCGACTACGGACGAGCATGGCGGCGGCGATGCCCAGCGCGCACAGCAAAGGCTCGCTGGAGAAATCCAAATGCGCTCTCGAGTTGTCCATTACCCATCCTAACTAGTGCAAAACGAAGCCAATAGAACAACAAGGGTATAGACGGTGATTTTACCGGCGATTAGGCTCCGAGGAAGTTCGTCCTCGCTGCGCGGCGGCTCGCCCGCGAGAGCCGAAGTCCGGCGGGCGATTTCTCCCACACCAGTCGATGTCTGCGCCCGATGAACCGCGCCCGCCCGATCCTTGCACGATGGCGAGCCCTCATGACCCTTCTCCGACCACCGACCGTCAGCGGAGGTGGGGAGTCGAGTGCGGCGGCCGCCAGAGTTCTCTCCTCTCTCTCGCTTCTCTCCGATCTGGTTACGAGGCACCGAGGTGGATAGAGGAAGAAAAAAATGAAGATAGTATGCCCCATTTATCCCCCGACGACGCGCAGATAGGTTGGTCAAGGAGATCCATGATGGCCACCGGAGTTCTCGCACACGCCGCGGATCCGTCTGTTTCGGTCCCCGCTCGTTACGGAGGTAGGAGACAACTGTCAAGTGGGCCTGAAGAGCCAGCGACAGAGGCGAAGAGAGCGGCGCGGGCGAGAAATAGCTGGTGGCGGCTGACAGCCGGGCCCCACGCGCAAGTGAGATCCGCCGTGGCGACGTTGGGCTGGCGGGGAGAGCATGTGTAGTGGGCCGAATTGGTGGAGCCGGCCCAAACAACATTTTTGACCTTTTTCTTTTTATTTTCCCACCTTCTTTTCTTCATTTTCAATTTCAAACTCATTTAAAATTTAAATTCCATTCTTGTGGCCATTTTATACTTAGGTTTATATTGTGCCATTAAAATACTGACTTTGAAGATACATATTATATATATATTTATTTATAAATTTCTATATTCTTTCTCTTTCTTCTCCTTTTCTATGTTATGTTCCAAATTCCCTAAGTGTAACTTAGGTCAAATTCAAATTTGGATAATAATATATTTTATTAATATTGCTGGTATTAAATGCACAGACAAATAAATCCAACATGATGCATAGGTTGTTTAGGTGTCTTTTGTTAATTGTTTATTTGTTTAAGTGAGGTTTTCACATGTGATAATAAGTAGATACAATATACACATATACATAAAGGAAATAATTTTTTTCCTTTTATATGATCTCTTACAAATTGGGTATTACAGCCCAGTCCTAGCGCTACCCACTAGAGCCGGATCACTACCGGTAACACCCTCGGGGGCTGGGTAACTGCCAGCACCACCTTCGGGGTGGGTTTTCTATAGTAGCCACCTCTAAGGCTGAAAATTGTCTAGAGGGGGGGGGTGGATAGGCGGAATCTGAAATTTATAAACCTAAGCACATACTACAAGCCAGGGTTAGCGTTAGAATTAAATCCGAGTCCGAAAGAGAGGGAAAACAAATCAACCAAGAAATAAAGGCGAATGACACGGTGATTTGTTTAACCGAGGTTCGGTTCCAATGAACCTAATCCCCGTTGAGGTGGTCACAAAGACAGGGTCTCTTTCAACCCTTTCCCTCTCTCAAACGGTCACCTAGACCGAGTGAGCTTTCTTTCTTAATTTCCTGGGTCACTTAGACCCCGCAAGGACCACCACACAATTGGTGTCTCTTGCTTCGCTTACAAGGCTTTGAGAGTAAGAATGAGAGAAAGAAGAAAGCCAACCAAGCAACAAGAGCAACAAAGAAACACAAGAACGATCCTCTCTCAAGTCCTAAAGGCTAGAATTGAATTGGGGACTTTGATCGGATCGAGCACTTTGATTTGTGTCTTGGAGTGTTGTGTTTTTCTCTTGTATTGAATGGAGTGTGATGAATGCTTGGATGGTTGGAGTGGAGGTGGTTGGGGGGTATTTATAGCCCCCAACCACTAATTCAACCGTTGGGGCAGGCTATTGTCGATGGGTGCACCGGACAGTCTGGTGCGCCACCAGACACTGTCCAGTGCGCTAGCCACGTCACCCAACCGTTAGGGTTCTGACGGTTTCGACCGTTGGAGCTTTGTATTCATGTGGCACCGGACAGTCCGGTGCCGCACTGGACAAGCACTGTTCACTGTCCGGTGCGCCTTCTGCAGCTGCTCTGACTTCTGCGCGAACTGTCTGCGCACTGTAGCACTTTTGCAGGTGTCCATTGCAGTCGACCGTTGCGCTGGAGCCGTTACTCCGCTGGTGCATCGGATAGTCCGGTGGCACACCGGACGGTCTGGTGAATTATAGCGGAGCGGCTCTTCTGAAACCTGAAGGTGGCAAGTTTGAAGTCGTACAGTCCTAGGCACTCCGGTGGCACACCAGACAGTCCGGTGCGCGAGACCAGGGTTCTCTTCGGTTTCTTTTGCTCCTTTCTTTTTGAACCCTAACTTGATCTTTTTATTGGTTTGTGTTGAACCTTTAGCACCTGTAGAATATATAATCTAGAGCAAACTAGTTAGTCCAATTATTTGTGTTGGGCATTCAACCACCAAAATTATTTATAGGAAAAGGTTAAACCCTATTTCCCTTTCAATCTCCCCCTTTTTGGTGATTGATGCCAACACAAACCAAAGCAAATATATAATTGCAGAATTGAACTAGTTTGCATAACGTAAGTGCAAAGGTTGCTTGGAATTAAACCAATTTATAGTTTTACTAGATATGCATGGTTGCTTTCTTTTATTTAACATTTTGGACCACGTTTGGACCACACGTTTTGTTTTTGCAAATTCTTTTTGAAAATCTTTTCAAAGTCTTTTTGCAAATAGTCAAAGGTATATGAATAAGATTGCGAGAAGCAATTTTCAAGATTTGAAATTTTCTCCCCTTGTTTCAAATGCTTTTCCTTTGACTTAAACAAAACTCCCCCTGAATAAAATTCTCCTCTTAGTCTTCAAGAGGGTTTTAATAGATATCATTTTGAAAATACTAACCAATTGAAAACATACCAATTTGAAATATCTCAACTAAAAGTTTTTATCATAAGTTTCCATTTGAAGAGACAAACATAAATTATTATTTCGAATTTTTTTGAAGGTTGGTGGTGTGGTCCTTTTGCTTTGGGCTTAATATTTCTCCCGCTTTGGCATTAATCACAAAAAACAGAGTCTTTTGAGAGCCCTTCTACTTTCTCTCCCATTGGTATAAGTAAATAAGAGTGAAGATTATACCAATCGAAGAGAGGTGTGGAGTGATGGCGAAGTGTAAATGATACCGATAGAGTGGAGTGGAAGCCTTGTCTTTGCCGAAGACTCCATTTCCCTTTCAATCTATGACTTAATAGAAATGCACTTGAAAACACATTAGTCATAGCCTTGTTACATAAATAATAGGAATTATGCATTTGTACCAACGGAAAGAGATATGATCAAAGGTATATGCATGAGCTATGTGTGCAAAGTTTCAATCAATGCTCCGAGAATCAAGAATGTTTAGCTCATTCCTAAGTTTGGTAAATGTTTTCTCATCTAATGGTTTGGTAAAGATATCGGCTAGTTGTTCTTTGGTGCTGACATAAGGAATCTCGATATCCCCCCCTTTGTTGGTGATCCCTCAAAAAGTGATACCGAATGTCTATGTGCTTTGTGCGGCTGTGTTCAACGGGATTATCCGCCATGCGAATTGCACTCTCATTATCACATAGGAGAGGGACTTTGCTCAATTTGTAGCCATAATCCCTGAGAGTTTGCCTCATCCAAAGTAATTGCGCACAACAATGTCCTGCGGCAATATACTCGGCTTCGGCGGTAGAAAGAGCTACTGAATTTTGTTTGTTTGAAGCCCAAGACACCAGGGATCATCCTAGAAACTGACAAGTCCCTGATGTGCTCTTCCTATCAATTTTACACCTTGCCCAATCAGCATATGAATATCCTATTAAGTCAAAAGTGGATCCCCTGGGGTACCAAAGTCCAAACTTAGGAGTGTAAACTAAATATCTCACGATTCTTTTCACGGCCCTAAGGTGAACTTCCTTAGGATCGGCTTGGAACCTTGCACACATGCATACGGAAAGCATAATATCCAGTCGAGATGCACATAAATAGAGTAAAGATCCTATCATCGACCGGTATACCTTTTGATCTACGGATTTACCTCCCGTGTCGAGGTCGAGATGCCCATTTGTTCCCATGGGTGTCTTGATGGGCTTGGCATCCTTTATTCCAAACTTGGTAAGTATGTCTTGAATGTACTTTGTTTGGCTGATGAAGGTGTCCTCTTGGAGTTGCTTGACTTGAAATCCTAGAAAATACTTCAACTCCCCCATCATAGACATCTCGAATTTCTGAATCATGATCCTACTAAACTCTTCACAAGTAGATTTGTTGGTAGACCCAAATATGATATCATCAACATAAATTTGGCATACAGACAAATCTTTTGCAATGGTTTTAGTAAAGAGAGTAGGATCGGCTTTTCCGACTTTGAAGCCGTTAGTGATAAGGAAATCTGTTAGGCATTCATACCATGCTCTTGGGGCTTGCTTGACCCCATAAAGCGCCTTAGAGAGTTTATAAACATGGTTAGGGTACTCACTATCTTCAAAGCCGGGAGGTTGCTTAAAATAGACCTCTTTCTTGATTGGTCCATTGAGGAAGGCACTCTTCATGTCCATTTGGTAAAGCTTAAAGCCATGGTGAGTAGCATATGCAAGTAATATACGAATTGACTCAAGCCTTGCTACGGGTGCATAGGTTTCACCGAAATCCAAACCTTCGACTTGTGAATATCCATTGACCACAAGTCGAGCTTTGTTCCTTGTCACCACACCATGCTCATCTTGCTTGTTGCGGAATACCCACTTGGTTCCTACAACATTTTGGTTAGGACGTGGAACTAAATGCCATACCTCACTCCTCGTGAAGTTGTTGAGCTCCTCTTGCATTGCCAACACCCAATCCGAGTCTCTTAGTGCATCCTCTACCCTGTATGGCTCAATAGAGGAAACAAAAGAGTAATGTTCACAAAAATGAGCGACTCGAGATCGAGTGGTTACCCCCTTATGAATATCGCCGAGGATGGAGTTCACGGGGTGATCTCTTTGAATCGCTTGGTGGACTCTTGGGTGTGGCGGTCTTTGACCCTGTATTTCTTGATCATCTTCCTTGTCTTGATCATTGTCATCTCCCTCTTGATCATTGTCCTCCTCTTGAAGTGTCTCATCCTCTTGATCTTCATCTTCATTGTCTTGAGTCTGATCCTCATCTTGAGTTGGTGGAGATGCTTGATTGAAAGATGATGGTTGATCTTGTGCTTGTATGGGCTCTTCGGATTCCTTAGGACACACATCCCCAATGGACATGTTCCTTAGCGCGACACACATCCCCAATGGGCTCTTCATCATCTAGCTCATCAAGATCAACTTCCTCCACTTGGGAGCCATTAGTCTCATCAAACACAATGTCACAAGAAACCTCAACTAATCCAGTGGATTTGAGTCATAACCAAGTAAAAAGCCTTCTACAGCCTTAGGAGCAAATTTAGATTTTCTACCTCTTTTAACAAGAATAAAACATTTGCTACCAAAGACTCTAAAATATGAAACATTGGGCTTTTTACCAGTGAGGAGTTCGTATGATGTTTTCTTGAGGATTCGATGAAGATATAACCGGTTGATGGAGTAGCAAGCAGTGTTGATTGCTTCCGCCCAAAACCGGTATGGAGTCTTGTACTCATCAAGCATGGTCCTCGCCATGTCCAATAGAGTTCTATTATTCTTGTCCACTACACCATTTTGTTGAGGTGTGTAGGGAGAAGAGAACTCATGCTTGATGCCCTCCTCCACAAGAAAGCCTTCAATTTGAGAGTTCTTGAACTCCGTCCCGTTGTCGCTTCTTATTTTCTTGATTCTTAATCCGAACTCATTTTGAGCCCATCTCAAGAATCCCTTTAAGGTCTCTTGGGTTTGTGATTTTTCCTGCAAAAAGAACACCCAAGTGAAGCGAGAATAATCATCCACAATTACGAGACAGTACTTACTCCCGCTGATGCTTATGTAAGCTATTGGGCCGAATAGATCCATGTGAAGTAACTCTAGTGGCATGTCCGTTGTTATTATATTCTTGTGTGGATGATGGATACTAACTTGCTTTCGTGCTTGACAAGCGCTACAAACCCTGTCTTTCTCCCTTTTGCCGTCCTTTGCCATGAGACACTTATGGCCGACGTTGGGGAAGAGAAGTCCCTTGTTGACGATGATGTTTGCGGCGTCCTCGTCGGAGGAGGAGTCGGTGGAGCTCATGTCGGAGTCCCATTCCCGACACACGTGGGCATCACTGCCCTTCTTCTTGTAGTATCTCTTCTTCTCCTTCTTCTTCCCTCTCTTGTCGTCGCCCCTGTCACTGTCACTAGATATAGGACATTTTGCAATAAAATGACCGGGCTTACCACACTTGTAGCACACCCTTCTAGAACGGGGTTTGTAGTCTCTCCCCTTCCTTTGCTAAAGGATTTGGCGAAAGCTCTTTATGATGAGCGCCATTTCCTCGTTGTCGAGCTTGGAGGCGTCGATGGGGAGCCTACTTGATGTAGACTCTTCTTTCTTTTCCTCCGTCACTTTGAATGCGACGGGTTGCACCTTAGGTGTGGAGGTGCCACCTTGCTCGACGATTTGTTTGGAGCCTTTGATCATCAACTCAAAGCTCACAAACTTTCCTATCACTTCCTCGAAAGACATTAGCTTATATCTAGGATCACCACGTATTAATTGAACTTGAGTAGGATTACAAAATACGAGTGATCTAAGAATAACCTTGACCATTTCATGGTCATCCCATTTTGTGCTCCCGAGGTTGCGCACTTGATTAACCAAGGTCTTGAGCCGGTTATACATATCTTGTGGCTCCTCTCCTTGGTTAAGGATGAATCGACCGAGCTCCCCCTCGATCGTCTCCCCTTGGTGATCTTGGTTACCTCATCTCCCTCGTGCGCGGTCTTGAGCACGTCCCAAATCTCCTTAGCACTCTTCAACCCTTGCACCTTATTATATTCCTCTCGACATAGAGAGGCAAGGAGTATAGTAGTGGCTTGGGAGTTGAAGTGTCAGATTTGGGTGACCTCGTTCGAATCATATCCTTCATCCCCCACGAATGGTACCTGCGCTCCAAACTCAACAATATCCCATATGCTTGCATGGAGTGAGGTTAGGTGATGCCTCATTTTATCACTCCACATACAATAATCTTCACCATCAAAAACCAGTGGTTTGCCGAATGGGACGGAAAGTAAAGGAGTGTGTTTGGAAATACGGGGATAGCGTAGGAGGATCTTACTAAATTTCTTGCGCTCATGGCGCTTAGAAGTGACGGACGACGCGTCGGAGCCAGAGGAGGAGGGCGATGAAGAGTCAGTCTCGTAGTAGACCACTTTCTTCATTTTCTTCTTCTTGTCGCCACTCCGGTGCGACTTGACGAGGGGAGGTGATTCCTCCCTTCCTTTGGCGCCGAAGTCCCTTGATGGAGCCTTCCCGTGGCTTGTGGCCGTTTCAATCTCCCTCTTGGCGGATCCTCCCGACATTACTTCGAGTGGTTAGACTCTAATGAAGTACCGACTCTGATACCAATTGAAAGTCGCCTAGAGGGGGGGTGGATTGGCGGAATCTGAAATTTATAAACCTAAGCACACACTACAAGCGGGGGTTAGCGTTAGAATTAAATTTATGACACGGTGATTTGTTTTACCGAGGTTCGATTCTAATGAACCTAATCCCCGTTGAGGTCGTCACAAAGACCGGGTCTCTTTCAACCATTTCCCTCTCTCAAACGGTCACCTGGACCGAGTGAGCTTTCTTCCTTGATTTCCCGGGTCACTTAGACCCCGCAAGGACCACCACACAATTGGTGTCTCTTGCTTCGCTTACAAGGCTTTGAGAGTAAGAATGAGAGAAAGAAGAAAGTCAACCAAGCAACAAGAGCAACAAAGAAACACAAGAACGATCCTCTCTCAAGTCCTAAAGGTTAGAATTGAATTGGGGACTTTGATCGGATCGAGCACTTTGATTTGTGTCTTGGAGTGTTGTGTTTTGCTCTTGTATTGAATGGAGTGTGATGAATGCTTGGATGGTTGGAGTGGATGTGGTTGGGGGGTATTTATAGCCCCCAACCACTAATTCAATCGTTGGGGCAGGCTGTTGTCGATGGGTGCACCGGACAGTCCGGTGCGCCACCGGACACTATCCGATGCGCCAGCCACGTCACCCAACCGTTAGGGTTCTAACGGTTTCGATCGTTGGAGCTTTGTCTACATGTGGCACCGGACAGTCCGGTGCGCCAGACCAGGGTTCTCTTCGGTTTCATTTGCTCTTTTCTTTTTGAACCCTAACTTGATCTTTTTATTGGTTTGTTTTGAACCTTTAGCACCTGTAGAATATATAATCTAGAGCAAACTAGTTAGTCCAAATATTTGTGTTGGGCATTCAACCACCAAAATTATTTATAGGAAAATTTTAACCCTATTTCCCTTTCAAAGGCTGAGGGCTCCCCTGTCACCTCCATGGGAGTCAGGCAACTCGGACCAACATCTTGGCATTGAAGACTGCCCTCCAAAGTCGACGATGCACGAGACATTGCTCGGGATACCTCCAATCCAACGTCTGGAATTTCTGAACAAACAGCCATCACGTCATCAACAGTTGGCTCTGACAGCATATCCACAGGGACGACCTCCTCGAGGGCCTGATCAAAATCCGATATTGACAGTCCGTGGAGACTGACAAGAGCCGATAGAGCTGGAGAAGGAATATCACTTCCCCCCTCAATAACTCTGTAATGCCGGCTGTTCTTGCGGATCAGCGGGACTTCTTCTTCTTCTTCATCATCCTCATCAAATATATAGACAACATCTTGTGCACGATCACAACCCTTGGCATCAACCTTAGGAAGGACCTATGCTATCACTTCATCACGAGCCGGAGCAGAAGGACCTGCACCCTGGTCCAAACATGACAGTCGCCGAAGCCGCCTCTTCTTCTTTTCCTCAGCAGGTGCGGTCGGGTGGCTAACTCGTCGGGGACGCTTTGGGCGAGCACCTTCAAGCTTCCGAGTCTGCACCGCTTTGCCAAGTCCTTGTCCATCCGTGATAGCCATTGACTCAGCATGGATCGAGTCAGATGATTCCCCAGCTAGCATACTAAGCACAACATCTATCTCTGCATCATCTGTGCTAGCTGGCATCTCAAAATGAGTTTGCTTCTCATCATTGGGAAGATTCCGAAGAGGGGCGATCAGAGCCTCAATGTCCTTGGGAGAGGGTCGCACTCTAAGACCCGGACTACCATCACTAGCAGGAGGGTTGGACACAAATTCAGAAAATGACCTATGAGGTGGCAGATTCCAGGCAGAATAGGCAACAGGAGCACCAACATTTGACACTTTGTCCCTCAGAATCATATCCAGTCGGCTCACCAGATCTTCAGTGGGGATTCTCTTGTTTGTGACCCAGGTAGAGTCATTGATGCCACTGTACAGATAAGCTGGGTATGCCCTGTCCTTCAAAGGCTGAATATTCTTGAAGACAAAATCAGCGACCACAGCTTCAGCAGTCAAACCTATGTCTTTCAATAAGCAGACCTCAGCAAGCAACACTTTTTCCTCTGTTATCTCCGAAGGGGTTAGAGAGTCTACCCAGCTTGGAGTACGGACATCTGGCTGCCTCCCCGACCGAGGGAAAGGGACTTGCAGTGATTCTCCACGATGAACCACTCGAGGCACCACCCCATGATGCTATCCTTTAGGGGGATGTCGAGATACTCTGTTTTCCTCCCACGACGCAGTTCCAGACTGGCACCGCCAACAAGTTGGTGTTGTCCCCCAGTCATCCCGGGCCGATAATGATACATATACTTCTAGAGGCCAAAATGGGGAAGAATCCCGAGATAGGCCTCACACAGATGAATAAAAATGGAAACTTGCAAGATAGAATTAGGGTTCAAGTGGGTCAAGTTTAGATCGTAGAAATCAAGGAGACCGCGGAAGGAGGGAGAAACGGGAAGAGCAAGGCCACGGATAAGAAAAAGAACATAGACGACGGACTCATGAGTGTCCTATGTCAGAACAGTAACCCCGCGGCAAATCCGCCAAGAACAGAGTTATTTTGGAGGTAAAACCCCAACATCCACAAGGTGAAGAAGATCAGACTCTGAAATTATAGACATATGGTTACCCGCGAATAGCAAGTGACTGTTGGGGTCGATTGGCGGGATGATTGCCACGGTGGAACTCTGCTTCTTCCGTTCGGCGCCATCGCAATCTCGTCGGCGGAACGAACAGGAGCGAAATCTCACGGAAACAGAGGAGTGGTTCGAGGCAAAAATGTGAAGTTAGGGCTCAGAAATCAAGAGTGCATGCTGACACGAGTATAAATGGGGGTTTCCCGGATTGGGCGCCATTTCTAAAAAGTGCCAAGTCATAACTCGGGAAAGCGAAACTTCAGACATAACTCGGCAGTTGCCTCTAAAAATGCTGACAGTGTCAGGCATCACTCGGCTATTACCTCTAAAACGCCGAGAGAGTTGGGCAAGACTCGGTGTTTACCTCTAAAATGCCGGTATCATCATTGAAGCGCCCCAGATCCTCTGGGACTCAAATGTGATACAATTACTAGTCCCAGGAGGCTAGTAAACACATTTATATATCAGATGATTCCAGATCTGCTTAAACGAGACAAACCTATAAAGGTGGCGATCAACTTTAAGAGTTGGTCCACAACTCGGGACATATCATCAGAGTAGGGCTGAAGCAGCCCGATATACGCAGCGAGGCAAATCAGCGCTCCAACAGCCACAGGCAAGGTTGGGAACAGGCATAACTCTTATCCAATCTCCTTTTTCTGAAAACAACAAATAAGCAAGGGTGAGTACAAACGTACTCAGCAGCCCATCTTCACCCGCGGAATGGGGAAATCAGATATAATGCATGGAATATGTGGAGCTCAGGATATTTTGCAGAAACAACAATATTTTATGCAGGGTTGTTTTGTAAAACATTTTATATTTTTCAAAGCGCATCCTCTACCAAGGGAGCAGGAAGTTTTTCAATATAGAATAAAATCCCCTGGACTAAACCATCCAGGTATCTCAGCAGTTTCCCACTGGTTTTCATTTTCAAAAAACAGCTACTGGACTTCCCATCCACCATAGCTCATGGCTCAACCGCCGGACCTTTTAAAAACCACTTCTCTCAAACGCACCTTTTTTTTGAAAACAAAATACTAATTGTCATACCACACCAGACTCACCATCGTGAGATCCGAATGCCGAATCTCTTTCTTTCCTCGCACGTCCTTACCTTAACGGTTATACCGGAAGGAGTCAGGCCATCGCCATGTCCAAATCGGACAAAACATTCCCCCTCCTTATCCTCCCGGTGCTCCCCAGCCTTCATAACCCTGGGGTTTGGACCATACGAGTTCAGATTGAGTGACTGCCCTTACAGTCTCGAGTGGTTGTACTTATCATGAGTACAGGTAGTGAAGGAAGACAAACCGGTCCTTATGTGAGGGGACAATCCTTCTGCTCACACCTAAACCAGCTGAGCCATCACCTTAGGCCCTCCCCTAAACCAGGGAGTCCCTGATCATCCCTACTCAAAGGTGATAAGGGTGAAAACCCTTCATCATACACATTTTGAAAAACATTTTCTTTTGAAAACTCACACCTTTTCTCAAATCATTTGTAACAAATATATCAAGGATTGATTGCGGGAAGCGGCTGGGTGGCCATAATAACTTGTCTCAAAATCATATCATGCATAAAATAACAGGCTGAGGGTTGTGGTTGAAAAATCATAGGTAATTTATGCATCAAAGGGATCCAGTGAGCTTGTCGTGCTTATCCGGCGAATGGGGAAGGGGAGCTCACGGAACTGGCTTCTAGCTCCACTGCCTGGCGTAGACTTGCAGATCTGGCCTCCACGAGACGGCACGAACGCACCGATAACTATGCAACATGAACAAGCAAACATACAAACCAGCAAGTATACCAACAAATATTTAGTGTAGTGGTCAGAATAGCGATATATGAATTGGTAGAGTCTTGAGTAGAATCTGTGTCATGTGGTATTGAGATACTACTAGTGGTGTAGCGGAGGTGCTTACCAGGAGGGTGGACTGGAGGCGAAGCGACACTATGCGTGTAGCCGGCGGAGCGGGGTAACTGAGTGGGTGGGGTGTTTGCCTTGGCTGAGGGTGTTGAGTGTGTGGAGAGGGAGAGGGTAGCTGGGTGTATTTATAGCTGGGTGTATGTGGTGTAGCACAGTGAAGTTCACTGTTGGTGAGAATAGTGACGAATGAATCGTCTGACTTAGTATGAACATGAGAGTTATAGGCAGAATATGGGACAAGAGTATTTCGGGAGTTTTCTGGAATATGAACCTGAAAGTCGCCTAGAGGGGGGGGGTGAATAGGGCGAATCTGAAATTTATAAACTTAAGCACAACTACAAGCCGGGTTAGCGTTAGAAATATGAACGAGTCCGAGAGAGAGGGCAAAAACAAATAGCAAGCAAATAAAGAGTGAGACACAAGGATTTGTTTTATCGAGGTTCGGTTCTTGCAAACCTACTCCTCGTTGAGGTGGTCACAAAGACCGGGTCTCTTTCAACCCTTTCCCTCTCTCAAACGGTCAGTTAGACGGAGTGAGCTTCTCTTCTCAATCAAACGGGACACAAAGTCCCCGCAAGGACCACCACACAATTGGTGTCTCTTGCCTCGGTTACCATTGAGTTGATCACATTAAGAATGAGAAAGAAAAGAAGCAATCCAAGCGCAAGAGCTCAAATGAACACAAATGTCGCTCTCTCTAGTCACTATTTGATTTGGAGTGATTCCGGACTTAGGAGAGGATTTGATCTCTTTGGTTGTGTCTAGAATTGAATGCTATAGCTCTTGTAATGTGTTGAAGGTGGAAAACTTGGATGCCATTGAATGTGGGGTGGTTGGGGTATTTATAGCCCCAACCACCAAAAGTGGTCGTTGGGAGGCTGTCTGTCGCATGGCGCACCGGACAGTCCGCGCCATCGGACACTGTCCGGTGTGCCAGCCACGTCAGCCGGTCGTTGGGATCTGACCATTGGAGCTCTGGCTGGTGGGGCCTCTGGGCTGTCCAGTGGTGCACCGGACAGGTCCTATAGACTGTCCGGTGCGCCTTCTGCGCGTGCTATGTCCTCTACGCGCGCAGGCGCGCATTAAATGCGTTGCAGTCGACCGTTGCGTGCGAAGTAGCCGTTGCTCCGCTGGCACACCGGACAGTCCGGTGTGGCACCGGACACTGTCCGGTGCTTCACCGGACAGTCCGGTGAATTATAGCGGAGCGGCCTCCCATTTTCCCGAAGGTAGCGAGTTCAGCGTCAAGTTCCCTGGTGCACCGGACACTGTCCGGTGGCACACCGGACAGTCCAGTGCGCCAGACCAGGATGCCTTTTGGGATGTCTTTAGCTCTCTTTATTTGAACCCATCTTTGATCTTTTTATTGGCTTGTTGTGAACCTTTGGCACCTATAAAACTTATAGACTAGAGCAAACTAGTTAGTCCAATTATTTGTGTTGGGCAATTCAACCACCAAAATCAATTTAGGAAAAAGTGTAAGCTTATTTCCCTTTCAATCTCCCCCTTTTTGGTGATTGATGCCAACACAGACCAAAGCAAATATAGAAATGCATAATTGAACTAGTTTGCATAATTGTAAGTGCAAAGGTTACTTAGTATTGAACCAATATAAATTCTCATAAGATATGCATGGATTGTTTCTTTATATTTTTAACATTTTGGACCACGCTTGCACCACATGTTTTGTTTTTGCAAATTCTTTTGTAAATTCTTTTCAAAGTCCTTTTGAAAATAGTCAAGGAACACATGAGTAAGATTTTGAGAAGCATTTTTCAAGATTTGAAATTTTCTGCCCCTGTTTCAAATGCTTTTTCCTTTGACTAAACAAAACTCTCCCTCAAAGAAATCCTCCTCTTAGTGTTCAAGAGGGTTTTAGATATTAATTTTGAAGATACTACTTTCTCCCCCTTTTGAACATAATAAGATATCATTTTGAGAATCTTTATTTTAAAATTAGGTGGTGGTGCGGTCCTTTTGCTTTGGGCTAATACTTTCTCCCCCTTTGGCATGAATCGCCAAAAACGGATACTTGAGTGAGATATAAGCCCTTATGACTACTTTCTCCCTCTTTGGCAAACAAAATATGAGTGAAGATTATACCAAAGTTGGAGAGTTGCTCGGAGCGACCGCGAAGGATGAGTGATTCAATGGAGTGGAGTGGAAGCCTTTGTCTTCACCGAAGACTCCAATTCCCTTTCAATCTATGACTTGATTTGAAATACACTTGAAAACACATTAGTCATAGCATATAAAAGAGACATGATAAAAGGTATATTAATGTGCTATGTGTGCAAAATATCAAAAGAAATTCCGAGAATCAAGAATATTTAGCTCATGTCTAAGTTTGTTAAATGTTTGTTCATCTAGTGGCTTGGTAAAGATATCGGCTAATTGTTCTTTGGTGTTAATATAAGCAATCTCGATATCCCCCTTTTGTTGGTGATCCCTTAGAAAATGATACCGAATGGCTATGTGTTTAGTGCGGCTATGCTCAACGGGATTATCCGCCATGCAGATTGCACTCTCATTATCACATAGAAGAGGAACTTTGGTTAATTTGTAACCATAGTCCCTAAGGGTTTGCCTCATCCAAAGCAATTGCGCGTAACAATGGCCTGCGGCAATATACTCAGCTTCGGTGGTAGAAAGAGCTACGGAATTTTGCTTCTTTGAAGCCCAAGACACCAGAGACCTTCCCAAGAACTGGCAAGTCCCCGATGTGCTCTTTCTATTAATCTTACACCCCGCCCAATCGGCATCCGAATAACCAATTAAATCAAATGTGGATCCCCGAGGGTACCAAAGCCCAAACTTAGGAGTATAAACTAAATATCTCAAGATTCGTTTTACGGCCGTAAGGTGAGCTTCCTTAGGGTCGGCTTGGAATCTTGCACACATGCAAACGGAAAGCATTATATCCGGTCGTGAAGCACATAAATAGAGTAAAGAACCTATCATCGACCGGTAATACCTTTTGATCTACGGATTTACCTCCCGTGTCGAGGTCGAGATGCCCATTAGTTCCCATGGGTGTCTTGATGGGCTTGGCATCCTTCATCCCAAACTTGTTTAGAATGTCTTGAATATACTTCGTTTGGCTAATGAAGGTGCCCTCTTGGAGTTGCTTCACTTGAAATCCCAAGAAGTACTTCAACTCCCCCATCATAGACATCTCGAATTTTTGTGTCATGATCCTACTAAATTCCTCACGTGTAGATTCATTAGTAGACCCAAATATAATATCATCAACATAAATTTGGCATACAAACAAATCATTTTCAAGAGTTTTAGTAAATAAAGTAGGATTGGCTTTTCCAACTTTGAAGCCATTAGTGATAAGGAAATCTCTTAGGCATTCATACCATGCTCTTGGGGCTTGCTTGAGTCCATAAAGCGCCTTAGAGAGTTTATATACATAGTTAGGGTACTCACTATCTTCAAAGCCGGGAGGTTGCTCAACATAGACCTCCTCCTTGATTGGTCCACTGAGGAAGGAACTTTTCACGTCCATTTGATAAAGCTTGAAGCCATGGTAAGTAGCATAGGCAAGTAAAATACGAATTGATTCTAGCCTAGCTACGGGTGCATAGGTTTCACCGAAATCCAAACCTTCGACTTGTGAATACCCCTTGGCCACAAGTCGAGCTTTGTTCCTTGTCACCACACCATGCTCATCTTGCTTGTTGCGGAAAACCCACTTGGTTCCTACAACATTTTGGTTAGGACGTGGAACCAAATGACATACCTCATTCCTAGTGAAGTTGTTGAGCTCCTCTTGCATCGCCATCACCCAATCCGAATCTTAAAGTGCTTCCTCTATCCTGTGTGGCTCAATAGAGGAGGCAAAAGAGTAATGTTCACAAAAATGAGCAACACGAGATCGAGTAGTTACCCCCTTTTGAATGTCGCCGAGGATGGTGTTCACAGGGTGATCTCGTTGAATTGCTTGGTGGACTCTTGGGTGTGGCGGTCTTGGGACTTGTTCATCTTCCTCATCTTGATCATGGGCATCTCCCCCTTGATCATTGCTCTCCTCTTGAGGTGGCTCAACTTCTTGATCTTCTCCTTCATTATCTTGAGCCTCATCCTCATCTTGAGTTGGTGGAGATGCTTGCATTGAGGAAGATGGTTGATCTTGTGCATGTGGTGGCTCTTCGGATTCCTTAGGACACACATCCTCAATGGACATGTTCCTTAGCGTGACGCACGGAGCCTCTTCATCACCTATCTCATCAAGATCAACTTGCTCTACTTGAGAGCCGTTAGTCTCATCAAACACAATGTGATAGAAACTTCAACTTGTCCAGAGGACTTGTTAAAGACTCTATATGCCCTTGTGTTTGAATCATATCCTAGTAAAAAGCCTTCTACAGCCTTAGGAGCAAATTTGAATTTTCTACCTCTTTTAACAAGAATAATGCATTTGCTACCAAAGACTCTAAAATATGAAACATTGGCTTTTTACCGGTTAGGAGTTCGTATGATGTCTTTTTGAGGATTCGGTGTAGATACAACCAGTTGATGGCGTAGCAAGCGGTGTTGACCGCCTCGGCCCAAAACCGATCCGAAGTCTTGTACTCATCAAGCATGGTTCTTGCCATGTCCAATAGAGTTCTATTCTTCCTCTCCACTACACCATTTTGTTGTGGCGTGTAGGGAGAAGAGAACTCATGCTTGATGCCCTCCTCATCAAGGAAGCCTTTGATTTGAGAGTTCTTGAACTCCATCCCATTGTCGCTTCTTATTTTCTTGATCCTTAAGCCGAACTCATTTTGAGCCCGTCTCAAGAATCCTTTTAAGGTTTCTTGGGTATGAGATTTTTCCTGCAAAAAGAACACCCAAGTGAAGCGAGAATAATCATCCACAATAACTAGACAGTACTTACTCCCGCCGATGCTTATGTAAGCTATCGGGCCGAATAGGTCCATGTGTAGGAGCTCGAGTGGCCTGTCAGTCGTCATGATGTTCTTGTGTGTAGGGATGAAAGTGGTAATCCAAACTGTTAGAACAAATTTAATATTTTAAAATAGATATGTATAAAATTTGATATTGATCTTTTCTTATGATATCAAGCACATTAGTACAAATATGATTAAAATATTATATAAGTTGTTTTATGTATTATTTGCTCTCTACAACACAAAAAGTTGAAAAAAATACCGAATTTGTTTCTGAATCCATATCGAAGTTTATATCTATTATTTGAGAAAATGTAGGATGAATTTGAGATTTATCTTTTATGAATCTTAACAAGCTAGATGTTAAAAACAAGAATAAAAAATTGTATTATATATTCTATATCCTATTTATTCGCAATTAAAGAAAAATCTGATTACCGAATAAATACCGTTTCCGACCGTTTTCATCCCTACTTGTGTGGATGGTGAATACCAACTTGCTTCCCTGCCTGACATGCGCTACAAATCCTGTCTTTCTCAAAATGAACATTTGTTAGTCCCGAAATGTGTTCTCCCTTTAGAAGCTTGTGAAGATTCTTCATTCCAACATGTGCTAGTCGGCGATGCCAAAGCCAGCCCATGTTAGTCTTAGCAATTAGGCAAGTGTCGAGTTCAGCTCTATCAAAATCTACTAAGTATAGCTGACCCTCTAACACTCCCTTAAATGCTATTGAATCATCACTTCTTCTAAAGACAGTAACACCTGTATCCGTAAAAAGACAGTTGTAACCCATTTTACATAATTGCGAAATTGAGAGCAAGTTGTAATCTAAAGAATCTACAAGAAAAACATTGGAAATGGAATGGTCAGGACATATAGCAATTTTACCCAATCCTTTGACCAAACCTTGGTTTCCATCCCCGAATGTGATAGCTCGTTGGGGATCTTGGTTTTTCTCATAGGAGGAGAACATCTTTTTCTCCCCTGTCGTATGGTTTGTGCACCCGCTGTCAATGATCCAACTTGAGCCCCCGGATGCATAAACCTACAAAACAAATTTAGTTCCTGATTTTAGGTACCCAAACAGTTTTGGGTCCTTTGACATTAGATACAAGAACTTTGGGTACCCAAACACAAGTCTTTGATCCCTTGTGTTTGCCCCCAACATACTTGGCAACTACCTTGCCGGATTTGTTAGTTAAAACATAAGATGCGTCAAAAGTTTTAAATGAAATGTTAGAATCATTTGATGCAATAGGAGTGTTCTTCTTAGGCAATTTTGCACGGGTTGATTGCCTAGAGCTAGATGTCTCACCCTTATACATAAAATCATGATTAGGGCTAGAGTGAGACTTCCTAGAGTGAATTCTCCTAATTTTATGCTCAGGATAACCGGCAGGGTACAAAATGTAACTCTCGTTATCCTGAGGCATGGGAGCCTTGCCCTTAACAAAGTTAAGCAATCTTTTAGGAGGGGCATTAAGTTTGACATTGTCTCCCTTTTGGAATCCAATGCCATCCTTGATGCCAGGGCGTCTCCCACTATAGAGCATACTTCTAGCAAATTTAAATTTTTCATTTTCTAGGTCATGCTCATTTATTTTGGCATTAAGTTGAGCTATGTGATCATTTTGTTTCTTAATTAAAGCTAGGTGATCATGAATAGCATCAACATTAATGTCTCTACATCTAGTACAAATGGAAACATGTTCAACGGTAGATGTAGAGGGTTTGCAAGATTTTAATTCAACAACCTTAGCATGTAATATGTCATTTTCACTTCTAAGGTTAGAAATGGTAACATTGCAAACATTTAAGTCTTTAGCCTTAGCAATTAATTTTTCATTCTCATTTCTAAGGCTAGCAAGAGAGACATTCAATTCTTCAATCTTAGCAAGTAAACTAACATTATCATTTCTAAGATTGGGAATTAAATCATCACAAACATTTGAATCAACCTTAGCAATTAATTTAGCATTCTCATTTCTAAGGTTGTTAACAACATCATGGCACGTGCTTAGCTCACTAGATAGTTTTTCACATTTCTCTACTTCTAGAGCGTAAGCATTTTTAACCTTAACATGCTTCTTATTTTCCTTAATTAGGAAGTCCTCTTGGGAATCCAAGAGTTCATCCTTTTCATGAATAGCACTAATTAATTCATTTAATTTCTCCTTTTGTTGCATGTTAAGGTTGGCAAAAAGGGTGCGCAAGTTATCCTCCTCATTTTCACTAGAGTTATCTTCATCGCTAGAACATGCATATTTAGTGGAGGATCTTGATTTTACCTTCTTCCTTTTGCCGTCTTTTGCCATGAGGCACTTGTGGCCGACGTTGGGGAAGAGGAGTCCCTTGGTGACGGCGATGTTGGTGACGTCCTCGTCGGAGGAGGAGTCGGTGTAGCTCTCGTCGGAGTCCCACTCGTGGCACACATGGGCATCGCCGCCCTTCTTCTTGTAGTACCTCTTCTTTTCTCTCCTCTTGCCCTTCTTGTCGTCGCCCCTGTCACTGTCACTTGATAATGGACATTTAGCAATAAAGTGACCGGGCTTACCACACTTGTAGCACACTTTCTTGGAGCAGGATTTGTAGTCCTTCCCCCTCCTTTGCTTGAGGATTTGGTGGAAGCTCTTGATGATGAGCGCCATTTCCTCATTGTCAAGCTTGGAGGCGTCAATGGGGAGTCTACTTGATGTAGACTCTTCCTTCTTCTCCTCCGACGCCTTGAATGCGACCGGTTGTGCTTCAGACGTGGAGGGGCCATCCTGCTCGATGATCTTCTTTGAGCCTTTGATCATCAACTCAAAGCTCACAAATTTTCCTATCACTTCCTCGAGAGACATTAGTGTATATCTAGGATCACCACGTATTAATTGAACTTGCGTAGGGTTAAGAAAGACAAGTGATCTAAGAATAACCTTGACCATTTCATGGTCATCCCATTTTTTACTCCCGAGGTTGCGCACTTGGTTCACCAAGGTCTTGAGCCGGTTGTACATATTTTGTGGCTCCTCCCCTTGGCGAAGCCGGAATCGATCGAGCTCCCCCTCGATCGTCTCCCGCTTGGTGATCTTGGTCACCTCATCTCCTTCGTGCGCGGTCTTTAGTACGTCCCAAATTTCTTTGGCACTCTTCAATCCTTGCACCTTGTTATACTCCTCTCGACTTAGAGAGGTGAGGAGTATAGTGGTGGCTTGGGAGTTGAAGTGCGCAATTTGGGCCACCTCGTCCTCATTATAATCTTCATCCCCTACGGATGGTACCTGTACACCAAACTCAACAACATCCCATATACTTTTGTGGAGTGAGGTTAGGTGATATCGCATCATATCACTCCACCTAGAATAATCTTCACCGTCAAATGTCGGTGGTTTGCCTAATGGGACGGAAAGTAATGGAGTATGCTTAGCAATGCGAGGATAGCGTAGGGGGATCTTACTATACTTCTTGCGCTCTTGGCGCTTAGAAGTGACGGACGCGGCGTCGGATCCGGATGTAGAGGGCGATGAAGAGTCGGTCTCGTAGTAAATAAAGAGTGAGACACAAGGATTTGTTTTACCGAGGTTCGGTTCTTGCAAACCTACTCCCGTTGAGGTGGTCACAAAGACCGGGTCTCTTTCAACCCTTTCCCTCTCTCAAACAGTCACTTAGACCGAGTGAGCTTCTCTTCTCAATCAAACGGGACACAGAGTCCCCGCAAGGACCACCACACAATTGGTGTCTCTTGCCTCGGTTACAATTGAGTTGATCACAAGAAGAATGAGAAAGAAAAGAAGCAATCCAAGCGCAAGAGCTCAAATGAACACAAATGTCGCTCTCTCTAGTCACTATTTGATTTGGAGTGATTCCGGACTTAGGAGAGGATTTGATCTCTTTGGTTGTGTCTAGAATTGAATGCTATAGCTCTTGTAATATGTTGAAGATGGAAAACTTGGATGCCATTGAATGTGGGGTGGTTGGGGTATTTATAGCCCCAACCACCAAAAGTGGTCGTTGGGAGGCTGTCTGTCGCATGGCGCACCGGACAGTCCGGTGCAGCCACGTTAGCCGGTCGTTGGGTTCTGACCGTTGGAGCTCTGACTGGTGGGGCCTCTGGGCTGTCCGGTGGTGCACCGGACAGGTCCTGTAGACTGTCCGGTGCGCCTTTTGCACGTGCTTTGTCCTATGCGCGCGCAGGCGCGCATTAAATGCGTTGCAGTCGACCGTTGCGTGCGAAGTAGCTGTTGCTCCGCTGGCACATCGGACAGTCCGGTGTGGCACCGGACAGTCTGGTTAATTATAGCGGAGCGGCCTCCCATTTTCCCGAAGGTAGCGAGTTCAGCATCAAGTTCCCTGGTGCACCGGACACTGTCCGGTGCGCCAGACCAGGATGCCTTTTGGAATGTCTTTAGCTCTCTTTATTTGAACCCATCTTTGATCTTTTTATTGGCTTGTTGTGAACCTTTGGCACCTGTAAAACTTATAGACCAGAGCAAACTAGTTAGTCCAATTATTTGTGTTGGGCAATTCAACCACCAAAATCAATTTAGGAAAAGGTGTAAGCCTATTTCCCTTTCAGAACCATGCTTAAGGAATGATATGGTTGGATAGGGAATAGTTTGATAAGAATTTAGAAACAAGAATTATAGGAATCTGAGTTTGGAAGCCTGGTTCGAAGGAATCTCAAAGTTAAGCGTGCTCAACTTGGAGAAACCTGGGATGGGTGATCAGATGGGAAGTTCCCTACTAGAAGGAAAATCACAATCACCGAAGTTCGTATGACTAGAATATGGGTCTGGCTGGTCTTAGGTGGACTGGACAACATGATGGATGAGTAGTTGAAATTCGGGGGTGATCGGATGATCGATGAATAGTAACGATGAACAGCGACGACGAAAAAGTTACCATAGATATCATTGATGAATAGTAACGGTGAATAGTAACGCTGGATAGTGATGATGAATAGTGATGATGAATAGTCGTATGAACGAATGATGAACGATGATTATGAACTACGAACGAACGGACGAACGATCGAATGATCGGACGAATGAGCGATTGGAATTTCAGCAACATAACGGCAGGACAAAGATTATCTGGAAGAACGATGAGTAGGGACTATGGACGAACGATGAACGATGAATAGGAACTATGAACGAACGATGAACGATCGAATAGGAACTATGAACGAACGATGAACGATCGAATGATCGAACGAACGAACGATCGGAATTTTGTGTAACACCCCGGGATCCACAAACACCCTGAAATGCTACTAAACTACACAACTAACATTCATATATAAAATTTCGATAGCATCTCCTTTGAAAATTTGCATAAACGTGGAAGCAACAGAGTATAAACAGATATCATGATAAGAAAACATACTAGACATTAATAATCTACTAGCAATGGGAAGATAACCATAACGACATGATCTGAATTAACTAGTGTGCACGACTAGTTAAAAACAAACATCCTGTGACAAGAAGTTTCTAATTAAATCATGGTTGTGCCTGGGCAGCGTTATTATGAGAGTGAAGGTGGACGTGCTGCTACTCCCCTCATTCCCAACATGAATCAAGTACCTGCATTGAGTAATGCAAGAGTGAGATGAAACATCTCAGCAAGTGAATTGTTTCGACGAGATATTTAAACCAAAAAATTGAATTAATTAACATTTTAAAGGGATCACAATTGTGATAAGATATACTTGTAGGTATAGAACTCAATAGTCCCAAAATAACCAATGCCATCTCATTTCCTCGAACAACCATAATAGGTTGTATAACACTTTCCTACGTCAACAATACCTGCAAATATCACTTCGATGTATGCATAGTAATGCAATGTGTAAGTCCTCTGCCTTCATACCTCTTAGAGTATAAAACCACACTATCTGCAAATACCACTTCAATGAATGCATATGAATGCAATGCATATGTCCTGTTGGGGGCCTTCGGTTTCCGAAGGTCCTCAAAAACATGATTTAACAATGTCTCTAGAGTATAATGTGTGGACAGGGATCTTCGAACTAGAACCCACGGTATGAAGAAGCACGAAAAGAATACGAAGGATGGAACAGAGCCGAAGCTGTGCGCAAGGGAGCTTCGGCATGATGGCAGAAAAGAGGAAACCGACTTAAAGAGGAAAAGACTATCTAGACCCAGATAGATTACTATAGAGTTATTGTCAAAAGCAAAGGGCCTGGATGTAATTTTGCATGGGCTGCGACCCGTGCCTATAAATAGGTGAACAGTATCCCCGTACTGTTCACGCTGACTTGGCATTCGTTTTCGCGTCACGCTTGTACCCCTGCTTTCCTTCGAGCCGAAGGTACATTTATAATTTGTTATTGTTGATACAGTAACGCAAAATAAAAATAAGTTGATAATAATGTTTAAAGTGTTTATGTTATTTTCCATATTTTGTATATGAAACCTTCTTCATCATTTATTGTGCTTATGAAGGTTTGTTCTTCATAACCTTCGCTCGGAATTCATTATATCCGAAGGGAGATAATGCTTCGAAGGACGAAGGACTTTAACATTTAACACTTTCTATGTTGCCTTGTTCTTAACTCTTAGCATTTGAGAACAAGTCCCCAACATTGGCGCCCACCTCCGGTGAACTCACTTCCACTTTTTTGAGTTTCGAACACCTTCGGCAAGCATAGACCTTCGTCATGCTGCCAAATAAAGCTTCAGCAACAGGGGCTGCCGCTCTGCAGCCGCTGGACCCCAACCAGGAGACCCTCTCTCTTCGAGAGGTCCGAAGCCAGAAGAGGAAGGCCACCAGTCCAACGCCTCAGGAGGACGACTTGGATCAAGAGATCAGGAATATGGAGATGCTCCATCAGTAGGTGCAAAGGAAGAAGGAAAAGATGGCTAGGCTAGCTGACCTGCAAAGGCAGATAGATGAAGCCTCTGAAGAAGTTCGCCATCTTGCTCAAGATGAGCAGAACCGAAGGCCTCAGCACAGAGGGCTTCATCAAGAGGGCTTCTTCAACGAGGATGACTGGTATGAGGATTTCCATCATGGAAATTTTGCTTTTGATGATGCTTCTCCTCTATCAGCAGAACTGCAGGCTACACCTTGGCCTCCGTCTTACAAGCCACCTCAACTTCCCATGTACGACGGACAGTCAGATCCCAGGCAGTTTCTGATGAGCTACGAAGCAACAATATCTTCCTATGGTGGCAATACTGCAGTCATGGCAAAGTCTTTCATCATGGCTGTCAAGAATGTTGCACAAACCTGGTACTCCTCTCTTCGGCCAGGAACAATCACATCATGGCAGAAGCTGAAGGATATGCTGATTACCAGTTTCCAAGGGTTTCAAACGAAGTCGGTCACCGCTCAAGCTTTATTCCAGTGCACTCAAGATCACGAAGAATATCTTCAGGCGTATGTCCGAAGGTTCTTACGCCTGAGGGCACAAGCGCCAACAGTGCCCAATGAAATTGTCATTGAGGCCATGATTAAGGGGCTTTGGCTAGGACCTTCAGCCCAATACTTTGCCAGAAAGCCCCCTCAGACTCTGGAGAAACTGCTTCAGAAGATGGATGAATACATCCATGCTGACAATGACTTTCGACAGAGAAGGGAGGAAGCTTACAGGTTCTCCGAAATAGCCAGGGGCTTCGGAGGGAGAATTCATCTTAGACATGTCAGATCAATTCATTCCACTCAGAATGATGACAGGGGAAGCCAGCAGCAGAGGTCGCAATATTCCTCCCAGGCTTCGGGGCAGCAGCAGAGCCATCCTCGGCCCCCAGCTCCAAGGGGCAGAGGTGCCAGGGGCTTCGGAGGAAGGTTTGGGAATCAGCCCAGGAAAATTTATTGCCTATTCTGTGGTGAGGACAAGGGCCACACCACCAGGATGTGCCATGTCACCATCCAGAAACAGAAGGAGATAGCAGAAGCCGCAGCCCAACAGAGCCAGCCGAAGCAAGTTATGCATACTGCTTCGTACCACTCACCTTATATTCCAGAGTATGTGGGCAACCACCCTGCAGCTTCTGTTGCTTCGGCAAGCCAACCTCAGGCATCTTGGCAACAGCCTCCACCTCCACCACCAATGCAACGAGGCCAGCAGCTAGAAGGGAGTCAGCATACTCACCACCAATGAGACTTCAGAGAAGAGTCCGAAGCTCGCACAGTCAATAGTACTATGCCAGAATCGAAGCATATTTACTAACAAATATCCTACCTTGGCAGCAGTTTTTGCATTCAGTATCATTTTCTTTTTAATAAGGAACAATTATTGAAAGCCTAAGTGCTTTTTGTCGTTTTCAATTTCTTGTAATAGCTTCGCTTTTGCCATAGTAAAAATATACCTTCTCCATAGAATAACGGAGTCCAAAAAGTTGCCGAAGCATAAGAACTTATGGTTACAAGGAGAATCTCCAAAATAACAAAAAGTCGTTCTAAGGAACGTAGTGTAAGTTTTCCGAAGCAACAAAAAGTCGTTCCTAAGGGAGCGCAGCGTATGTTTTCTGCTCAAAAGTCGTTCCAAAGGGAATGCAGAGCTTACAGCGAAAAATAAACGCTGATTCCGCTGAAGTAAAAGGCGAAGAAGCTCCTAAGGGAGGCTTACAGCGAAAAATAAACGTTGATTCCGCTGAAGTAAAAGGCGAAGAAGCTCCTAAGAGAGGCTTACAGCGAAAAATAAACACTGATTCCGCTGAAGTAAAAGGCGAAGAAGCTCCTAAGGGAGGCTTGCAGTGAAAAATAAACGTCGATCTTCGGCAAATATCATTTTGCATAACATCACATCATCACATCATTTGCATAGCATAACATCATACATCATATTGCATCAATGACGCAAGAAGGGGGTTCAATGTTGATATTCGGAGATTGTTTCGAAGAAACAGTGCCAAGACACAAAAATAATTATTGAAGAAGCATACCTTCGTCAAACTCTGAAATGAAAAGATCTATCGGTTACTGATTTTACGAAGATTGGATGTTTTTTATGAAATATGGATATTATTTACGATGCATGAAAAGAAGGGAAGGTGTTTTTTCGCCAAAGGCTCAAAAATGGTATGTACGTAAAGTTTCATGCATCGTAAAGAATTGAATCATAAATAGCTTATATATTACATTCAAAGTTACAAAATATTACACATATTGTCCAACAAATATTACATTCCAAATGTTTTTACAATAACATCTAATCTTCCCTTAGAACTACTTCTGCAGCTTCGTTTAGTAGTTGATCAACAACTTTGTCCATGATAACTTCGGCCATTTTTCTAATTTCGTAATCCCCCTTTACGTTGAGGTCCGCTAATGGCTCGGCGGGCTCTGAGGGAGGAGAAAGTACGGCTGTGTTACAAAGTGTAAACAAGTTCGAAATAAAAAAGTTACAACAAAAAGCCAAAAACTAGTAGTCAATACCTATTCGCCCTTCGAGATCCGCACTTTTCTCAGCGGCCTCTGCTACTTTTCTAGCGTCATGAATACCTTTTTCGCTTTTCCGTATAATTTCTTGAGCCATCTCCCGGCCACCATTTTCCTAGATGTCGGTGAAAATTTTTCCACCAACCAAACTTGCTTCGGCCGAAGGGTCTTTTATGTCTTCAGAAGATAAGTCGGCTTCGGTTTGTGCCAAGGATTTCACATGATCGCAGCCTTTTCTCTCCAAAACAGTGGCAATCCCCCTAGCACCCGAGAAGGCACATATGTCTCCGCGGCCATTCAAAACTTCTTCAAAGGCTTCAGCTTCGTGGCTGATCCATTCAATTGGGCCCTCGGGGTTGCCCCTTATGAAATTTTCTTCACTTGAGAACGCGCCAACGCTGGCGAAGCTGGTTTTTATTTTCTTAACACATTCTATAGACTTTTCATAACATCTTTTCTTGGATGCACGAAGCTCTTCAACGTTTTTCTCTAAATGATTTGTCCATTGTTCACTAATTTCTCGTTTAGCTTCTTCAACTGTGCATTTTTCTTTAGCTTTGGCTAGCTGTTTCCGAAGATCCTCAATTTCGCGCTTCTGGGCCTCAGCTTGAGCTTTGAAAGCAGCTTCGTCTTCTTTTATTTTATCCACCAACGAATGTAATATTTTATCTTTTTCGAGACCTTCGTTCCTTAGTTCAATTACTTCAGAACGAAGGTTGCTCACGGCTATGGTACACCCTTCATCTTCGGTAGGGTTGAAAACGATCGGAAACGATCGGAAAACACTAAAACCATTACCGTTTTCATATTTTTTATCGAAAACGAAATCAGAAACGGTAATTCCGGAAACGGAAACGACATCGGTATTTCGGAATCTAAAATTCATCGGAAACGGAAGTTCGGTACAAAAAATACATCGGTATCGGTCGGAATCTAAAATTCAATCGGTAACCATATCAATATGAAAATATCACAATACAACAAAGTTTACGAATATCACAAAAAACACAAGTTCACAATTTTCAATATCACATGTTCACAATTCACAATATCACAAGTTCACAATATAATAATGGATCACACAGATCACAAGTTCACAATATTACAAATTAATCCCACAAATCACAAGTTCACAATATAAAAAATTGATCACAAGTTTACAATATAACAAGCGGATATTGAAAATGAAAAACGAGCGCCAACTCCGAACAGCAAAAACCCTGTATATACCACACATAGAAGACATCAAGGTCTTATCGAGATGTAATCAGATTCGCATTAATCAATATTAGACTGATATGAATTAAAATAGAACTCCAAGTAAATTTTAATATACCTAATACATGATTTCAGCGAGGGATTCGAACAATATCCAAACAAAACCCCAAGTGACAAGTGTGTGGCCGTGTGGGGGTGGGGGAGGGAGAGGCTAGTAGGCTACAGCCTACTGCCACGTTGCAGGCTTGCAACAGCCGAGGAGAAGCCGTGCAGGCTGTTGAGGAAGAGGAGTGGCGGCAAGGGGGCATGGGCGTGCGCGTGCGCGCCGACGGCAGCAGCAAGGGCAGGTCCTTCTCCGGGCGGTGCGTGCGTCCATGGCCACAAAGCTAGGATTAGGGATTACAGATTTACAGATTAGTAGATTACTTACAGTGGATTGGGGGCAATGCGTTCGTCCGTGGTCTGCACGCGCAGCCCGACAGAGAGAAGGAAGATGAGTCACGGAATTTGGGGGCACGGCATGGAGCGCTGAGTAGAGCAGTGAACAATGGCGACTGGCTGTGGCGGCTGTGTGCGGTGTGCCTGTGCGGCTGCGCTGTGCTAGGCGAGGGCGGCGGATGTGCGACGGGCCGACGACAGATGGGTTGACCGTGGTGGGCTGCTTGCTGGACCATGGGCCATGAGTCGTGAATTTGGAATTTGGGCTGGACTAGTTAATAGTTTCGGTAAATTCCGAATTTTGAATTCGGTAAATTCCGACCTAAAACGATAACCAAAGAAAACGGTCGGTAAAGGACTGTACCGATTTCGATACCGATTCCGATCTAAAATTCCGATGACCGATTCCGAGAAATACCGATACCGACGATTCCGATCGGGAAAAATCGGAAACTGTTTCCGGAATTCCGAAAAATTCCGAAACCGTTTTCATCCCTAATCTTCGACATCTTTTTGTGCCCTGAGGGCATTGCTAAGTATAAGGCCCTACAAAAAATGCGATAATAAGTTTAAGCAAATGAAAAATTTTGGCTTCAAAAAATAATACAAAGATCTCATTTTTTCACCTTTAAACTATTGTATGCTAAGCTATCGGCCAGCTCGTCTTTTGACAACACCGAAAGCCCGTCTTCTAATGTCGGGAATCCGAAGCTCTTGCTCATCTCCCGACAGACAGAAATCTCCTTGCTGTCAGGGAGACAATACAATAAGTCTTCTTCTCCGCTGCCGTTGAATATCAGCGCCCCTTTTGGATATTTCAATTTTTGCGCATAGAACTGAGCTTCTCGTTTTTCTTTTTCGGTCAGATTTTTACCCGAAGCATGACGTAAGACATAGTTAGGAGCTTCAGAAGATGCTTCGGGAATAGGTGTGGCGGTTTTCTCAGATAAAATTTCTTCTGTAGATTATTTTTCCGTTTCTTTTTCAATTTCCAAGAATTCCCTCTTGGCAGGTTCTGAAAGCCCAGTTTTAGTTTCCGCTTGACTTTTGGCAGCTTCGGCCTCAATTTGTGTCCTTGGAACTTCGGCAGCTATCTTCGAAGTAGAGCTTGAAGATTTTATTGTTTCCAGCACATCTAGCACGTTAACCATTCTTCTTCTCTTGGGAGTTGTTATAAGGTCTTTTTGTGCCCTCGGCATTGGCATTGGCACCTCAACTCTTGCTGAAGGACTTAAAATTTCTGATGTCTTTGTCTCTTCAGCCCTTGGTTCTTCCATTTTTTCCATTTCCGGCATTACGGCCGGCTCTTCAATATTCTGCAGAGGAGTTGACTCCTTGGCTTCGGTGACCGAAGAGGTCTCACCGACAAACTCAGGCACTGTGGCCGGTTCAATATAGCGTGGCCGGTGCGTAAGAACCTTCATCTTTTTCCTCTTCGGCGTTGGCTCACTAGGAGCGGCCGAAGCAACTTCCTTCACAGAAGCCGTATCTTTTCTTTTTTGACCCCGTATTGGGTAACGGTAGTCAGGATAGACAAACCCAATGGCATCAAAAACTCGGTTGAGTCTTTTCTTCTTCCTGCCTCCGAAGGCCGCAGATAGTGCAGTATCTTCTGCCTTCGAGTATGGCCCAAGCAGTTCATCGCTTGTGGCCTCAATACATTTCGGCCAATCATCATCTGGCTCGACAAACTTATCTCCATATCTGAAAGTGTATTTTAACCTAACTAGTCCACCTTCGTTAGGTTTGCTGATGGTTTCCTTTGGCATTTCCCACTTTTCTACAAGTGGCCATACTCTGAAGGCAATGTGTTCCTGGATCTAATCCCTTGTCCCGATGAAAGAGCAAACTACGCCGAAGTGAAAGGGAAATGTGCCCTTGGGCCATTTCCAAGTGTTTTGGTGATTTAGTGTCCAACACAAGTGCCTAAGTGTCAAATGGTGGACAAAGTACAAATCAAGTATAAAGGTATGTTTCTCAGACTTAGTACATTGTTTTAGAGACTAATGTATTGTTTCTAAGTGCTGGAAACAGGAGAAATCGAATTGAAGAAAAGATGGCTTTGTTCAGCCAAAGTCAGCTCTGTCTGGGTACACCGGACAGTGTCCGGTGCGCCAGGCTGGCTCAGGCGAACTTGCTGCTCTCGGGAAGGAATTAACGGCGTACGGCTATAATTCACCGGACTGTCCGGTGTGCACCAGACAGTGTCCGGTGAGCCAACGGTCGCCGGGCCAACAGTCGGCCGCTTAATCCGGGCGCGACGCGTGGCCGAGCCAACGGCTAGAAGGAAGTACCGGACTGTCCGGTGCGCCAACGGCTCCAAAGCGCCAACGGTCTGCTTTGCCAAATAAGGAAAGAAATCCGCACCGGACAGTGTCCGGTGGTGCACCAGACTGTCCGGTGCGCCAGGCGACAGAAGGCAAGAAATGCCTTCCTGGAATGCACTCAACGGCTCCTAGCTGCCTTGGGGCTATAAAAGGGACCCCTAGGCGCATGGAGGAGCACACCAAGCATTCTCTAAGCATTCCTAAGCACTAAGACATCGATTCTGCGCTTTTGATTCCTTGCGATAGCAATTAGAGCTCTAGTTGAGTTGTGAACTCATTGAGTTGTGTTGTGACCTCTTGTTGTGACTTGTGTGCGTGGTGTTGCTATGATTTCTTGTCTTGAGTGTGTTGCTCGTCCCTTCCTTACTCTGTGCTTCTTTGTGATCATCAAAGTGTAAGGGCGAGAGACTCCAAGTTGTGGAGATTCCTCGCAAGCGGGTTAAAGAAAAGCAAAGCAAAACACCGTGGTATTCAAGTGGGTCTTTGGACCGCTTGAGAGGGGTTGATTGCAACCCTCGTCCGCTGGGACGCCACAACATGGAGTAGGCAAGCGTTGGTCTTGGCCGAACCACGAGATAAACCACTGTGCCATCTCTGTATTGATCTCTTGTGGTTATTGTGTTTTGTTGAGACTCCTCTCTAGCCACTTGGCATTATTGTGCTAACGCCTAACCAAGTTTTGTGGCATTAAGTTTTCAAGTTTCACAGGATCACCTATTTACCCCCCCCCCTCTAGGTGCTCTCAATTGGTATCAGAGTCGTTCTCTTCAAGAAAGGGACTAATCGCCCGAAGAGATGGATCCTAAGGGCAAGGGGATGGTGGTCAACGATAAGGAGAAGGAGTCCTTTGTCAATGATCCAAAGGAGGACAAGCCCACTGACTTGGGCTCGAGCCACAAAAGAAGAGATGGGAGGAAGAAGAAAACAAGGCGCATCAAGGAGATCGTCTACTACGACGACAGCGATGAATCCTCTTCTTCCCAAAAGGATGACGACAACGACTACGAGAAAAAGAAGATGGTTAACTCAAACTTCTCTTTCGATTATTCTCGTATTCCGCATAGCTCAAATGCACATTTGCTTTCCATTCCACTTGGTAAACCTCCTCATTTTGATGGAGAGGACTACGGATTTTGGAGTCACAAAATGCGTAGTCACTTGTTCTCTCTCCATCTGAGTATATGGGAGATAGTAGAGAGTGGAATGAAATTTGATAGTACTGTTAGTCCCATGTTCATTAACGAGCAAATTCATAAAAATGCACAAGCTACTACTGTGTTGTTAGCCTCATTGTGCAGGGACGAGTACCATAAGGTGAGCGGCTTGGACAATGCCAAGCAAATATGGGACACCCTCAAGATCTCACATGAGGGGAACGACGTTACCATGCTCACCAAGATGGAATTGGTGGAAGGCAAACTCGAGAGATTCGCGATGATAAGAGGGGAGGAGCCAACCCAAACATACAACAGGCTCAAGACCCTCATCAACAAGATAAGGAGCTATGGAAGCACGTGATGGACGGACCACGACGTCGTCCGCCTAATGCTAAGGTCCTTTACCGTCCTTGATCCACATCTTGTGAACAATATTCGTGAGAATCCTAGGTACACGAAGATGACGCCCGCGGAGATCCTTGGAAAGTTTGTAAGCGGGCGGATGATGATCAAGGAGGCAAGATACGTGGACAACGCGTTGAACGATCCAATCCATGAGCCTCAACCCATTGCTCTCAAGGCAACGAGGAGCAAGGAGGCGCTACCTAGCAAGGTAGCACAAGTTGAGGCGGCCGGGCTCAATGATGAAGAGATGGCCCTCATCATCAAGCGCTTCAAGACGGCGCTTAAGGAACGCAAAGGACAGCCTTACAAGAACAAGATGAAGGGAAAGCGCTCATGCTTCAAATGTGGTAAGGTTGGTCATTTTATCGCTAACTGTCCCGATAATGATAGTGACCAGGAACAAGGGAACAAGAGGGAAAAGAAGAAAGCGTACAAGAAGGCTAAGGGCGAGGCACACCTTGGCAAGGAGTGGGACTCGGCTTGTTCGTCGTTCGACTCCGACAACGAAGGACTCGCCGCCACCGCCTTCAACAAATCGACCCTCTTCCCCAACGAGCGCCATACATGCCTCATGGCAAGGGAGAAGAAGGTATGTACTCAAAATACTACTTATGCTTCTTCAAGTGAGGACGAGTCTAGTGATGATGAAATAGATTATTCATGTTTATTCAAGGGACTAGATAGAACCAAGGTTGATAAAATTAATGAATTAATTGATGCCTTAAATGATAAGAATAAGTTATTAGAAAAGCAAGAGGATTTGTTATATCAAGAACATGATAAATTTGTAGAGGCACAAAAATCTCATGCTTTAGAAGTTAAAAGGAATGAGATGCTTTCTTGTGAACTATCTACTTGCCATGAGACAATTTCTAGCTTAAGGAGCATAAATGATAATTTGAATGCTAAGTTAGAAATAGCTAGTAAATCAACATCGTGTGTAGAAAATGTTGTAACTTGCACTAGGTGTAAAGATGTTAACATTGATGCTTGTAGTGAACACCTAGCTCGCATTTCTAAATTAAATGATGAAGTGGCTAGTCTTAATGCCCAACTTAAGACTAGCAAGAGTGATTTTGATAATCTAAAATTTGCTAGGGATGCCTACACAGTTGGTAGACACCCCTCAATTAAGGATGGGCTTAGCTTCAAGAGGGAAGCCAAGAACTTGACAAGCCATAAGGCACCCATCTCCATCAAGGAGAAAGGGAAGGCCCCTATGGCAAATAGTGTGCAGAAGAACCATGCTTTCTTATACAGTGATAGGAAATATTCTAGGAATGTTCATTGCAATAATGTTGTTTCATATGCTATGACTGCTTCCAGTTCCCACGTTGTGCATGATAGAAATTTAGCGAGGAGAAATGTTATTAATCACATGCCTAGAAGAAATGTTGTTCATGTTTCTAGGAAAACAAGTAGTGAACCTTCTACAATTTATCATGCTTTAAATGCTTCCTTTGCTATTTGTAGAAAGGATAGGAAGATAGTTGCTAGAAAATTAGAGGCAAAATGCAAGGGAGACAAAACTTGCATTTGGGTCCCTAAGGATATTTGTACTAACCTTGTAGGACCCAACATGAGTTGGGTACCTAAGACCCAAGCCTAAATTTGCCTTGCAGGTTTATGCATCTGGGGGCTCTAGCTGGATTATCGACAACGGATGCACAAACCACATGACGGGGGAAAAGAAGATGTTCTCTTCCTACGTCAAGAACAAGGATCCCAAGATTCAATAATATTCGGTGATGGGAACCAAGGCAAGGTGAAAGGGTTAGGGAAGATTGCTATTTCATCCGAGCACTCTATTTCTAATGTGTTTTTAGTTGAGTCTCTTGGATATAATTTGTTATCTGTTAGTCAATTATGCAATATGGGATATAATTGTCTATTCACTAGTATAGATGTGTCTGTCTTTAGAAGAAGTGATGGTTCATTAGCTTTTAAGGGTGTATTAGACGACAAACTTTATTTAGTTGATTTTGCAAAAGAGGAGGCCGGTCTAGATGCATGCTTAATTGCTAAGACTAGCATGGGCTGGTTGTGGCATCGCCGCTTAGCACATGTGGGGATGAAGAACCTTCACAAGCTTCTAAAGGGAGAACACGTGATAGGTCTAACCAATGTTACTTTCGAAAAAGATAGACCTTGTGCAGCTTGTCAAGCAGGTAAACAAGTGGGAGGAGCACATCACAGCAAGAATGTGATGACCACATTAAGACCTCTGGAGCTGCTACATATGGATCTCTTCGGACCCGTCGCCTATCTAAGCATAGGAGGAAGTAAGTATGGACTAGTTATTATTGATGACTTTTCCCGCTTCATTTGGGTATTCTTTTTGCAGGATAAATCTGAAACCCAAGGGACCCTCAAGCGCTTCCTAAGGAGAGCTCAAAACGAGTTTGATCTCAAGGTGAAGAAGATAAGGAGCGACAATGGGTCTGAGTTCAAGAATCTTCAAGTGGAGGAGTACCTTGAGGAGGAAGGGATCAAGAACGAGTTCTCCGCTCCCTACACACCACAGCAAAATGGTGTGGTAGAAAGGAAGAATAGGACGCTTATAGACATGGCGAGGACGATGCTTGGAGAGTTCAAGACCCTCGAGCGCTTTTGGTCGGAAGCCGTGAACACGGCTTGCCACGCCATCAACAGGGTCTACCTTCATCGCCTCCTCAAGAAGACGTCGTATGAGCTACTAACCGGTAACAAACCAAATGTTTCGTATTTTCGGGTTTTTGGGAATAAATGCTACATTCTAGTGAAGAAGGGTAGGAATTCCAAATTTGTTCCCAAAGTCGTAGAAGGGTTTTTGTTAGGTTATGACTCAAATACAAAGGCATATAGAGTCTTCAACAAATCATCGGGTTTGGTTGAAGTCTCTAGCGACGTTGTATTTGATGAGACTAATGGCTCTCCAAGAGAGCAAGTAGCTGATTTTGATGATGTAGATGAAGAAGAAGTTCCAACAGCCACAATACGCACCATGGCGATTGGAGATGTGCGGCCACAGGAACAAGATCAACCTTCTTCCTCAACAATGGTGGATCCCCCAACTCAAGATGATGAATAGGAGGCGTGTGATCAAGGGGGAGCACAAGATGATCATGTAATGGAGGAAGAAGCGCAACCGGCACCTCCAACCCAAGTTCGAGCGATGATTCAAAGGGATCATCCCGTCGACCAGATTTTGGGTGATATTAGCAAGGGAGTAACTACTCGATCTCGATTAGTTAATTTTTGTGAGCATTACTCTTTTGTATCTTCTATTGAGCCTTTCAGGGTAGAAGAGGCCTTGCTAGATCCGGACTGGGTGTTGGCCATGCAGGAGGAGCTCAATAACTTCAAGAGGAATGAAGTTTGGACACTGGTGCCTCGTCCCAAGCAAAATGTTGTGGGAACCAAATGGGTGTTCCGCAACAAACAAGACGAGCACGGGGTGGTGACAAGGAACAAGGCTCGACTTGTGGCAAAAGGTTATGCCCAAGTCGCAGGTTTGGACTTTGAGGAGACTTTTGCTCCTGTGGCTAGGCTAGAGTCCATTCGTATTCTGCTAGCATATGCCGCTCACCATTCTTTCAGGTTGTTCCAAATGGATGTGAAGAGCGCTTTCCTCAACGGGGCAATCAAGGAGGAGGTGTACGTGGAGCAACCCCCAGGCTTCGAGGATGAACGGTACCCCGACTACGTGTGTAAGCTCTCTAAGGCGCTCTATGGACTTAAGCAAGCTCCAAGAGCATGGTATGAATGCCTTAGAGACTTTTTAATTGCTAATGCTTTCAAGGTTGGGAAAGCTGATCCAACTCTTTTTACTAAGACTTGTAATGGTGATCTTTTTGTGTGCCAAATTTATGTCGAAGACATAATATTTGGTTCTACTAACCAAAAGTCTTGTGAAGAGTTTAGCAGGGTGATGACTCAGAAATTCGAGATGTCGATGATGGGCGAGTTAAGCTACTTCCTTGGGTTCCAAGTGAAGCAACTCAAGGATGGGACCTTCATCTCTCAAACCAAGTACACGCAAGACTTGATCAAGCGGTTTGGGATGAAGGACGCCAAGCCCGCAAAGACTCCAATGGGAACCGACGGACACACTGACCTCAACAAAGGAGGTAAGTCTGTTGATCAAAAAGCATACCGGTCTATGATAGGGTCTTTACTTTATTTATGTGCTAGTAGACCGGATATTATGCTTAGTGTATGCATGTGTGCTAGATTCCAATCTGATCCTATGGAGTGTCACTTAGTGGCTGTGAAGCGAATTCTTAGATATTTAGTCGCTACACCTTGTTTCGGGATCTGGTATCCAAAGGGGTCTACCTTTGACTTGATTGGATATTCGGACTCCGACTATGCTGGATGTAAGGTCGATAGGAAGAGTACATCGGGGACGTGCCAATTCTTAGGAAGGTCCCTAGTGTCATGGAGCTCTAAGAAACAAACTTCCGTTGCCCTATACACCGCTGAGGCCGAGTACGTTGCCGCAGGACAGTGTTGCGCGCAACTACTCTGGATGAGGCAAACCCTCAGGGACTTTGGCTACAATCTGAGCAAAGTCCCACTCCTATGTGATAATGAGAGTGCTATCCGCATGGCGGATAATCCTGTTGAACACCCGCACAAAGCACATAGACATCCGGCATCACTTTTTGAGAGACCACCAGCAAAAGGGAGATATTGAAGTGTTTCATGTTAGCTCCGAAAACCAGCTAGCCAATATCTTTACCAAGCCTTTAGATGAGCAGACCTTTTGCAAATTGCGTAGTGAGCTAAATGTCTTAGATTCGCGGAACTTGGATTGATTTACAGCATACATGTGTTTATGTCTTGATCATGTTCCTTTTGCATTTTGTTGGTTATTTATGGTGCTCAAGTTGTACAAGCACTCCCCGGACCTCACAAGTCCTTTGCAAGTGATGCACAAATTTAGGGGGAGATGTGCTACAACTTGACCCTCTGAGACTAACTGTGTGCTTGAGTTCGCTTAATTTAGTCTCAAAGGAGGTTTGAAAGGGAAAAGGTGGACTTGGACCATACAAGACTTCCACTGCACTCCGATGAAACAGTAACTTTTTACCAAGTTCATCTTTGTACTCTTACTGCCTTCTTACTCTTAGTTGAAGATTTTGGTGAGGCAATGGGGTTAAAGGGCCAAGATTGATCCCGTTTTGGTGCTTGATGCCAAAGGGGGAGAAAATAAGGTCAAAGCAATAAATGGATCAACTACCACTTGAGAAATTTTGAAAATAGTAGAATAGAGCTTTTTGATTTGTTAAAACTCTCTTGTTGTCAAAAGTTGGTCTCTTGTGGGGAGAAGGTTTAATTATGGGAAAAAAGGGGGAGTTTTTGAAATCTTTGATCAATTTCTCTTGGAACAACTCTTGTTATGTCTCAACAAGTGTTTTTGACTTAGAGATAGGAATTTGAGGTTGATTTGCAAAAACAAACCAAGTGGTGGCAAAGAATGATCCATATATGCCAAATTTGATTCAAAGCAAATTTGAGTTCTTATTTAAATTGATTTTATACTTGTTCTACTTGCTTTATGTTGTGTTGGCATAAATCACCAAAAAGGGGGAGATTGAAAGGGAAATGTGCCCTTGGGCCATTTCCAAGTGTTTTGGTGATTTAGTGTCCAACACAAGTGCCTAAGTGTCAAATGGTGGACAAAGTACAAATCAAGTATAAAGGTATGTTTCTCAGACTTAGTACATTGTTTTAGAGACTAATGTATTGTGTCTAAGTGCTGGAAACAGGAGAAATCGAATTGAAGAAAAGATGGCTTTGTTCAGCCAAAGTCAGCTCTGTCTGGGTGCACCGGACTGTCCGGTGGTGCACCGGACAGTGTCCGGTGCGCCAGGCTGGCTCAGGCGAACTTGCTGCTCTCAGGAAGAAATTAACGGCGTACGGCTATAATTCACCGGACTGTCCGGTGTGCACCGGACAGTGTCCGGTGAGCCAACGGTCGCCGGGCCAACGGTCGGCCGCTTAATCCGAGCGCGACGCGTGGCCGAGCCAACGGCTAGAAGGGAGCACCGGACTGTCCTGGAATGCACTCAACGGCTCCTAGCTGCCTTGGGGCTATAAAAGGGACCCCTAGGCGCATGGAGGAGCACACCAAGCATTCTCTAAGCATTCCTATGCACTAAGACATCGATTCCGCGCTTTTGATTCCTTGCGATAGCAATTAGAGCTCTAGTTGAGTTGTGAACTCATTGAGTTGTGTTGTGACCTCTTGTTGCGACTTGTGTGCGTGGTGTTGCTGTGATTTCTTGTCTTGAGTGTGTTTCTCATCCCTTCCTTACTCTGTGCTTCTTTGTGATCATCAAAGTGTAAGGGCGAGAGACTCCAAGTTGTGGAGATTCCTCGCAAGCGAGTTAAAGAAAAGCAAAGCAAAACATCGTGGTATTCAAGTGGGTCTTTGGACCGCTTGAGAGGGGTTGATTGCAACCCTCGTCCGCTGGGACGCCACAACGTGGAGTAGGGAAGCGTTGGTCTTGGCCGAACCACGGGATAAACCACTGTGCCATCTCTGTATTGATCTCTTGTGGTTATTATGTTTTGTTGAGACTCCTCTCTTGCCACTTGGCATTATTGTGCTAACGCCTAACCAAGTTTTGTGGCATTAAGTTTTCAAGTTTTACAGGATCACCTATTCACCCCCCCCCCCTCTAGGTGCTCTCACGAAGGCCCTCTGGCATTCTTCGGCTGCTTCGTCAATATCCACCTTCGGTTTCCGAAGGCCGAAACGCTGCCAGATAGCGCATGATGATATCTTTAATATCTTCTCGTGTCTTCAAGTCGTTTTTCACATAGAACCATTCCTTCATCCAGTCCTCGGGCCCATCTCTTCCGAAAAGTTGGCACGGGACAGCTTGACCCAGAGCGGGCACCGAAGCTATAACAGCCAAAATTGTTATGATATTGCTCTTTACCCCAGGGTTTCGTCTCATATAATAGCTCATGCATACTACAGAAACTTTTTGCATTTGGCTCCAAACCTTGGCTCTTCACGGCCCATACGAAATTTCCCATCCTTATGATTGCTTCGGGAGTAATTTGATGAAGGCAGATTTCAAATATCTTCAGAACTTCAACCACGAAACTGCTTAAAGGAAACCGAAGCCCAGCCTTGAAGAAACTTCGGAATATCACGACTTCATTTTCCTCGGGAGTAGGACAAGTTTTATCTCCTTCGTCAGCCCTCACAATAGATAAATCCCGAAATTATCTACCCCTCATATTGACAAGATGGCTTTGTTTAATGCTTGATTTTCCAAAAACTGCATGGCTTGGTCGCCAGGGTCGATCTTCGGAATCTTCACCACCACTTTCCACATCATAATTGTCGCTATCACCAGTGTCTTCAAATAAACCCTCTAAAATCTCCCTAGTAATCTTCTCGGTATTTGTCTTTCCTATTGATTCAAGAAAGCCGAGATTCATCTCCTCAGAAAGGCTCAGCTTCGATTCAGCGACAACTTTCTTATCTTCAGACATCTTCGAAAATGCTGAGAAGGTACTCTCAAAGCCGAAGCTTAAAAATTTAAAAAGCCAAGCAAGTGTTGGTGCGCAAGAGCAAAAAATTGAGTAAGCATAAGCAGATGACAAGAAAGCGTGCCAAATGAACTCGTGGTGAGCTCCTATTTATACGCCTAGTACGTTGAAAACTGGAGGGTCCCGCTTGTCAATGACTGTTGCTATTCTAGCAAAGGGAAGGTGTTTTTTCGGACCTTCAGCTTAAGGCCTTCGTCCATGTCACAATCTAAATTCTAACAAATTAATATTGCGAGGGGCTACTATTGGGGGCCTTCGGTTTCCGATGGTCCTCAAAAACATGATTTAACAATGTCTCTGGAGTATAATGTGTGGACAGGGATCTTCGAACTAGAACCCACGGTATGAAGAAGCACGGAAAGAATACGAAGGATGGAACAGAGCCGAAGCTGTGCGCAAGGGAGCTTCAGCATGATGGCAGAAAAGAGGAAACCGACTTAAAGAGGAAAAGACTATCTAGACCCAGATAGATTACTATAGAGTTATTGTCAAAAGCAAAGGGCCTGGATGTAATTTTGCATGGGCTGCGACCCGTGCCTATAAATAGGTGAACAGTATCCCCGTACTGTTCACGCTGACTTGGCATTCGCTTTCGCGTCACGCTTGTACCCCTGCTTTCCTTCGAGCCGAAGGTACGTTTATAATTTGTTATTGTTGATACAGTAACGCAAATAAAAATAAGTTGATAATAATGTTTAAAGTGTTTATGTTATTTTCCATATTTTGTATATGAAACCTTCTTCATCATTTATTGTGCTTATGAAGGTTTGTTCTTCATAACCTTCGTCCGGAATTCATTATATCCGAAGGGAGATAATGCTTCGAAGGACGAAGGACTTTAACATTTAACACTTTCTATGTTGCCTTGTTCTTAACTCTTAGCATTTGAGAACAAGTCCCCAACATGTCCTCTGCCTTCACACCTCTAAGGGTATCAAGACGCATCGTACCCCTCCTCGAGCAACGTACGATGCTAAGTTGTACCGGTACGGTCGGACCATAGGTCACGACAAAACTTCAGATGCAAGTGAATCATGCAATGTATATGGCATGCTGCATTTATCAATATACTTCACTTCCTTCACATACAATACAACCTCAAATAATACTTCATTTACCTTCAGATACAATACCAACCTCAAATAATACTTCATTTACCTTCAGATACTATACCAACCTCAAATAATACTTCATTTACCTTCAGGGGTGTGAATTAATCTCACGAGTCATACTCGAATCATAATCATCATCAATATATGATTGAGCATCAGTATAACACAAGCAAGTAAAGCATCACCATAGAGTCCAATTATGAAAGAATCCAATACTTCTGAATATTAGAGTGTAGGCAATAGAAATAACAGGTCAGAACGGAAGCAACCACTGCTACATTCACTTGCCTTCATCGAAGATGAAGAAATGTACTAGGCATGATCTGGAGTGTAGCCACCTACTAGCGGGCAAAAAACTTAGTACAAATATTTCACAAACATTTACCAACAATCAACAAATCGCTCCTACACTTGAAACCAAGACCTGGTGGAAAGCCTCCCACCCTGAACCACATGCCATACAGCAGCAGCGCTATTTGTTAATTTTGTATCTTTAAAATTATAATAGTGGTGATATCAAACAAATAATCTAGGAGTATCTACACAAAGTACTCTACAACTTCGGTATTCAATGGATAATTAAATTCTGCCATCTACAAGTTATGAAACCTCAGACAAGATAACTGACTGAATCTGTTTCAGACAGCAGTGTAGTTAACTTCAAAATTCGATATCTCACAAACTACTCAACCAAAAATCATGGAATTCTACTGGCAGTAAGAACTTTTATCCCTCTATAGAAGTCTCCATAGTTGGAAGAGCCAATTCGGCCATTTACCTGATAAAACCTACCAGTGAACAGACCCGCTCATTTTTGTCAGGCAAACAGGAACAGCCACAGTAAAACAAACATAACTGGAGTTTCACAAATCATATGAATGCACTATTTAACAATCTGGAAATTTTATGAAATTACCTACAACTTCTTTTACCAACCCATAGTTTAATTCTGTTGATAAAATTGCCTAACTCTTAAGAGAACAGATTCTGCATAGAATTATGAGACTGAAAAACTGCTATAATCAAACTGCAATAACTTTTTGATCTAATGTCCGATTGAGGTGTTCTTCGCGGCTACGGAAAGATCTACAAATTATCTACGACTCATATATTGACTTTTTATTTTTATTTTTTTGAGGCCACCAAGACTACGGAAAACTGGTATGAACAGAAACTGTCGAATCTGCCATTCTGCAGAAATTAAATTCGAGATCAAAACCTAACCCCACATCTAATCCAACCTCTAATCCTTCAATCCACATGATCCACAACCTCCAAAAGCACAAAATTATATGGAGGAACAAGGATCCCAGCCTTACCTAGGGTTTCCCCAAGAAAATCTTCAATAGATGGGGGTAGAACATCTCCTTGATCCTCTCTTCCTCTTCAATCCATCTTGCTCCTCCTCTTCTCGATCCTTGCTGCGTGGGGGAGGGGGAGATCTAGGGAGGAGGAAGAAATGGTGGGCGGCTGCCATGGGAGGAGAGGGGGCGACCAACCAAGGGAAAAAAGGGGGGAGGGTCGCGGCCAAGAGAGAGGGGGTGGAGGGAAAAGGGGTGGCCACCTAGGGTTTTGTGGGAGAAAAGAACCGACGCCCCAGATGACTTCTGCCTTTTCATCAACGGCCCACAACCCTTTCCCACATCCACGCACCGAAGATCAACTTTTGGTCAACATTTTTATGGGATATTACATTTCGGCAGCATAACGGTAGGAAAAAGATTATTTGGACGAACGAACGGACGAACGATCAAAAGATCGGACGAACGAATGAACGAACGAACCATGAACGATCGAACGAACGAACGAACAAACTAAGAACAGGAGGACGAACGATCGAAGAACGACCGAACAATCCTTGTGCTAGTGTGTGCTTGTGTGGGAAGTGGAGTGGGCGTGTGTGGGGGGGAGAGTTGCCATGAAATGGCTTGGGGTGGCTTGAGAGGAGGCCCTTGCCCCTCTATTTATAGCCATGGTGGGGGATTAGGAGGAGGGATGAGAGGATTAGTGGGAGGATGAGAGGATTAGTGGGAGATTAGCATTGATTTGTCTTATATGAGTGAGATTAGCTTGTAGAGCTCACCGTATGACACCGGAGGCATACATATACGTATGAGCATGAGGAAAGTTATGAAGAAAATATTTGTAGGGACTTGAAAAATGATTCTGAAGGTATTTCTGAGGAGGAAAATACTTGGAGATATATTGGTGGAATATTTGGGCAATATTTCTGGAAAGAATTTGAGGGGGGTTACTGGGGAAATATCTGGGCAGTATTTCTGGAAAGAATTTGAGGGGGATCACTGGAGAAACTGTTGGAGACTTGTTCTCAAATGCTATGAATTAAGAACAAGGCAACACAGAAAGAAGTTAATGGTTAATGCCCTTCGTCCTTCGAAGCATTATTTCCCTTAGGATATAACGATCTTCAGACGAAGGTCATGAAGGACATACCTTCATCATCACAGTTTATATTGATAAAAGGAGAAGCATATGAAACATGAGAGAATAACATGAATAATCACATAACATTATTACATGTCCTTATTATATAATCATGGAAGAATAAGAACAATATTGAATTACATTTGTACCTTCGGCTTGAGAGAAGGCAAAAATACAAGCGTGACACACGAGCGAGTACAAGTCAGCGTGAACAGTACGGGGGTACTGTTCATCTATTTATAGACACAGGACACAGCCTGTGAAGAATTACAATTATGCCCCTCATAAAAGTTTACAACATTGACTCAGACCTTTATGGACTAAAAGGTCATTCTATCTTTAAGTCGGTTTGTAATACCGAAGCTTCATGAAGAGGAACCTTCGGCCAACTCATACAAACAGCTTCAGCTGAAAACCGCTTATTCCTACAAGACCTTCGGCGACGAAGCATAGTCCCAACAGTAGCCCCTTTCGCGGTGCTAGATCGTTTTTCGTAACGAGCTTGATCCGTGAAAAAAGTCTCTTAAGCTTCGGGGAGCCGAAGGTCCGAAAAACACCTTCCCCGAGCTCGTTGTCGAGAAACGATTCAGTTTCCCAACGCGTATCGGTCCCACCTTGCAGAGTTACTGTTTGTCTCTGCTGTCCACCACGCAGCGAGTGCAAGCGGGTGTCCGCCTGGTGTAAAAATCCTGGCGGTTCGCCTTCTTACCTGCAGTACTCAGTACTATATAAACAGACGAGTAGGTGTGAAGTTACCACAGCATTCATTGCTATTTGCACTGTTTTGCTGCCAAAATTTTTAACCATCGCCGAAGCTTGACTCTCGGAATCGAACGAAGCTCCAACTTGAAGCCTGCTTCGTCAGAAGGAAAAACTTCGGAAGAAAAAAGTATTTAATTTCCACAAACTCAGAATTAAATGGCCAGAGTGCGATCTACCGCTAGGGTTGAGCGTGAGGGGGGCGAAGTTGAAGGTTCGGAGACTGTTCCCATCTCCGAAGCGATGCAAAGGTCCGGACTGGTAACTTCGGAAAAGATCCCCAGTGATGATGCAGAACAGGCAGAACAAGCAATTGCCGAAGCAGAAGAAGAAGAAGATATTGAGGAAACTGATCCCGAAGACGATTATCGTATTGCCATGCCAAGCAAGCCCAGCCACTTGGACTTCGGAAAGTCTACTGTTTCGAAGGCTGATCTCTCCAAAATGGTAAAGTCGGGCTTTTTCAATGAGAATCAGAAGAAGCTATTACGCTTCGGGGGAGAAGAGACTACCCCAAAGCCGGAGAAGGATGAAATTGTCATTTTCAAGAGCTTTCTAAAGGCTGGATTAAGATTCCCCCTACATGAGATTATTGCAGAGGTACTGAAGAGGTTTGGTATCTACTTTCATCAGTTAACTCCTAACGCTATCGTTAGGCTTAGCGTTTATATCTGGGCCCTCTGAAGCCAAGCGGTGGAGCCGTTTGCAGACAGCTTTTGTCGAGTTCACGAACTGCACTATCAGACGAAGGCTAGAAAAGATGGATTGCATGACAATTTTGGTTGCTATAATTTTGCTTATCGGAAAACCACAAAGTTTCCTGTGATCAGCTACCGGAGCAAATGGGCAGCAGGCTAGAAATCGGAGTGGTTCTATGTCAAGGTTGATGACGACAAGGAGAAGCTTGTGCAAAGTCCACTCGAACTAATCTTCGGAGAAACCCGACCTCGCTGCAACATGACACCAGAAGGTCCAACACAACAGGCATTGAATGAATTCAGAATTATTGCAGAGCATATCAGTACAAGAGACCTGGTTCAGGAGTTTCTGGCTTTCAAGGTTTTTCCTAGTTTAAAAGAATGGGAAATGCCGAAGCTAAAGGAGGAGAAGAAAGAAGGTGAACTTGTGCGTTTACCTTACTATTTCAAGTTTAAGAAATACTTTAAAACACCTTGCCAAGAGTGGCTGGATACAATTGAAGTAATGTGCAATGAAATACTTGGCAATTACTCCAAAAAAGAAGATCAATTGATGACTGCGGCCTTCGGCACCCGTCCGAAGCGAAGACTGAATCGAGTGCTGGACGCCCTGGGTTTTGAATACCCTGACTATGAAAATCTGAACAAAGGTGTCGGGGGCCAGAAAAGGAAAAGGACAACTGAAGCCTTAAATGAAGATGAGAAAGAACCATCAAAGAAGAGAATTCCGAAGAAGAGGAAAGCGTCTTCTCCGAAGCAAAAAATATCTGACGAAGAAGAAACCCCCGCATCACCCTCTGCCACTGACGTGGAGGAAATTTTGAAGGTAATGACTGAATCCCTGCCTTCGAAGCTAAGTCCATTGGGGCCTCAACTGACATAGTTTTTTCAGAAGGAAAAGGAGCCCGAAAAAACGAAGAAAACGACTAAAGCAAAGAGACAAAGAATTATCACTGTGACAGAGGTCATTGACAAGACACCACCAAGAGCTTCGGCTCAGAAGACACCAGCGGCTGAGGAAAGAACAGATATTGAGATCACACCTTCGGAGGTCGCGGCTGCCGAAGCTGCCTCAATTGAAGATGTGAACCTGGAAAGCACAATCGAACACATCGACAAAATACTGCTAGACATGGCCACAGAAGAAGCTACCACTGCCGCCGAAGAGGCCGCGGCCGCAGCGTCGGGGAAAGGAAAGGAAATTGCTGACGAAGCTTCAGAGAACGAAGCCTTCATATTTCAAAATTTAGTTGGAGAAAAATTGTCAAAACCCGAAATAGAAGAGCTTAAAGAGTATGCCAAATCTTGCGGGTACAAACCAGGAGCACTCCTCTTCGGAGGTATTGATGATGAAAAATTAGATTGTATCCGAAATCAAACTGGAGCCAAAGTTATCAGTACTCTGTCAAAGAGTATCGGTTTTCCGAAGCTAGAAACGGACATTAGCCGCTACCGACGACAACATATCGTTGGTAGTTTATTTTATTCCAATTTCAAGGTGAACTACTTTTCCCTTAACTTATATTGTTTTTAATAATGAAAACATGTCTAACGAAGGTTGTTTTCGTGCAGAGTATGCTGTTGAGCAAAGCCTTGAAAATGCAGCAAGATTTTGAAGACAAGAAACACGAAGTTATAATTGAAAATTTAGAAAACAAAATAAAGGAGCAATCAGCTGCTATTGAGAAGAAAAACTTTGAGCTCCAGGCAACTGAAGGTTTATTGGCGGAAGCCGAAGCAAAAATAACAGAACTGAACACGAAGCTTCTCTGCCAATCTGAGCAGTTTGAACAAGAAAAGCAAGAACTTAATGCAAAACTTGAAGCCGAAGCTCAACAAAATTCAGATTTGAAAAAACTATTGGCGGACCTTCAAGAAAAATGTTTGGAATTTAGCAACAAATGGCATTCAACGACTAAGAAAAATTTTTCACTCAGTTGGAGCCAGCAGTGAGAAATTCACCCCCTCAGCTGAAGATTTACCGAAGACCTTCGAACATATTGAGGGTGAAATTGACGAGCTCGACGAAGTTATAGCTGGGCACGGTGACTTCTGTGCCTGGGTAGCTTCTCGGGGCACTGCTGCAGCTTTCCTAAAAGCTGGCTGCGACCATGGAAAGATTGTCAATAGGCCCAATTTCACTTTATCACCATCAATCCTAGATAACATCCCTGATCTCGCCCGAAGTATTTCCAATAGATTTATAAAAATGATATGGACAAAAGGCGGGCGAGAAAAGGCTGGAGATGAAGCTCGGAGTCATCTCGAACCAGTAATAAATCATACCTTGTGCTTACCTCTTCCTTCAAGCTCGATTTTGACTTACAACAACTTAATTCATGTAGGATGACGAAGCCGAAGTCGATGAAAAAAGAGTGACGCCGAAGCTAAAATCCCTCGAAGATTAAGTAGGAGTAGACTGTAGACAGACTCAGGAAACTTTTGAGATAACTTGTGTAAATGTAACTAAACTTGTCTTTAATGAGTTCTGTTCATACCTTGTATTATGCTCTTACCCTTCTATTAATGTATGTGAAGTGCTTTGTTGTGGACGAAATTATCTTTTTTGAGCCGAAGGCGAAAAAACACCTTCCCTTCTTTTCGTACACAGCGAAGCATAGAAAACAACATTTCCCTTTCTTCCGAAGCTCTCCTTTTTGTACGCGAAGAAGCTCTTCTCTTATGCCGAAGCAACCACTTATGCCATGATGATGATTATCCTACATATGCCTGGATGAATGTTTATGAATGCAAATGCTATGATGTAATGTGATGTGCGAATGAATGTCCAAACACATATCCGAAGCCATACCCTCAGCCATTATTTCCTTAGAAACAATCACACATCAGTTCTGCATTCCCTTAGGAACAACTTTGGAGCTTCTTCGCCTTTTACTTTCGGCGTAATCAGCGTTGACTTTTCGCTGTAAGCTCTGCATTCCCTTAGGAACGACTTTGGAGCTTCTTCGCCTTTTACTTTTGGCGGAATCAGCGTTGACTTTTCGCTGTAAGCTCTGCATTCCCTTAGGAACGACTTTGGAGCTTCTTCGCCTTATACTTTTGGCGGAATCAGCGTTGACTTTTCGCTGTAAGCTCTGCATTCCCTTAGGAACGACTTTGGAGCTTCTTCGCTTTTTACTTTTCGGCACTCAATGGTGCGTTCTCAGCTTTTACATTTACATTCCTTGGGGGATTTTGCTCTTATAGAACTAAAAAAGGAAATTACATATGATGGCCCCATTAAAAACCTTTCTCCCCCTTTAGAAAGGAAAAGGGTGCCATGAAAAAGAAAAGACATAAAAAGTTACATCAAGTTACACATAATATCGCCGAAGCTCATCCGCATTCCAAGATCTAGGAATGTCGTTGCCGTCCATATCCTTCAATCTGTATGAACCGGGTCTTGACGAAGATGCTACTAAGAAAGGTCCCTCCCATTTCAACTGTAACTTGCCCACTGTGTCTGGGTTGGCCACTCTCCGAAGCACCAAATGTCCTGACTCAATATTCTTTAGCCGAACTTTTCTATCTCGCCATTTGACTGTTTCGGCTTGATATTTATTGATATTCTCCACAGCTTGAAGCCTGATCCCTTCTAAAGCATCTTTTTCCACAGAATAAGCATCTTCAGAACCTGATTCTGCCGAAGCTACTACTCTTATTGATCCAGTTTTAGCTTCTTCCGGAGTTATTGCTTCGTCACCGAACAATAACTTGAATGGAGTAAAGCCTGTAGACCTTGATGTTGTTGTATTGTGGCTCCACACCACTTTGGTTAACTGATCTGGCCACTTTCCCCTGGGTTAATTGAAGATTAACTTCATTATTCCTGTCATTATAATGCCATTGGCTCTTTCAACGAGCCCATTTGACTCCGGATGCCTGACTGATGCAAAATGGATCTTCGTACCAATTTGATCACAGAAATCTCTGAAAGCTTCGGAGTCGAATTGTGTTCCATTATCTACAGTGATGGCCTTTGGTACCCCGAAACGACAAACAATATTCTGCCAGAAAAACTTTTGGACAGTGGCCGAAGTTATTGTGGCTAAAGGCTTTGCCTCAATCCATTTAGAAAAATATTCCACAGCCACTACAACATATCTTAAGTTCCCTTGGGCCGGTGGTAATGGACCTAACAAGTCAAGGCCCCACCTTTGCAATGGCCAGATGGGTTGTATGAGCTGTGTTAAGGACGAAGGTTGTTTTTGATCTCTTGCACATTTCTGACAGCCTTCGCACTTTTGAACTAATTCCGCTGCATCTGAAGCTGCCTTCGGCCAATAAAACCCTTGGCGGAAAACTTTTCCAAGTAACGGCCTAGATCCAATGTGAGATCCACACAGGCCTGCATGTATTTCTTTCATCAACTCTATACCTTCGGTTCTAGATAAACACTTGAGTAGCGGAGCGCAAACTCCATGCTTGTACAACTCCCCTTCTATCATGACATATGGACGAGCTCTTGCCTCTATCCTCCTGTTATAAGCTTCGTCATCTGAAAGGAACTTACCCTGAAGGTAAGAGATGATCTCAGTTCTCCAATCTTCGCTATAAACAGGAGATATATTGAGGACTGCTCTTTCAAGGAGTTCCACTGAAGTTGCCTTTATTGTTTCGAAGAACACATCCGAAGGTAAAGGCAGCCCCTGTGCTACTGACTTAGCTAGCAAATCAGCATGCTCATTTTGTCCTCGAGGGATATTTTTGACAGAAAATCCTTCAAAAGAAGCTTCGACTCTTCGAACCATGTCTAGATATCTTTCAAGCTTCGGATCTTTAACCTTGCAACTCTTGTCGATATGACCCGAAACAACTTGGGAATCAGTTTTAAGAATGGCCCTTCTGATTCCCATTGCTTTTAGCTTCCGAAGACCCAAAAGCAAGGCTTCGTACTCAGTAATATTGTTTGTACAACTGAAATCGAGTCTTGCCGCATAACAAGTTTTAACTTTGGATGGCGAGGCCAACACAGCAGCTGCTCCTGCCCCAAAGGTTCCCCAAGACCCATCGCAAAACACTGTCCAAGCTTCGGCATCTTTATTTGTTTCTTCATCCTGAGCCCCTGGCGTCCAGTCAGCAATGAAGTCTGCTAACGTCTGGGACTGGATCGAGGATCTATGCACATAATCAATGCAAAATTCATTGAGCTCTGCAGCCCATTTTCCAATTCGCCCAGTAGCTTCTCCATTTCTCATAATATCCTTCAACGGCTGCGAAGAAGGAACAACAATATTGTATGCTTGAAAGTAGTGCCGAAGTTTCCTGGATGCCATCAAAACAGCATATAACACCTTCTCTAATTCTGTATAGTTTTTCTTTGATATACTAAGAACTTCAGATACAAAATACACCGGGACCTGCTTCTTGACTTGGCCATCAAGCTTCTCTTGGACAAGTGCTGCACTTACCGCTGAGTGTGAAGCTGCCACATATAATAACAAAGGAGCCCCTGGCGTTGGTGGAGTTAATGTTGTTAAATCTATCAGATATTGCTTCAGTTCCTCGAAGGCTTTTTGTTGGCTTGGTCCCCATTGAAAGACCGGCTGATTTCAGCACTTCGAAGAATGGTAAATTTCTTTCTGCTGATCTGGATATAAATCTATTAAGAGATGCCAACCTCCCTGTTAATCTTTGGACCCCTTTTTTGTAGTTGGTGGCTCCATTCGAAGTATAGCTTCAATTTTACTTGGATTAGCTTCAATTCCCTTTGTTGAAACCAAGCATCCAAGAAATTTCCCCTTCTTTACTCCGAAGACACATTTTTCTGGATTCAACTTTAAGCCAGCTTGTCTGAAACTGGCGAAGGTCTCCTGCAAATCAGCAATATGATTTTCCTATTTCGTGCTTTTTACAATGATGTCATCAACATAAGTTAGCACATTTCTGCCTATCTGAGACTGGAGAACCTTCGCAGTCATTCTGCTGAAACTTCCTCCAGCGTTTTTGAGCCCCTCAGGCATCCGAAGATAGCAATATGTGCCACTTGGGGTTATGAAGCTAGTCTTCGGCTCATCTTCCTTCTTCATCCAGATTTGGTGATAGCTTGAGTAACAGTCTAGCAGACTCATGAGCTCTAAAGAAGCTGCTGCATCAACTAAAGAGTCTATCCTTGGCAATGGGAATTCGTCCTTCGGACAAGCCTTGTTGAGATCTGTAAAATCGATACACATTCGCCACTTGTCATTGGCCTTTTTTACCATAACAGTGTTAGCTAGCCATTCTGGGTACTTTACTTCTCTGATAACTCCTGCACTGAGGAGTCTTTTGACTTCATTACGAGCACCTTCGGCCTTATCATCAGACATTTTCCGAAGCCTCTGCTTTCTGGGTCTGAAGGATAGGTCAACATTGAGCGAGTGTTCAATAACATCCCTATTTACTCCGCAGAGGTCATTGGCTGACCATGCAAAAACATCTTTGTTGTTGAACAAAAACCTTATCAAGGTTTTCTCCTGCTCTTCGGATAATTGAGAGCCCAACAGCACCTTCTGCTCTGCTATGTCCTCACATAAGAGCATGGGCTTCGGCTGATCTGCTGAAGCTGCTTTCTCCCTTCTGAATTTGTACTTTTCACAAGCCTCAGCTCCATCTATGTTATGGATTGCTTTTGAGTCAGTCCAGTTTCCTTCGGCCCTTCTGGCAGCTTCCTGACTTCCATGAATAGCGATGGGTCCTTGATCCGAAGGTATCTTCATGCAAAGATAGGCAGGATGAAGAATTGCTTCGAAAGCATTGAGGGTGCCACGACCAATAATTGCATTGTAAGGGTATTCCATGTCAACAATGTCAAACACAACTTGCTCAGTTCTAGTGTTGTTGATGAACCCGAAGGTCCCTGACATGGTGATCTTGCCCAGTGCTACAATCTGTCTTCCTCCGAAGCCACAGAGAGGGTGCGTAGCATCATGAATCTTATCTTATGGCTCTTGCATTTGCCTGAAGGCCTTAGCAAATATGATATCAGCTGCACTGCCTGTATCAACCAAGACATTGTGGACCAGAAATCCTTTGATAACACAAGAGATAACCATGGCATCGTTGTGTGGGTAATCCTTGAGTTGAAGGTCCTCTTGGGAGAAGGTAATAGGAATGTGAGACCATCTCGACTTGATGAAGGGTCCTTGCACCCCAACATGCTGTACCCTTCTCTATGCTTCCTTCTTCTGCTTCTTGTTGGCTGGCTCTGAACATGAACCGCCTGTTATCGGGAGTAGCAGCTTCGGAGCCGAAGCAGCTCCAGCTTGATCGTTGAACGAAGCCATCAGCTCAAAAAAGTGGAAGTGAGTTCACCGGAGGCGGGCGCCAATGTTGGAGACTTGTTCTCAAATGCTATGAATTAAGAACAAGGCAACACAGAAAGAAGTTAATGGTTAATGCCCTTCGTCCTTCGAAGCATTATTTCCCTTAGGATATAACGATCTTCAGACGAAGGTCATGAAGGACATACCTTCATCATCACAGTTTATATTGATAAAAGGAGAAGCATATGAAACATGAGAGAATAACATGAATAATCACATAACATTATTACATGTCCTTATTATATAATCATGGAAGAATAAGAACAATATTGAATTACATTTGTACCTTCGGCTTGAGAGAAGGCAAAAATACAAGCGTGACACACGAGCGAGTACAAGTCAGCGTGAACAGTACGGGGGTACTGTTCATCTATTTATAGACACAGGACACAGCCTGTGAAGAATTACAATTATGCCCCTCATAAAAGTTTACAACATTGACTCAGACCTTTATGGACTAAAAGGTCATTCTATCTTTAAGTCGGTTTGTAATACCGAAGCTTCATGAAGAGGAACCTTCGGCCAACTCATACAAACAGCTTCAGCTGAAAACCGCTTATTCCTACAAGACCTTCGGCGACGAAGCATAGTCCCAACAGAAACAATTGTAGGATATTTTGAGGAGGATTTTGGAGAGAATATAGACCACTATATTTTATTTGCAGATATCAACTCGCAAACAAACATTTTGAAATGAAATTTGAAAATTCATTTTGAATTTAGAGCGAGTTTGAGAAAATTTCAAGATTTGAATTTTTGGGATGCTATAATCATCTATCGCTCAGCGGTTACCTCTAAAACGTTGGCAGAATAGAACACGACTCGGTGTTTACCTCTAAAACGCCGATGTCATCAGCTATCGCTCGGCAGTTACCTCTAAAACGCCGATACCCTCAGTCATCGCTTGGCGTTTATTTCTAGAAACGCCAGCAACGTTAGGCGTAAAGACGAACTATCAAGCGATTATAAAAAAAGCGCAAAAGATTGCTCGAAGCAACTGAAGTTTCTTCATTTAATAGTGGAAGGGATTTTCACAAACTCAAAGCCTGACCCATTATGAGTCAGCATTTTCCCTTTTTTACTACATTACATCACTACATTACTCACGCTACACTATTGTAACACCCCTGGTGTTACTATAACTAAAATTTGAGCATAGCATCATAAGCATTGGCATTGCATATGTTTGATACACCTAGAGTGCATTCACTAGGCAAAATTTTCAAACAAGTTGTATTGTTTTAGTGTTTTGCAAACAAGACCCTGGAATAGGAAACTCAACCCTAAATAGGGATTAAAGGGGTAAGACATAACCCAAGTTGATAAAACCTAAAGGCTTTAGGGAAATAATTATAAAATGTCCCCAAAAATAAAGTTGAATCACATTTATACCCCTGGGATACAAAACACCCCATTTGGAACCCTGGAAAACCCTAAAACCAAACCCCAGGGACCTATGTGCAAAATTAGTCCACTTTTGGGCTAAAGTGCAAAAACCAGGTTAATAGGGTATCCTAAGTCATATGGTTCACAAGAAGGTGGATTTGCAATCCAAAACTTGAGATTTGGACTTAAGTGCAAAAGAGCCATACTTGACCCTTTTTGGTTAAGTCTGCATTTCAGTGTGATTGACTCAACTTGAAGCCCTTGTAACTTTCAAATTATGGGGTTTTTGCCCTAGGTCACCACATCAAAATTATAGCCCAATCATAGGGGAACAACTTTGCTTAAGAATGTAAGCCTAGTTGTTAAGAAGAATTTAGAGATAATTAAGCTCAAAGTCGGGCTGTCAGTCAATCCCTGGGCTGAATTTTCAGTAACAGTGTGATGGGATGAACTTTGAGCTCGATTTTGAATGGGATTCAGTGACTTTTTTATGGTAAGCATTGTGGCAAAGTTGAAGATTAACTATGGCTCTACAACTTTGGTACAGAGGTTTGATGAAGTTCACATGCAAATTTTAGAGGAAATGTGACTAAACATGATCTGTCAGGTGCACTGCAAGGGTCTCGCCATGGTACAGTAGACCGAGTGGATCAGAATGCCAGCGTAGCTTGCTCGCCGCCGGTGAACCCCCCTGTGCGAAGATTCGCGTCGCCGCCGTTAGGATTCACGCTCGCTGGTAACCGGATAACGCTTCGGGTAGAAAGGTCTTCGCCGCCGTCAAGCTGGAAGCCACCCCGGTCAGCCGCGGTACTCCTCCCCTGGCTCACCGTCCGTGGGTAAAGCTGCTCACCATCGTCGTGCCATCGCTGTTGTCCACCGCGTGTCCTAACCGCGCCACCGCATCGCCGTGACACCCTCTAAACTCCCCGTCGACCACCGGAGTTACTGCCACGACGGTGAACACGTGTTCACTGCACCAGCATTCTTCCTCACTTCTGACCACCGCGTGTCTCGTCCAAAATTCACGGCCACGGCTCACTCTCCCTATAAATTGAGCCCTCCACCAGCTCCGCTAAGTCATCCAGCACCCAGCCACCAAGAATCGTCCTCAGTCAATCGCCAGTGAGTCCCAATTTCCAACTTCCCCAAATTGACTCTCCGCCACCGTAAACCACCCATCACCGCGGCCAGCCCTTTCCAGGTTAGTTCATCTCTCTCTCTCTCCCTTGTTTAAGCACCCTGGTTACTCTGTGATGCTTGCCGAGCCTTCAATTTAAACTAGGAGACCACCAGTCGCCGGGAACACGATGATCTAGCCGCCTTGCTCTCGGTCACCGTGGCCAGAGCTCCTTAGTTGGTCTTGGATGCAATTAGGTTGGGGGAAATGATTAAGGTAGCCCCAATTTCATGTCTGTTGCTCGGAGAACCTAGCCGTTGCCCCAATCGGCCGGTCTACTAGCTCGCCGGAGTTTGTCCCTGTGCAGTTCACCGCCGGGGACTTCGGACGGAGAAAGGATAGAAGTGCGGGGTTGTTTTTGTAGATGTCAGAGAGACATTGAACAGTGGCCAGGAATTCTTAGCAGATATCCAAAACGTTGAGGACCTCTGCGCAAATCTACCCCACGGGCGCGGGCGCGCACGTGTCTTTTCCTCTGGACTGGGCCGCTGGGCTGAAATTAGCCCAGTACTATTCACCAGTTTTTCCTTTTCTTTTTATTCCAGAGCCAAAACAATTATAGAAAATGATAGAAAAATCTTAAAATTGTGAAACCAATTTTCCTAGACTCCTTATTTTCCCTAGTATTTAATAAAAATAGTTTCATGATTTTTATTTTAAATAGGGAATTTTAGGGCATTTAAAATAGCTTAAAGAAATAGTTCTGGAATTTTAGAGAATTAATAGTAATGCCAAAAATAGTTCAAAATTTTAGAGAATTGATTTGGACCATGTTTGATAACTAGAACCCAAAACCCCCCCTGCTCTATGAACTCCTTTACAGACTCCGGAAACCCTAAGTTCTCAGAGTTCCGTGAAGGAAAGTTGTATTCAAGACTTAGATAATAAATCTTTATTATCTTCGCACTCTCATGAGCATTACATGGCATTCATTCTTATATATGTATATATATGGTTATGTTAGAACGCGAAGAAGTGGAAGTCACTGAAGAAAAGACACCACCACCCTCGGATTCTCAGGCAGGAAACTGCTTCTACTTTGATATTTGTGGATCCGAGCCAGACTCACCTACGAACGAAGGCAAGCCCCGGTGCATTTGCCACCTCCCTTGATGTTTTTAAAATCTTTCTCACTTGCTTGCTGCATTAGGTGATAGGAGTTGATTGATGAAACAATTCTTGCATTACCTTCCTTGAACTTGATTACCTTCCTTGAAACCCTGTTTTTACAAAAAGGTTTTACTATGCTTAGTCTTGCTTTTAGAAAAACAAAAGGATTTGTTTTACAAAAGATGTTTGGCAAAGTGGGAGGGTTGTTTTCGAAAATAAAATTTGATGGTGGATCCATCATGGCCATGATGGATTCAACATCGGAAAAGATGTACCTCTGCCAGGTACCAAGTTTTTGGGTTGAAATGATTAAGCTGAGACCGGGCAGGTGACTTGCACGAGAAGAGAGTCTCGGTGTAGTGTCTCCGTCTGAGTCGATTAAGGACCTTGTCCATGTAGGCTTGATGACCGAGGACCCTTTAACTGGTCACATGCCTCGTCATGGGTAAGCCTTGCCTCGGGCAGACTAAGGCCAGAATAAGATAACACGAAATGGGCGTGGAGCGGTGGCGAGAGTAGCGTGTACCCTCCATGGCAAGAGGCTGGACGGTGGTGTATCTGTGCTCTCAGTTTGCGTGAACCTGATCTGGTCTTAAGAACCCCGGTGGCGGGTTGACATATGCAAGGGTTAAGTGCTACATATGTCGTGTGATTGGAGATCCTCAGCTGAGTATAATCGATTCGGATCGCCGTACCTTCGCGGTTATGAAGACTTGGTCACTGACTTACACGTAGCATTCCACTAAAGATGATGGGTTTTTGTTAAGAAATTGGCTAGTGCAGGACCAGTGATTGAACTAGGGTAGAAAGAACTCTAGTTGCAGGTAATTGTACTTAACTTGATAAATAAAATTGGATTTTTAAGGATCCACTTTAGTAAGCATTTCTGCAAAACAGAGTCTTTGATTATTGAAAAGCCTTACCTTGACTCCTTTAAGCCAGCATACCCTTGAGAGTCTTTTCTTTAGTCGGGTAAGACTTGCTGAGTAATTCCATACTCAGGGTTTATCCCTTCGTTGTTTTTAGGTGAGGAAGTAGCAGATTTCTGTTGCTTCTGTACCAAGGTGGTTCCTAAGGAGGAGAAACAAGACTGAAGTGCGGGAGGACTTGGTCCTCCATATAGAACTTTTGTTTAAAACTATCGGGAGGAGTTTTTACCTCCCTTGGTATGTGTAATAATACTACTCTGCACTCGTTTATATTTCTGGTCTGTAATAAACAACCCGATCTTACTTTTTAAATAAATGTAAGTTATGTAATCGCTTCCGCATTTCTATATCTCTGATGTTCTGTAATGTCTGCAAGACGGGTGAAACGTTCCTGGTAAGGTAAGAAAGAAGATACCGAACTTGTCAAGTAGTTCAGGGGCACCTACAGGGTTGTCTGAGGTCCGTTGGACAAGGACAACTGTAGGTGGGCCTAATTACTTGGGAGGTTCCGTCACAGCTGGTATCGGAGCATAGCCCTTCTTTGCAAATATTATGAGGCATCTTCAAAAGGATTTTCTAAAAGTCTTACCTAGAAACTCTCTTCCTTTCTTACCTAACTATTCTGAAGAGTCTATCTTAAAGACCAGATAGGAAGAGTGCAATGTATAGAAGGTTGAATCAACTAAGGTTGATTCTGTAATTACACATGCATCATGCTAAGAATTATACTAATAAAATTTTCCCCCTTAGAAAGATGTCGTCGCGCACAAGGAAAACGGCGCGCAAGTCAACTGGCCCAATCGGTGTGCCCCGACATCAACTGGCCCCTCGACATGAGGACAGTAGCAGCGGGAGTAATGACCCAATAGGGGATCTTGAAGCACGAGTAAATCAACTTCAAGCAGAATTGCAACACAGGACCAACATATGGGTTGCGGATGGAGATAGAATAAATGAACTAAGAAGGGACATCCGCCACCAGCGGGATCAGCTTGCTGATCGGGACTTGGCGCTCGACTGGGCAGTTCAGTCCCGTTTGCTGGCTTGTGCTAAGGAAGCAAGGGCTCAAGCCCGAGTCAAGGAACTTAGCTCAGGTGTCGACGACCTGCAGGTCTATTGCAATACTTTACATGAGGAAGTCCATGTACTGTATTCGCAATTACACCCTAGTGCACCTGCGCACCCTGTTGAAACGGAAGCCGGACCCTCGCATGTTGCAGGACACGCGCTTGGTGGTGAGTTAGACCTTTTTCAGCCCCCTCCTTCCATGAGGCTGGTCGACGTATGGTCTCCCACACCCGACGACGAGGCCGCCAAAAGCAACGGGAAGCAGGACTAGTGGTGTAATAGAAGTAGAAGTAGTGTAGTGTATTGTAGGTTGTACTAGTGTAAAATAGGTAGTGTTATTGTATACTAGGTAATGTATACTGTTGTAAGAGTCTTGAGTCTGTAACATTACTTTTGGTAATGTAAAATGGATGGCTTTTTCTTTGGCATATCATATTGTTTCCAAATGTTGTTGCCACAGATGCCTTCCAAGACTCGAGCTCAGGACGGAGCTGGTACCTCCCGGGGAAGGGAATCTACACCAAATCTGCCTCTTGTTCCTCCCGCTCTGGCTGAGGCGATTGCCGCCTTAGTGAACGCAACTGCTGACAATACCCGCTTTCTGAGAGAAATGGCGGGCCAATAGTTCCAGCAGCCTGGTGGGCGGGGCTATCAACAGGGCCCCCGCGAAACTTCTTATCTAGACTTCTCGGAGACACGTCTGCCCTTGTTTGTTAAAGCTGAAGATCCGTTGGAAGCCGATGAATGGCTTCGAGTGATTGAACAAAAATTCGGACTACTGCGCTGTTCAGAAATTCAGAAGCCTTTATTCGCAGCCCAGCAACTGCGCGGACCTGCCAGTACTTGGTGGGGTAATTTTGTGGCCGTTCAACCGGCCAATCATCAAATAACCTGGGAAGAATTCATAGTGGCCTTCCGCAAGCATTATATACCCGAAGGTGTTCTACATATGAAGCAAGAAGAGTTCATGAAGCTAAAGCAAGGAGGGGATACTGTTAACCAGTATCTCAATAAGTTCAACCATCTGTCCCAATATGCAATCGATCAGGTGAACACTGATCTGAAGAAGAAAAATTGCTTTATGAGAGGATTAAATGACTGACTGCAGAGAAAAATGGCTACTTGCATTGACTTGACTTATGGAAGAGCTGTCAGTACAGCACTGGCAGTAGAAGCGAAATATGCAAGTTCTGGAAAGATCAAGGGGAGTGGTGAAAACAGGCCTAGTCAGGGCCCGGTAAAGAGGCAACGGTTTATTCTTCGGCCTTCTAACCAGGGTCATCCACGTGCACCATCCTTCCCTTTCAAGCAGCCAATAATTATTCGTCCCAATAATGCCCCCACTGCCCCAAGTCAGCCGGGTGCCCCAGGCACTCGATTCCCTGCTTTGCCCAGCTCTTCAACCGGATGTTTCAATTGTGGCAAGTCTAGGCATTTCATCAAAGATTGCCCCTATCCCAAGCAGAATCAGTCGAATAATCAGCATGGATCGGGGAATTCATCTCAAAGCAAGGGAAATGTTAAGGGCAAAAATTTCAAGAAGACGGGACGCGTATACTATACACAAGTGGCCACTACATCGGACGGAGAGCCGGTAATGATGGGTATGTTCCTCGTGGCCAATCATCCTGCAGTCATTCTTTTTGATTCTGGTGCTTCGCATACGTTCATTAGCAAGAAATTTGTGGAGCAACATCACATTGCATGCCATGAATCAAAAGAGGGGTTTAAAATACACTCACCTGGGGGACAAATCTTTACTAGAGAAGTGGCCTATCAAGTGCCCATATCATTGGCCGGATGGGACTTTCCTACCAATATGATCGTCCTGAAAGGCCAAGACATAGATGTTATTTTGGGTATGAATTGGTTGGCCAAGCATAAAGCAACACTCAATACTGATCAAAGAACCATCAGGTTGAGTCATAATCAAGAAGAAATTCTTTTGCCCATCCCTATTCCAAACAAAATTACTGGCAGAGTTTATGAAGTCATAGTACCAGAAATTAATGATATTCCGGTAGTATGCGAGTTTCCCGATGTCTTTCCTGAGGATTTGCCGGGATTGCCACCTGAAAGGGATGTAGAGTTTGTAATAGAGTTGAAGCCCGGTACGGCTCCAATATCTAGAAGATTGTACCGAATGCCTCCTAATGAGTTGGCAGAATTGAAGATTCAATTACAAGATCTCCTGGAGAAAGGATTTATCCGGCCAAGCTCATCGCCATGGGGTTGTCCAGCCATATTCGTCAAAAAGAAGGATCAAACCTTACGGATGTGTGTGGATTATCGGCCCCTGAATGAGGTCACCATAAAAAACAAGTACCCTCTTCCAAGGATTGACATTCTATTTGATCAACTGACTGGAGCAAGGGTATTTTCAAAGATTGATCTCCGATCGGGCTATCACCAGATCCGTATTCGGCCCGAAGATATACCAAAGACCGCGTTCACTACGCGATATGGGTTGTTTGAATATCTGGTAATGTCTTTCGGCTTAACAAATGCTCCGGCCCACTTCACATATTTGATGAACTCGGTATTCATGCCCGAGCTAGACAAGTTTGTGGTGGTCTTCATAGACGATATTTTGATATATTCCAAGAATGAAGAGGAGCACGCCCAACATTTACGGATCGTGTTAACGCGCCTGAGGGAACATCAGTTATATGCCAAGTTCAGCAAATGCGTGTTTTGGCTGGAGGAAATTCAATTTCTGGGACATGTTCTATCTGCCAGAGGGATTGTGGTAGACCCCAGCAAAGTCAAGGACATTTTGGAGTGGAAACCCCCAACCACTGTTCATCAAGTCCGAAGTTTCCTTGGACTGGCGGGATATTACCGCAGATTCATACCAGACTTTTCGAAGCTTGTGAAGCCAATCACAAGTTTATTGAAGAATGATGTTAAATTCAATTAGTCTTCGAAGTGTGATGAAGCCTTTGAACAATTGAAGACATTATTAACCACTGCTCCGGTATTGGCTCAACCGGACATCACCAAGCCTTTTGATGTATATTGTGATGCATCAGGCAGTGGACTCGGCTGTGTGCTAATGCAAGAGGGCCGAGTAATTGCATATGCTTCAAGGCAGTTGCGCCGACATGAGGAGCATTACCCAACTCATGATCTGGAGCTAGCTGTTGTGGTTCATGCCCTGAAAATTTGGCGTCACTATCTGCTGGGAAATGTCTGTCATATTTATACAGACCATAAAAGTTTGAAATACATCTTCACCCAGTCAGAATTAAATATGAGATAGAGGCGATGGCTTGAGCTTATTAAGGACTATGAACTGGAAATTCATTATCACCCAGGCAAAGCCAATGTTGTGGCAGATGCACTAGCCGTAAGGTTTCCTGTCACTGTCTTACGATGAAGACCTCTGACAACACTTTATGTCAAGAGATGGAGAAGCTAAACCTGGGAATGGTCCAACAAGGAACTTTGAATCAGCTAAAGCTTGAGTCAGTCCTCTTGCAAAGGATAATTGATGCTCAAAAGGATAATGAGGGCATGAAACACATTCGTGAGAAGTTAAAGGCTGGAAAAGCCAAATGTTTCAAAGAAGATGATCAAGGCATTGTATGGTTTAATAACCGCATAGTGGTGCCGAAGAATGAAGAGATCCACCAGCAAATTCTTGATGAAGCACATCTTAGCCGCTATTCTATTCATCCTGGAAGCACTAAGATGTACCAAGACTTGAAGCAACATTACTGGTGGACAAAGATGAAGATCGAAATTGCGCGCTATGTGGCGAGATGTGACACCTGCAGACGTGTCAAAGCCATACATTGAAAGCTGCCGGTCCATTACAGTCACTACCAATACCGACATGGAAATGGGAAGACATAAGTATGGACTTTATTGTGGGATTGCCCAGGACCGCAAAAGGGTATGACTCTATCTGGGTGATTGTTGATTGACTTACAAAGATTGCTCACTTTCTGCCGGTCAAGACATATTACCCGGTACTTACCTATGCAGAGTTGTACATTGGCCGCATTCTCAATTTGCACGGTGTTCCAAAGACTATAGTGTCGGATCGTGGACCACAATTTGTATCCAAATTCTGGGAAGAACTCCATAAATCCCTGGGTACTAAGCTGCTCCACAGTTCGGCCTACCATCCCCAAACGAGTGGACAGACTGAGAGGGTTAATCAAATACTCGAAGATATGTTGCGAGCATGTGTTCTGGACTTCTCACAGAAATGGGATGAATGTTTGCCCTTGGCGGAGTTTTCATATAATAATAGCTATCAAGAAAGTATCAAGATGGCACCCTTTGAAGCTTTATATGGACGACGATGTCGTACTCCGCTAAATTGGTCTGAACCTGGGGAAAGGTACTTCTTTAGGCCTGATATGGTGAAGGAGGCCGAGGAAAAGGTTCAGAAAATTATTCATAATATGAAGAAAGCACAAGCTCGTCAAAAGGGTTATGCAGACAAACGGCGAATGCCCTTGTATTTTCATGAAGGGGACTATGTCTACCTGAAGGTTTCACCAATGAAGGGGGTATCGCGTTTCGGGGTTAAAGGGAAGCTTGCACCTAGGTACATTGGTCCATTCTTGGTACTTGAGCAATGTGGACCAATGGCATATCGACTCCAATTACCCGAAACATTGTCTGCTATGCATAATGTGTTCCATGTGTCACAATTGAAGAAGTGTCTTCGGGTTCCCGATCGAACCATTGAAGTAACAGATGTTGTCCTTGAACCGAACTTGACATACTCTGAGCACCCTATTCGAGTCTTGGATCAAAAGGACAGGGTTACCCGGAGAAAAACTCTTAAGTTTTATAAGATACAGTGGAACCAGCATTCCGAAGATGAGGCTACATGGGAAACTCAAGACTTTTTAGATAAGAATTTCCCAGGCTTTTTAGCCTCTTGTAAGTTGTAAAGCCTGTATAACTGGTGTAATAAAGGAGTAAATTCCCAAACCACCCCTGCCTTGTACCAGAAATAAGGAAATAAAAATGTGACACATTTCCTTTTCCATTACTTACCCTAGGACTTTTAATCTCGGGACGAGATTCTTTTATGGGGGGAAGGATGTAACACCCCTGGTGTTACTATAACTAAAATTTGAGCATAGCATCATAAGCATTGGCATTGCATATGTTTGATACACCTAGAGTGCATTCACTAGGCAAAAATTTCAAACAAGTTGTATTGTTTTAGTGTTTTGCAAACAAGACCCTGGAATAGGAAACTCAACCCTAAATAGGGATTAAAGGGGTAAGACATAACGCAAGTTGATAAAACCTAAAGGCTTTAGGGAAATAATTATAAAATGTCCCCAAAAATAAAGTTGAATCACAATTATACCCCTGGGATACAAAAAACCCCCATTTGGAACCCTGGAAAACCCTAAAACCAAACCCCAGGGACCTATGTGCAAAATTAGTCCACTTTTGGGCTAAAGTGCAAAAACCAGGTTAATAGGGTATCCTAAGTCATATGGTTCACAAGAAGGTGGATTTGCAATCCAAAAATTGAGATTTGGACTTAAGTGCAAAAGAGCCATACTTAACCCTTTTTGGTTAAGTCTGCATTTCAGTGTGATTGACTCAACTTGAAGCCCTTGTAACTTTCAAATTATGGGGTTTTTGCCCTAGGTCACCACATCAAAATTATAGCCCAATCATAGGGGAACAACTTTGCTTAAGAATGTAAGCCTAGTTGTTAAGAAGAATTTAGAGATAATTAAGCTCAAAGTCGGGCTGTCAGTCAATCCCTCGGCTGAATTTTCAGTAACAGTGTGATGGGATGAACTTTGAGCTCGATTTTGAATGGGATTCAGTGACTATTTGATGGTAAGCATTGTGGCAAAGTTGAAGATTAACTATCGCTCTACAACTTTGGTACAGAGGTTTGATGAAGTTCACATGCAAATTTTAGAGAAAATGTGACCTAAACATGATCTGTCAGGTGCACTGCAAGGGTCTCGCCATGGTACAGTAGACCGAGTGGATCAGAATGCCAGCGTAGCTTGCTCGCTGCTGGTGAACCCCCTGCGCGAAGATTCGCGCCGCCGCCGTTAGGATTCACGCTCGCTGGTAACCGGATAACGCTTCGGGTAGAAAGGTCTTCGCCGCCGTCAAGCTGGAAGCCACCCTGGTCAGCCGCGGTACTCCTCCCCTGGCTCACCTCCCGTGGGTAAAGCTGCTCACCATCGTCGTGCCATCGCCGGTGTCCACCACGTGTCCTAACCGCGCCACCGCATCGCCGTGACACCCTCTAAACTCCCCGTCGACCACCGGAGTTACTGCCACGACGGTGAACACGTGTTCACTGCACCAGCATTCTTCCTCACTTCCGACCACCGCGCGTCTCGTCCAAAATTCGCGGCCACCGCTCGCCCTCCCTATAAATTGAGCCCTCCACCAGCTCCGCTAAGTCATCCAGCACCCAGCCACCAAGAATCGTCCTCAGTCGATCGCCAGTGAGTCCCAATTTCCAACTTCCCTCAAATTGACTCTCCGCCACCGTAAACCACCCATCACCGTGGCCAGCCCTTTCCAGGTTAGTTCATCTCTCTCTCTCTCCCTTGTTTAAGCACCCTTGTTACTCTGTGATGCTTGTTGAGCCTTCAATTTAAACTAGGAGACCACCAGTCGCCGGGAACACGACGATCTAGCCGCCATGCTCTCGGTCACCGTGGCCAGAGCTCCTTAGTTGGTCTTGGATGCAATTAGGTTGGGGGAAATGATTAAGGTAGCCCCAATTTCATGTCTGTTGCTCGGAGAACCTAGCCGTTGCCCCAATCGGCCGGTCTGCTAGCTCGCCGAAGTTCGTCCCTGTGCAGTTCGCCGCCGGGGACTTCGGACGGAGAAAGAATAGAAGTGCGGGGTTGTTTTTGTAGATGTCAGAGAGACATTGAACAGTGGCCAGGAATTATTAGCAGATATCCAAAACGTTGAGGACCTCTGCACAAATCTGCCCCGCGGGCGCGGGTGCGCACGTGTCTTTTCCTCTGGACTGGGCCGCTGGGCTGAAATCAGCCCAGTACTATTCACCAGTTTTTCCTTTTCTTTTTATTCCAGAGCCAAACAATTATAGAAAATGATAGAAAAATCCTAAAATTGTGAAACCAATTTTCCTAGACTCCTTATTTTCCCTAGTATTTAATAAAAATAGTTTCATGATTTTTAGTTTAAACAGGGAATTTTAGGGCATTTAAAATAGCTTAAAGAAATAGTTCTGGAATTTTAGAGAATTAATAGTAATGCCAAAAATGTTCAAAATTTTTATATGAACTCCCCATATTATTTAGAAGCCTTGGATAAAGTTTGAATTGATTTGGACGATGTTTGATAACTAGAACCCAAAACCCCCCCTGCTCTATGAACTCCTTTACAGACTCCGGAAACCCTAAGTTCTCGGAGTTCCGTGAAGGAAAGTTGTATTCAAGACTTAGATAATAAATCTTTATTATCTTCGCACTCTCATGAGCATTACATGGCATTCATTCTTATATATGTATATATATATGGTTATGTTAGAACGTGAAGAAGAAGTGGAAGTCACTGAAGAAAAGACACCACCACCCTCGGATTCTGAGGCAGGAAACTGCTTCGACTTTGATATTTGTGGATCCGAGCCAGACTCACCTACGAACGAAGGCAAGCCCCGGTGCATTTGCCACCTCCCTTGATGTTTTTAAAATCTTTCTCACTTGCTTGCTGCATTAGGTGATAGGAGTTGATTGACGAAACAATTCTTGCATTACCTTTCTTGAACTTGATTACCTTCCTTGAAACCCTGTTTTTACAAAAAGGTTTTACTATGCTTAGTCTTGCTTTTAGAAAAACAAAAGGATTTGTTTTACAAAAGATGTTTGGCAAAGTGGGAGGGTTGTTTTCGAAAATAAAATTTGATGGTGGATCCATCATGGCCATGATGGATTCAACATCGGAAAAGATGTACCTCTGCCAGGTACCAAGTTTTTGGGTTGAAATGATTAAGCTGAGACCGGGCGGGTGACTTGCACGAGAAGAGAGTCTCGGTGTAGTGTCTCCGTCTGAGTCGATTAAGGACCTTCTCGATGTAGGCTTGATGACCGAGGACCCTTTAACTAGTCACATGCCTCGTCATGGGTAAGCCTTGCCTCGGGCAGACTAAGGCCAGAATAAGATAACACAAAATGGGTGTGGAGCGGTGGCGAGAGTAGCGTGTACCCTCCGTGGCAAGAGGCTGGACGGTGGTGTATCTGTGCTCTCGGTTTGCGTGAACCTGATCTGGTCTTAAGAACCCCGGTGGTGGGTTGACATATGCAAGGGTTAAGTGCTACATATGTCGTGTGATTGGAGATCCTCAGCTGAGTATAATCGATTCGGATCGCCGTACCTTCGCGGTTATGAAGACTTGGTCACTGACTTACACGTAGCATTCCACTAAAGATGATGGGTTTTGTTAAGAAATTGGCTAGTGCAGGACCAGTGATTGAACTAGGGTAGAAAGAACTCTAGTTGCAGGTAATTGTACTTAACTTGATAAATAAAATTGGATTTTTAAGGATCCACTTTAGTAAGCATTTCTGCAAAACAGAGTCTTTGATTATTGAAAAGCCTTACCTTGACTCCTTTAAGCCAGCATACCCTTGAGAGTCTTTTCTTTAGTCGGGTAAGACTTGCTGAGTAATTCCATACTCAGGGTTTATCCCTTCGTTGTTTTTAGGTGAGGAAGTAGCAGATTTCTGTTGCTTCTGTACCAAGGTGGTTCCTAAGGAGGAGAAACAAGACTGGAGTGCGGGAGGACTTGGTCCTCCATATAGAACTTTTGTTTAAAACTATCGGGAGGAGTTTTTCCTCCCTTGGTATGTGTAATAATACTACTCTGCACTCGTTTATATTTCTGGTCTGTAATAAACAACCCGATCTTACTTTTTAAATAAATGTAAGTTATGTAATCGCTTCCGCATTTCTATATCTTCGATGTTCTGTAATGTCTGCAAGACGGGTGAAACGTTCCTGGTAAGGTAAGAAAGAAGATACCTAACTTGTCAAGTAGTTCAGGGGCACCTATAGGGTTGTCTGAGGTCCGTTGGACAAGGACAACTGTAGGTGGGCCTAATTACTTGGGAGGTTCCGTCACAACTATACTACTAACTACTACTAAATTATTCCACTACTATTACTGCTACTACTTATTATCTATACTAATATTTAAGCCAGGGGCGCTTTGCCACTGGCCTTGCTGCTGCTGTCGCCCTTGCCGTCGTCGCCGCTCCTGCCGCCGCCGTTGTCTCCACCGCCGCCCTTGTGCCGTCGTTGCCGTTGTCGCCACCGCCACCTCCACTGCTGCTGTCGCCTTCGTCGTCGTCGTCGCCGCGCTCCCTTCCTCGGACGAGCCGGAAGAGTTCTCCTCGTCCGAGGAGACCTCTGACTCATCCGAGCCCTCGAGCCCGGCGCGCTCGACGGATCGGATGTACGTCCACACCTCGGCGACAATCCCCTAAGAATCGTCTGAGTCATCGAACGACGCCGGGGGGAGGCATAGACTGGCGATCCCTCGGACTCGGAGGAAAACTCCTCCTCCGAGTACTCGGAGTCACCGAAGTCCTCCGAAGGAGGACTTGGCTCACGCTTCCGCTTCTCGCCGGAGCGACGCAGCGAACTCCGACCTTTCTTGTCCTTGCCCATGGAAGAGAAGAGGGAGTTGGAAGAGAAGCAACAAATGGTCAGAGAATGTGTGAAGACAACAACGGGGCAAGCAGGCTATTTATAGGGGCCGGAGGCAACTGTTCATCTCCTACCACGCTCACCGAACAGTCGCAAGTATTCAATAAGCAATTCAAACCGCCTGAAAGCAAGTCAGGCAGCAGACGCCGCTTCACGTAACACGACACGATTTGGACTAAGGTCAACTGCTCAGGCGATATGATTACGCCCCACGGTCATGTCAAGTTACTACTCCAGGATAGTATGCTAAACGCTCTGCGTACCAAGACGTTCCTTGGTCACACCCATTGGGGGGGATGGCCAGGAAATTTCAATAGATTTTCTGACCAAGTCACATCCATACAGTATATGCAATGAATGTATTGAGACAGAAGGAAGATATTGATAGAGATCAAAGGAAAGCCAAATATAGCTACTGAACTGCAAGTCTAGTCAGCAGAAGCATTGAAGCACAAAGGGAAGTGAAGACCAGCCAAGAGCCATCTACCAAACGTTCAATCTGTCGCCGATCAAATAAATTTCAAACCTAACAAGGCACGGGAAGACCACGTTATTTGAATTTGCAAAAGCAGGAGATGAATATAAAATGAAAATTTCTGAAGCATGGGATGAAGATAATGTACTGGTTTCTAAAGCATGGGATGAAGATAAAATGCTGATTTCTAAAGCATGATATGAAGATAAAATGATGATTTCTAAAGCATGAGACGAAGATAAAATGTTGATCCCTGAAGCATGAGATGAAGATCTTTGAGTGGATTATTTTCAACAATCCACTCAAAGCTCGGGGGCTAACAGAATGCTGTTCTCCAAAGCATAAGCTGATGACAGAGCGTCGATTTCCAAGGCATGAGATGAAGACCGTTGAATGTACGAAAGAAGAACAACAGAAGATTGTTTTTTACTGAGTCACTCAGAGTTCAAAAGCAACGTTCAAAAGGTGCACTTTCAAAGCGCCCATCATCAAAATAAAAATCAAAATCGCAAGCTAGACCTAGAATCTTTGGGCCGATTATTTTGAAATCAACTCAAAGATTAGGGGCTTGTGGGGGACAGATATCCCCGGGTCCACTAGAAGGCTAGAAGGCCTCGCGAAAGGCTTTAGGCCTATTGTCTTGCGAGGCCATCCCTTCGTGGGCTAGGGGAGAACTGCTGGCAGAGTGGGCTAACGCGGGGAATGAACGGATGCGGGCCCAGGAGGCTCGTGGGATTTAAACGTTATCCACAGCTCTAATCTGATTCTCCCGCGCGACACCCTTGGACGTCAGAACCAAATAAAGATAAGTCGGCAGGATTATACGAAGATAAGTTCAGTCGGTTCACTATTATATAGGAATACATCGTTATCATGCACACATGTAATGCCCCACGGTCGAATATATAAGGCCTAGGGGGTCCCCCATCATTTCCAAGTCATTCATCAGTCGTCTACTCAGTTCATTAGCTTTCTCCATACTGGATAACTCCCTTGTAACCCACCACATAAAGATCCACACCAGGAAGTATGGTGTTACGTGAAAGGGAAATAGGCTTACACCTTTTACTAATTGATTTTGGTGGTTGAATTGCCCAACACAAATAATTGGACTAACTAGTTTGCTCTAGATTATAAGTTCTACAGGTGCCAAAGGTTCACAACAAACCAATAAAAAGACCGAAAAAGGATTCAAATATAAGAGAGCAAAGTCACCCGAAGTGTCCCCTAGTCTGGCGCACCAGACTGTCCGGTGTGCCACCGGACAGTGTCCGGTGCACCAGGGACTCCAACTCCGAACTGCTCACCTTCGAGAATTCTGGGAGCCACTCCGCTATAATTCACCGGACTGTCCGGTGTAGCACCGGACAGTGTCCAGTGGTGCACAGGACTGTCCGGTGTGCCAGCGGAGCAACGGCTACTTCAGCGCCAACGGTCACCTGCAACTGCATTCAATGCGCTACAGTGCGCGCAGAAGTCAGGCACGTGCCAGAAGGCGCACCGGACAGTCTACAGGACCTGTCCGGTGCACCACCGGACTGTCCGGTGGCCCAGAAGACAGAACCTCCAACGGTCAGAATCCAACGGCTGGGTGACGTGGCAGGCGCACCGGACTGTCCGGTGCGCCATGCGACAGCAGCCTTCACCAAACGTCTAGTTTGGTGGTTGGGGCTATAAATACCCCCAACCACCCACCATTCATTGCATCCAAGTTTTCAGACTTTCTACACCTTACAAGAGCTATAGCATTCAATACAAGACACACCAAAGAGATCAAATCCTCTCCAAGTCCAAAGATCATTCCCAATCAAATAGTGACTAGTGAGAGAGTGACTTGTGTTCATTTGAGCTCTTGCGCTTGGATTGCTTCTTTTTCTCATTCTTTCTTGTGATCAACTCAATTGTAACTGAGGCAAGAGACATCAATTTTGTGGTGGTCTTTGCAGGGACTTTGTGTCCCGTTTGATTGAGAAGAGAAGCTCATTCGGTCTAAGTGATCGTTTGAGAGAGGGAAAGGGTTGAAAGAGACCCGGTCTTTGTGACCACCTCAATGGGGAGTAGGTTTGCAAGAACCGAACCTTGGTAAAAACAAATCCTTGTGTCTCACTCTTTATTTTGCTTGCCATTTGTTTTTCTCCCTCTCTCTCGGACTCGTTCATATTTCTAAAGCTAACCCGGCTTGTAGTTGTGCTTAAATTTATAAATTTCAGATTCGCCCTATTCACCCCCCCCCCCTCTAGGCGACTTTCAATTGGTATCAGAGCCCGGTGCTTCATTAGAGTCTAACCGCTCGAAATAATGTCAGGAGCATCCGCCAAGAGGGAACTCGGGACCGACGACAAGTCCGCAAGCTCGGGGAGAACGCGCTTAAGGGAGTCCACCCACAAGCACAAGGAGGAATCCTCTTCCTCCATCAAGTCCCAACGGAAGGGTGACAAGAAGAAGAAGATGAAGAAGGTGGTCTACTACGAGACCGACTCTTCGTCACCCTCCACCTCCGGCTCGGAATCGGCATCCGTCACTTCTAAGCGCCATGAGCGCAAGAAGTATAGTAAGATGCCCCTTCGCTACCCTTGTATTACAAAACACACTCCATTACTTTCCGTTCCATTAGGCAAACCACCTATGCTAGAAGGTGAAGATTATTCTATGTGGGGTGATAAAATGAGGCATCACCTAACCTCACTCCACAAAAGCATATGGGATATTGTTGAGTATGGAGCGCAGGTACCAAAGAAGGGAGACAAGGATTACGACTCAGAGGAGGTTGAACAAATCCAACACTTCAACTCCCAAGCCATAAATATACTCCTCGCCTCTCTAAGTTGAGAGGAGTATAATAAGGTGCAAGGGTTGAAGAGCGCAAAGGAAATTTGGGTCGTGCTCAAGACCGCACACGAAGGAGACGAGGTGACCAAGATCACCAAGCGGGAGACGATCGAGGGGGAGCTCGGTCGCTTCATGCTTCACCAAGGGGAGGAGCCACAAGCAATATACAACCGTCTCAAGACCTTGGTGAACCAAGTGCGCAACCTCGTGTCACACCCGGTTTTGGAAGGCAAACCGAATGCGAACTATGTACGTGCCAGGATCAGAACTCACGTACACAGCGATTACATAAATGAACATCATCGCACAATGCTCGAATAATAACATAAAAGAGTATTAACTGATTACATCACAGAGTCATAGACATCCACATAGTCATCAACTTAACAGTTAAATCAAAGTGCTAGCGAAACGCAGTAAAGATAAGGCCTTCACAGGCAGCTGACTGGGGGTTGCCGCCAACCCACACCTAGAATTCGTCGTAGTCTTGAAACTCCTGGAAGTCTCCTTCCACGACTTCGCCTTCTCCTGAGCAGTGGTTACAATGCGGACAACCTGGTGTTTGGTGGTAAAGCAAGGATGAGTACACATCAACGTACTCAGCAAATGTCCCGTTTGGCTGAAGTGGACTAGCTTTATGTGGGGTTAGGCTCAAGCAGTTGCTTTTAGTTGGTCAGGTATTTATCATTAGTAGAAGCCAGATTTTATCATTAACTCACCCATGAACCATTTCCTCATCGAGGAACAACATCATCATATTCGAACCAAAACCATAACATAAACCTTGTACCTCGAACCATCTGTATCTCTAATCAAAGAGGATCCCAAGGCTGCTCTTAACCGTGAGCACGGCTGATATATCAGTTTCACTACCCTCTGCAGAGGTCGCACACTTTACCCATGAGTCATGATTCCCTCTCTAGCCCGGGCTTGCAAGACCCTTATTCACTCCCAAGGTGAATGGCCAGGGATTCACTACAAAGCCTTTACAAAGATTTCCTAGAGATCATAGCTGCCCGTTAGGTTTCTCCAGTTTGATAAACACAGTACCCCTCCCCGCAGGAGAGTGGCTAACAAAGCAAAACGAAAGAACCTCGGCACTCAGCCTCGGCAGAGCAAGCACTGTGCCTGGACCCCATTGACGGCACGACGGCGAAGCAACTACACCTCTAGTTCCTCTAATTAATTAGCTAAGGGCGTCCCATTTCACCCTCATGGTTGCACTGTTATCCCGGGTGGTCTCTCAACGAACAGGTCCTTACGGAGAGGTACTCAGGAAACAGCCTGAGCCCCCTAGAGTATCACAAGATCATCAACATCATCAGGATAACAGTATCATAAATATTCACATCATGTTCATTGATTAAGTTAAAGCAGTAGCAAAATGCTAACCATAATAGCCCATAAGGTCATCAAGGATAAAGTAAAGTGCAAAGCTAGTCAATCCTTAGATTTCAAGTAAGTAATGCGGGACAGTGTATTATAAAGTAAATGGGACATAATGGGACTGAGGACACTTGCCTTCACCAAACTGTTGCTCAGGGACTTCCTCTGCAACTTCCTCGGGCAACACAGACTGCTCGTTGTCTACGTAAAGTAATCATTCACACTATGCACTTGGGAAAATAACAAACAAAAACAATATACCAAACATATGCAGCAGAGAGTGGTCACAAGTTCATAACAGAAAAGGGATAGGCACTCTGGTGTTCCCTAGGTCTGGGGTAGGGGACTATACCAAAATGAGTCATTATTCACTACTCAGGTTTAAGTCAGTGGTGGGATTAAATAATTATCTGATTTAAGTTCCTAAACTTAAGGGTTTGAGTCCATAAACTTAAGTGCTCCAACTTTTATTAAAGTCTACTACCTTTTATTTATCTCAAATAGGGTTCCAATAACCTTAATCCTATCCTAATGATTAACCATTAATTGGAACATGGAAACAGCAGGGAAACAGTGCATAAGCAGATAGATAATAATTTTATGAACATTTTGCAATTTGAAGCACCCAATTTGGAGTTCATATGGCAAAGTTATGAATTTTACAAGTTTAGGGGTTAAAATTATACCCTAGGGACCTATTTTGAATTAAATAAAAGGGCTGAGGACTTAACTGCGAGAAACCAGGGACGGCGGGCGCAAAATCCAGAAAACCGAGGGGTTCTTTAAGAAAATGCGCGGGCGAAGGGGTATCGGGCGCTTACAGCCGTTGGATCTCAAACGGACGATCAGGATTAGATCCTGCGGGCGGGCGCGCGGGCGCGCGGCGGTCTGGGCGGCTGACAGGCGGGGCCGGGCGGACAGCGCGCGCGGGCGGACTGACAAGCGGGGCCTAGCGGGCAGAGAGACGGGGTGAGGGGGAAACGGGCCTGGGCCGTTGGATCTCCGACGGACGGCCGGGATTGGGCTCGGGTTATTTAGATTAGGGCCATCCGATCTGAGATGGACGGCGGGGATGGGGAGGCTGGCTCGGGCTCCTTCTACGGCTAGCTGGGGCGGCGGCGCTCGTCCCCGCGGTGGAGGGCTCGCCGGAGACGAGGGGCGCGGGCGACTGGCGGGGCTTTGGGGCAATCCGAGCGGTCAGGGAGGTCGGGAAGGGCACGGGGACTCCATTGGTGGGGTCTGGGTCGGGGCAGAGGCACCGGAGGGGGGCGATTCACGGCAGGGCGGCTCGGCGGCGGGGTTTCTCTACTCCGGCGAGCAATCAAGCGCAACAGAGAGCAAAGCAAGGGGCAATAGGGGCGGGAGAGGTCCGTTACCTCAAGGCGAGCTCCGGGGACTCCTCGGCGGCGACAGAGACGCGACGGGGACCCGGGTCGACGGCGGCAGCTGCACGGCGGACGACGGGTGAGCGCGGGCAGAGAGAAATAGGGAGGGGGAGAGGGAATTGGGGCGCGTTCCGAGTTGCGGGCGTCGAGGCGGAGCTCACCGGGGCTAAGGGCGCGGCGGAGCTCCAACGGCGACGAGAAACCGAGCTCGGGACGGCAGGGTTTACGGCGGCGGCGCTCTGGGCGTGCGCGCAGCGAGGGAGAGGGCGAGAGAGAGGACCGGTGGGTGCGCAAATGAGGGAGGGGGTGAGGGCGAGTGGGGTTCGGGCTCTAGTGGCCAGGGGCGAGGTGGGGCGAGCTCCCCACGCGCGACGTGGGCGCGAGGAAGGCGGACGCGCGCGGCTCGGCGGCGGTTACGCGAGGGAGACGGGGCTGACAGCTCGGACCCGCGGCGCAGAGAGAGAGGAGAAAGCGGGCGCGAGCGCGAGGGAAGCGGGGCTGACGGGTTGGGCCCACGGGCAGAGAGAGAGCGAGGGAGCGGGCGCGCGCGAGGAAGCGGCAGCGCCGACAGGTGGGGCCGGACGAGCAGTGAGAGAGGGAGGCGGGTGCGCGGAGGGCGGCCGCGCCGACAGGCCGGGCCCGCAGCGCAGAGAGAGGAGGGGGCGGGTGAGCGCGCGCGGAGTGGGCCTACTGGGCCGAAAGGCCGAGGGGGCGGCTGGGTTGGGCTGTTTTCCATTTTCTTTTTATTTTGAATTGATTTCTCCTTTTCTTTTTTTTTATTCTATTTGATTCAAATTCAAATAAGCCCCAAATTCAAATCAAACCTTCCAAGAATTATGCACCAAGCAAAAGTGAAATCTAGGGTTCAACATGATGCAACAATTCATACTCCCTTAGGGTTTAACATAATAAACTATAATTACAAGTAAAATAAGCACTTAGCTCCTATAGAAATGAGGGAGAAAAGAATGAGGAAGGATGAGAAAAGGAAGTAACACCTGAATTTGTGAATATGAGCAAAGAAATTTTATACCCCCAAATTCAGGGTGTTACAAACCTATCCCCCTTAAAAGAATCTCGCCCTCGAGATTCAGGGTTGGTCAGCAAAGAGCTCAGGGTATTTGGCTTTCAGATCATCTTCTCGTTCCCAGGTTGCTTCTTCCTCCGAATGGTGACCCCATCTGACTTTGCACATTCTGATGGTATTCCTCCGGGTGACTCTGTCTGCAAACTCCAGAATCTGCGTTGGCTTCTCTATGTATGTCAGATCCTCCTGGACTTCCAAACCCTCCACTGGCAACTGCTCTTCTGGTACTCGTAGACACTTCTTCAGTTGCGACACGTGGAACACATTGTGCACTGCCGACAAACTTTCTGGTAGGTCGAGTTGATAAGCCACTTCTCCACGCTTTGCTTGAATCTGATATGGCCCAACGTACCGGGGTGCTAACTTGCCTTTGACTCCGAACCTTCTGACTCCTCGGATAGGTGACACCTTCAGATAGACGAAATCCCCCACTTCGAAACTCAGTTCTCTTCTCCTTCGGTCCGCATAGCTTCGCTGCCTTGATTGTGCTATCTTCAGATTCTCTCGAACCATTTTGATATTCTCTTCGGCTTCAAGCAAAATGTCGGGGCCAAACACCTGTCTCTCACCAGGCTGGTCCCAATGCAGTGGAGTCCTACAACTCCGTCCATAGAGTGCCTGAAACGGCGACATCTTCAAGCTGGCTTGGTAACTATTGTTGTAGGAGAATTCTGCATAAGGTAACCTTTTATCCCATCCTGACTTGTCTTGCAACGCACAGGCTCTCAGCATATCCTCTAGGATCTGATTAGTTCTTTCAGTCTGACCGTCTGTCTGCGGATGATAAGCCGAGCTGAAGTTCAAATGGGTGCCCAAAGCTTCTTGTAGCTGCTGCCAAAAATGAGAGGTGAACTGCGTTCCTCGATCTGACACTATCTTCTTCGGCACACCATGAAGGCAAACTATCCGTGACATGTATAACTCAGCTAATGTTGCTCCGGTATATGTGGTCTTCACAGGTATGAAATGGGCCACCTTTGTCAATCGGTCCACAACCACCCAGATGGAATCATAACCGGCCCGGGTACGAGGTAGGCCAACTATAAAATCCATCCCGATTTCATCCCACTTCCACTGAGGAATCCGCAATGGCTGCAACAATCCGGCGGGCCTTTGATGCTCTGCTTTGGTTCTCTGACAGCTATCACAGATGGCAACATATTCTGCGATCTCTCTTTTCATGCCATACCACCAAAACCTCCTCTTTAAATCCTGATACATCTTTTCACTTCCCGGGTGTATGGAGTAGGCTGTCTCATGAGCTTCCTTTAGGATCAGCTCCCGAATAGGTTTGAGGTCGGGGACACACAATCGGTCCTTGAACCATATTACCCCCTCTTCATCCTCTCGAAAGTCTTTGCCTCTTCCTTCTAAGATTAGCTGCCGGATCTTGTTGATGCTTTCATCATCCTTCTGTCCTTCTTTGATCTCCCGCTCTAGGGTGGGCTCTAATTCCACTGTTACTCCTTGCGTGCTGTTCAGGAAACCGAGACTCAGTCTGTCGAACTCCTTGGCTAACTCATATGGCATTGGGTACATGGCCAACATATTGACTTGACTCTTCCTGCTCAAAGCATCTGCAACCACGTTGGCCTTGCCTGGATGGTAATGTATCTCCAACTCATAGTCTTTGATCAATTCCAACCATCTTCGCTGCCTCATGTTTAACTCTGACTGGGTAAATATGTACTTCAGACTTTTATGATCTGTATAAATGTCACACTTCTGCCCATACAGGTAATGTCTCCAGGCCTTCAAAGCATGAACTACTGCTGCCAACTCCAGGTCATGTGTGGGATAATTTTTCTCATGGATCTTCAGCTGTCGAGATGAATATGCTACAACTCTTCCTTCTTGCATTAGCACGCATCCCAATCCGGTGTAAGAAGCATCACAATACACTGAGAATGGCTTGTGAACATCAGGCAGGACTAACACCGGAGCTGTAGTCAATCTATTTTTCAGTTCTTCAAATGCTTCCTGACACTTTTGGGTCCACTTAAACTCAACTTTCTTCGCTAGTAATGCTGTCATTGGTCTAGCAATCTTTGAGAAGCCTTCGATGAAACGCCGGTAATACCCAGCCATTCCAATGAAACTCTTGATCCCACGAACATCCTTTGGTGCTTTCCAGTTCAGGATATCTGCCACTTTCTTTGGATCCACTGCCAACCCATCTTGATTTATGATGTGACCCAGAAACAAGACTTCATGAATCCAGAACTCGCATTTGCTTAGCTTGGCATACAGCTGTTGCTCTCGTAGCCTTTGCAATACCATCTTCAAATGCTCCACATGCTCTTCCTCACTTTTGGAATATATGAGAATGTCATCGATAAACACTACCACAAACTTGTCCAGATAATCCATGAACACACTGTTCATCAGGTACATAAAGAAAGCTGGCGCATTTGTCAAACCAAAGGACATAACTGTGAATTCATATAACCCATACTTGGTGATGAATGCTGTCTTCGGTATGTCCGAGGGTCGGATTCTGAGTTGATGGTAGCCTGACCTCAGATCTATCTTCGAGAATACGCTGGCACCTCTGAGCTGGTCGAACAAATCTTCTATCCTTGGCAGGGGGTACTTGTTCTTGACTGTGACTTCATTCAAGGCTCTGTAGTCTATGCACATCCTTTTGGTACCATCTTTCTTCTCTACGAACAACACCGGAGCGGCCCAAGGCGAGGTACTTGGTCTGATGTAACCCTTCTCTAACATCTCATCTATCTGCTTCTTGAGTTCCACCAATTCTGGTCCAGACACTCGGTAGGCCCTTTTGGAAATGGGGGCGGTACCAGGGATAAGCTCTATGGCAAACTCAACCTTTCTCTCGGGTGGCATGCCCGTTAGCTCCTCGGGAAATACGTCCGGAAAGTCCGACACCACCTTGATAGTCTCGAGCGGGTTGGGTTCCTTACTATCAACTGAGATCTGGTGACAGACACCCTCCGCTGATTTAGGCATCCTTAGCTCGGCCACTACCTCCTCTCCTGACGGGGACTTTAATGTTACGGTCCTCTTGTCACAGCTAATATTCGCTTCATACTTCATTAACCAATTCATCCCTAGAATAACATCTATCCCAGGGGTGTCTATTACTATTAAGTCACTGGGGAACCCTATCCCCCTTATTTCCACCCTTATATTTGAGCATATTTTATCTGTTTGCACCTTGCCACCAACTGAATTAATCCTCATGGGCGGCATCATTGCCTCTACTGGGATGTTATGCAATTCTACCCAGGTTGCAGTGACAAATGAATGAGTTGCACCAGTATCAAATAGCACTTTCGTGGGATGAGATTCGACTGAAAACATACCTACTGCCACATCTGGTGCATCCTGGATCGCTTCGGCCTCCAAGTGGTTCACCTTTCCACGGTTGTATGCTTGGTTACGATTGCCTGCTACCGGCTGCAGTACACCTTGCCTTGTTGGAGCATTGGGGTTGGTCTGCTGCTGCGCCGCCTTCTTTGGGCATTGCATCGCCCAGTGGCCTTGTTCTCCACAGTGGAAACATCCTCTGCCTCCTCCTTGTGCTGGGGCTGCCTGGTTGCTCTGGTTTGCTGCTGAGGCAGGAAGGCGAGGTGCCTGGTTGTTCTGCTTCTGATACTGATTACCTCCCTGCTGGCTGTTCTGACGATACTGCTGCTGCTGCTGATACTGCCTCTGAAACTGCTGCTGATGCGGACGCTGGTTCTGATTCTGATATCCTTGTGGGTGACCAGGCCTGCCTTGCTGAGATGAACCGCCTGAGAAACGTGGACGGCTGATGCCTCCGGTCTGGGGTCCACTCATCTTACGCTTCCGATCTTCCATGTCCTTACGCTTCTTCTCAGTCATAATTGCCCTATCGATCAGGTGCTGGAAGGTGGGGAAGGTGTGATTCATCAGCTGGTAATGCAGGGGATCCACCAAACCCCTCATGAACCTGTACTGCCTTTTAGCATCAGTGTTGACATCCTCAGGTGCATAACGAGATAGCTGCAGAAATTTGTCTCTGTATTCACTAACAGACAGGGGTCCCTGCTTCAGAGCCAGAAACTCCTCCTTCTTCACGATCATCAGTCCCTCTGGCACATGGTATCTGCGGAAACTCTCACTGAATTCCTCCCAGGTGATGGCCTCGGGGTCAGCATGGGTGGCGAGGTAGGACTCCCACCAGGACTGGGCTGCTCCCCTTAGCTGACGGGGGCCATACAGAACCTTCTCCCTGTCGTCACATTGAGCGGTGCGCAGTTCTCTCTCCACTGCGCGCAGCCAGTCTTCTGCATCCATAGGGTCAGCAGAATGGGCGAAGGTAGGAGGGTGCCCTCTCATGAACTCACCACGCTTATCTCGTGGCATCTGGGGCATCTGCACTTGCAACTGGGGTTGGGGTTGCTGTTGAGCCTGCTGCATGGCTGCCAAAGTCTGCCCAATGGCCTGTACTGCCTGAGTCTGCATCAAGAACATCTGCTCCACTGTCATCGGGGGTGGCGGGGGAGGCTGCCTCTGATTTTCCTCCTGCTGGTCATGCGGCTCCAGCTGAGCACGCCTGTTGCATCGGCGCCTGTTGTCCGACATCTGCGGAAGACATTCATACATCAGCATTGATCTTACAATCCTCCAGCATAAGAAAAGAGAATACAGAATTCTTCATGACACTGAGTGAACAAAGAGCTTCACTGATCCTCATACTGATTCAACACAGCTTCTCAGATAAGAAGGAAAGTAGAAGTAAATGGCTTCCCAACTAAACAACTGACTTCTTTAACATTACTAGCTAAGCCAAACTGCAGGGGAAACCCACATGTTGGCTACAGTCATTACAAAGATCCAAATCCAGTACAAGTTCATCATAACAAGCATGCAAGCGACTGATAAGCAAACTAAACTAAATGGAAGCAACTGATAAGCAAACTAAACTGACTACCTAAGACTGAGACATCTGACTTAAGAATTATTACAAACTCCGACGCTAACGATCTAAGGATCCAGATCTATCCTGGTCTTACAGACAGGGGAACCATAAGTGTGGTGACCACGCGGCGGCGAGCGGTATGGGTGCTGAGTCCCGACAGGAGCGGGAGAACCACCCTCCTGGTGATGGCGCTCTGCCAACTCAGCACGCAACTCCGCAATCTCCGTTCGAGCCCTGCTCAGCTCGTCCAGAGAGTGGTCCAGCTCAGTGTTAAGCACTGCGACTAGGTTGACTGTGCTGCTCAACCTAGGGTTAGCCTCACCAACAGGTGAGACAACCACACTCTCTGTGCTGCCAGTAGGGCGGCGGGGGTAGTACCGAAGGTTAAGACCGTCGGCCACGCCACCGAACAAAGAACAGTACTGGGAGAGTGCACGCCGTGCTGCATCCTGCATAGCCGCCTCTGCAGTGTCCCTCTCGGAGATGGAATAGTGCTCCGAAACGGCCTCCGCACCCCGGAGGTCATCCTCCGGACGGCGAACTAGGCAGGTAGCCTCCCAGCGGTCCGGGTACCTCCCGCGACTGTGCTGGTAGACTACACAACGGTACTCGATCGACCAGGTGTGCCGGTCGAAAGCCTGGCGCAGCAAGGTGTCGAGTGCGTCGTGGAAGTGACAACCGCGAGCGGCGTCACGGGTGATGGGTCGGGCGACCCATCCTTCCGCCTCCTGCGGCTCAGAAGACTCCGTGCTGTGGTCTGAGTCGTCGTCGTCGGGATCTCCTCCAGGTCCTCCTCCAACAGCCGGAGCGTCCCGCGGTGGTGCAAGGGGCGCCTCCAGCTGGGCAACAGAGGAACGGGGCCTCACGGACTCTACCTCATGCTGGGATGAGGAGGAAGAGCCCTGCTGCTCTCCGTGCTGGCGTCGGCGTTCCTGCTCCTCACGCAGGCGGTGGTGCAGCCTCTCCAGGTGACTCGACTGACCGGTCACAGTGCGGTGCAGAGGACGCTCCGCAAGTCGAGACGGCAGGAAAGGAATCACCGACTTACGTGCAGTGTGTCTAAGACGAGCCATCTACAAAAGACACCGTAAGCATAAGAGTAAGAGCAGAACTAATATGACAAGTGAGTAAACCATAGACAGAACAAGATAAAAAAATTTTAACAAGGTATAATATAGTACATATATATGTAGTAAAACATAGGGTTGGTCGAGGTGACCGACTTTTGAAGTAACATCAGAGGTCAAGGTGAGAGGGAAGGTCAATAGTCCTTAATACGACCAGTGCTACTCTAGGTCAGCGGTCCTACAGTCAGCACGGCTTTGATACCACTTATGTCACACCCGGTTTTGGAAGGCAAACCGAATGCGAACTATGTACGTGCCAGGATCAGAACTCACGTACACAGCGATTACATAAATGAACATCATCGCACAATGCTCGAATAATAACATAAAAGAGTATTAACTGATTACATCACAGAGTCATAGACATCCACATAGTCATCAACTTAACAGTTAAATCAAAGTGCTAGCGAAACGCAGTAAAGATAAGGCCTTCACAGGCAGCTGACTGGGGGTTGCCGCCAACCCACACCTAGAATTCGTCGTAGTCTTGAAACTCCTGGAAGTCTCCTTCCACGACTTCGCCTTCTCCTGAGCAGTGGTTACAATGCGGACAACCTGGTGTTTGGTGGTAAAGCAAGGATGAGTACACATCAACGTACTCAGCAAATGTCCCGTTTGGCTGAAGTGGACTAGCTTTATGTGGGGTTAGGCTCAAGCAGTTGCTTTTAGTTGGTCAGGTATTTATCATTAGTAGAAGCCAGATTTTATCATTAACTCACCCATGAACCATTTCCTCATCGAGGAACAACATCATCATATTCGAACCAAAACCATAACATAAACCTTGTACCTCGAACCATCTGTATCTCTAATCAAAGAGGATCCCAAGGCTGCTCTTAACCGTGAGCACGGCTGATATATCAGTTTCACTACCCTCTGCAGAGGTCGCACACTTTACCCATGAGTCATGATTCCCTCTCTAGCCCGGGCTTGCAAGACCCTTATTCACTCCCAAGGTGAATGGCCAGGGATTCACTACAAAGCCTTTACAAAGATTTCCTAGAGATCATAGCTGCCCGTTAGGTTTCTCCAGTTTGATAAACACAGTACCCCTCCCCGCAGGAGAGTGGCTAACAAAGCAAAACGAAAGAACCTCGGCACTCAGCCTCGGCAGAGCAAGCACTGTGCCTGGACCCCATTGACGGCACGACGGCGAAGCAACTACACCTCTAGTTCCTCTAATTAATTAGCTAAGGGCGTCCCATTTCACCCTCATGGTTGCACTGTTATCCCGGGTGGTCTCTCAACGAACAGGTCCTTACGGAGAGGTACTCAGGAAACAGCCTGAGCCCCCTAGAGTATCACAAGATCATCAACATCATCAGGATAACAGTATCATAAATATTCACATCATGTTCATTGATTAAGTTAAAGCAGTAGCAAAATGCTAACCATAATAGCCCATAAGGTCATCAAGGATAAAGTAAAGTGCAAAGCTAGTCAATCCTTAGATTTCAAGTAAGTAATGCGGGACAGTGTATTATAAAGTAAATGGGACATAATGGGACTGAGGACACTTGCCTTCACCAAACTGTTGCTCAGGGACTTCCTCTGCAACTTCCTCGGGCAACACAGACTGCTCGTTGTCTACGTAAAGTAATCATTCACACTATGCACTTGGGAAAATAACAAACAAAAACAATATACCAAACATATGCAGCAGAGAGTGGTCACAAGTTCATAACAGAAAAGGGATAGGCACTCTGGTGTTCCCTAGGTCTGGGGTAGGGGACTATACCAAAATGAGTCATTATTCACTACTCAGGTTTAAGTCAGTGGTGGGATTAAATAATTATCTGATTTAAGTTCCTAAACTTAAGGGTTTGAGTCCATAAACTTAAGTGCTCCAACTTTTATTAAAGTCTACTACCTTTTATTTATCTCAAATAGGGTTCCAATAACCTTAATCCTATCCTAATGATTAACCATTAATTGGAACATGGAAACAGCAGGGAAACAGTGCATAAGCAGATAGATAATAATTTTATGAACATTTTGCAATTTGAAGCACCCAATTTGGAGTTCATATGGCAAAGTTATGAATTTTACAAGTTTAGGGGTTAAAATTATACCCTAGGGACCTATTTTGAATTAAATAAAAGGGCTGAGGACTTAACTGCGAGAAACCAGGGACGGCGGGCGCAAAATCCAGAAAACCGAGGGGTTCTTTAAGAAAATGCGCGGGCGAAGGGGTATCGGGCGCTTACAGCCGTTGGATCTCAAACGGACGATCAGGATTAGATCCTGCGGGCGGGCGCGCGGGCGCGCGGCGGTCTGGGCGGCTGACAGGCGGGGCCGGGCGGACAGCGCGCGCGGGCGGACTGACAAGCGGGGCCTAGCGGGCAGAGAGACGGGGTGAGGGGGAAACGGGCCTGGGCCGTTGGATCTCCGACGGACGGCCGGGATTGGGCTCGGGTTATTTAGATTAGGGCCATCCGATCTGAGATGGACGGCGGGGATGGGGAGGCTGGCTCGGGCTCCTTCTACGGCTAGCTGGGGCGGCGGCGCTCGTCCCCGCGGCGGAGGGCTCGCCGGAGACGAGGGGCGCGGGCGACTGGCGGGGCTTTGGGGCAATCCGAGCGGTCAGGGAGGTCGGGAAGGGCACGGGGACTCCATTGGTGGGGTCTGGGTCGGGGCAGAGGCACCGGAGGGGGGCGATTCACGGCAGGGCGGCTCGGCGGCGGGGTTTCTCTACTCCGGCGAGCAATCAAGCGCAACAGAGAGCAAAGCAAGGGGCAATAGGGGCGGGAGAGGTCCGTTACCTCAAGGCGAGCTCCGGGGACTCCTCGGCGGCGACAGAGACGCGACGGGGACCCGGGTCGACGGCGGCAGCTGCACGGCGGACGACGGGTGAGCGCGGGCAGAGAGAAATAGGGAGGGGGAGAGGGAATTGGGGCGCGTTCCGAGTTGCGGGCGTCGAGGCGGAGCTCACCGGGGCTAAGGGCGCGGCGGAGCTCCAACGGCGACGAGAAACCGAGCTCGGGACGGCAGGGTTTACGGCGGCGGCGCTCTGGGCGTGCGCGCAGCGAGGGAGAGGGCGAGAGAGAGGACCGGTGGGTGCGCAAATGAGGGAGGGGGTGAGGGCGAGTGGGGTTCGGGCTCTAGTGGCCAGGGGCGAGGTGGGGCGAGCTCCCCACGCGCGACGTGGGCGCGAGGAAGGCGGACGCGCGCGGCTCGGCGGCGGTTACGCGAGGGAGACGGGGCTGACAGCTCGGACCCGCGGCGCAGAGAGAGAGGAGAAAGCGGGCGCGAGCGCGAGGGAAGCGGGGCTGACGGGTTGGGCCCACGGGCAGAGAGAGAGCGAGGGAGCGGGCGCGCGCGAGGAAGCGGCAGCGCCGACAGGTGGGGCCGGACGAGCAGTGAGAGAGGGAGGCGGGTGCGCGGAGGGCGGCCGCGCCGACAGGCCGGGCCCGCAGCGCAGAGAGAGGAGGGGGCGGGTGAGCGCGCGCGGAGTGGGCCTACTGGGCCGAAAGGCCGAGGGGGCGGCTGGGTTGGGCTGTTTTCCATTTTCTTTTTATTTTGAATTGATTTCTCCTTTTCTTTTTTTTTATTCTATTTGATTCAAATTCAAATAAGCCCCAAATTCAAATCAAACCTTCCAAGAATTATGCACCAAGCAAAAGTGAAATCTAGGGTTCAACATGATGCAACAATTCATACTCCCTTAGGGTTTAACATAATAAACTATAATTACAAGTAAAATAAGCACTTAGCTCCTATAGAAATGAGGGAGAAAAGAATGAGGAAGGATGAGAAAAGGAAGTAACACCTGAATTTGTGAATATGAGCAAAGAAATTTTATACCCCCAAATTCAGGGTGTTACACCTCGGGAGCACAAAATGGGATGACCATGAAATGGTCAAGGTTATTCTAAGATCACTAGTATTTCTTAATCCTATGCAAGTACAATTAATTCGTGGTGATCCTAGATACACACTAATGTCTCCCGAGGAAGTAATAGACAAATTTGTGAGCTTTGAACTAATGATCAAAGGCTCCAAGAAGATCATCGAGCAAGGCGCCTCCTCCACACCCGAAGCACAACCGGTCGCATTCAAAGTGACAGAGGAGAAGAAGGAAGAGTCTACATCAAGTAGACTACCCATTGACGCCTCCAAGCTCGACAATGATGAGATGGCGCTCATCATCAAGAGCTTCCGTCAAATCCTCAAGCAAAGGAGGGGGAAGGACTACAAGTCCCGCTCCAAGAAAGTTTGCTATAAGTGTGGTAAGCCCGGTCACTTTATTGCAAAATGTCCATTATCAAGTGACAGTGACAGGGGCGACGACAAGAAGGGCAAGAGGAGAGAAAAGAAGAGATACTACAAGAAGAAGGGCGACGATGCCCATGTATGCCACGAGTGGAACTCCAACGAGAGCTCCACCGACTCATCCTCCGACGAGGACGCCGCCAACATCGCCGTCACCAAAGGGCTCCTTTTCCCCAACGTCGGCCACAAGTGCCTCATGGCAAAGGACGGCAAAAGGAAGAAGGCAAAATCAAAATCCTCTACTAAATATGCAACCTCTAGTGATGAGGATAATTCTAGTGATGAGGAGGATAATTTGCTCACCCTTTTTGCCAACCTAAACATGCAACAAAAAGAAAAATTGAATGAATTAATTAGTGCTATTCATGAGAAGGATGAACTCTTGGACACCCAAGAGGACTTCCTAATTAAGGAAAACAAGAAGCATGTTAAGGTTAAAAATGCTTATGCTCTAGAAGTAGAAAAATGTGAAAAATTATCTAGTGAGCTAAGCACTTGCCATGATGTCATTGCCAACCTTAGAAATGAGAATGATAGATTAATTGCTAAGGTTGATTCAAATATATGTGATGATTCAATTTCCAATCTTAGAGATGATAATGCTAGTTTACTTGCTAAGATTGAAAAATTGAATGCTTCTCTTGCTAGCCTTAAAATTGAAAATGAAAAATTAATTGCTAAGGCTAAAGACTTAGATGTTTGCAATGCTTCCATTTCCAATCTTAGAAGTGAAAATGACATTTTACATGCTAAGATTGTTGAACTAAAATCTTGCAAACCCTCTACATCTACCGTTGAGCATGTTACAATTTGCACTAGATGTAGAGATGTTAACATTGATGCTATTCATGATCACATGGCCTTGATTAAACAACAAAATGATCATATAGCAAAATTAGATGCTAAAATTGTCGAGCATGAGTTAGAAAACGAAAAATTTAAATTTGCTCGTAGTATGCTTTATAGAGGGAGACGCCCTGGCATCAAGGATGGCATTGGCTTCCAAAAGGGAGACAATGTCAAACTTAATGCCCCTCCTAAAAGATTGTCTAACTTTATTAAGGGCAAGGCTCCCATGCCTCAGGATAACGAGGGTTACATTTTGTACCCTGCCGGTTATCCCGAGCACAAAATTAGGAGAATTCACTCTAGGAAGTCTCACTATGGACCTAATCATGCTTTTATGTATAAGAGTGAGACATCTAGTTCTAGGCAATCCACTCATGCTAAATTGCCTAAGAAGAAAACTCCTAATGCATCAAATGAACCTAGCATTTCATTTAAGACTTTTGATGCATCTTATGTTTTGACTAACAAATCCGGCAAAGTAGTTGCCAAGTATGTTGGGGGCAAGCACAAGGGGTCAAAGACTTGTGTTTGGGTACCCAAAGTTCTTGTATCTAATGTCAAAGGACCCAAAACCATTTGGGTACCTAAAATCAAGAACTAAATTTGTTTTGAAGGTTTATGCATCCGAGGGCTCAAGTTGGATCATCGACAGCGGGTGCACAAACCATATGACAGGGGAGAAGAAGATGTTCTCCTCCTACGAGAAAAACCAAGATCCCCAACGAGCTATCACATTTGGGGATGGAAATCAAGGGTTGGTCAAAGGCTTGGGTAAAATTGCTATATCACCTGACCACTCTATTTCCAATGTTTTTCTTGTAGATTCTTTAGATTATAACTTGCTTTCAGTTTCGCAACTATGTAAAATGGGTTACAACTGTCTTTTTACGGATGTAGGTGTTACTGTCTTTAGAAGAAGTGATGATTCAGTAGCATTTAAGGGAGTGTTAGAGGGTCAGCTATACTTAGTAGATTTTGATAGAGCTGAACTCGACACTTGCTTAATTGCTAAGACTAACATGGGCTGGCTCTGGCATCGCCGACTAGCACATGTTGGAATGAAGAATCTTCACAAGCTTCTAAAGGGAGAACACATTTTGGGACTAACAAATGTTCATTTTGAGAAAGACAGGGTTTGTAGCGCATGTCAGGCAGGGAAGCAAGTTGGTGTTCATCATCCACACAAGAACATCATGACGACTGATAGGCCACTCGAGCTCCTACATATGGACCTATTCGGCCCGATAGCTTACATAAGCATCGGCGAAAGTAAGTACTATCTAGTTATTGTGGATGATTATTCTCGCTTCGCTTGGATGTTCTTTTTGCAAGAAAAATCTCATACCCAAGAAACCTTAAAGGGATTCTTGAGACGGGCTCAAAATGAGTTCGGCTTGAGGACCAAGAAGATAAGAAGCGACAACGGGACGGAGTTCAAGAACTCACAAATCGAAGGTTTCCTTGAGGAGGAGGGCATCAAGCATGAGTTCTCTTCTCCCTACACACCACAACAAAATGGTGTAGTGGAGAGGAAGAATCGAACTCTATTGGACATGGCAAGGAACATGCTTGATGAATACAAGACTTCGGATCAGTTTTGGGCCGAGGCGGTCAACACCACATGCTACGTCATCAACCGATTATATCTACACTGAATCCTCAAGAAGACATCATACGAACTCCTAACCGATAAAAAAGCCCAATGTTTCATATTTTAGAGTCTTTGGTAGCAAATGCTTTATTCTTGTTAAAAGAGGTAGAAAATCCAAATTTGCTCCTAAGGCTGTAGAAGGCTTTTTACTAGGATATGATTCAAACACAAGGGCATATAGAGTCTTTAACAAGTCCTATGGACTAGTTGAAGTTTCTTGTGACATTGTGTTTGATGAAACTAACGGCTCTCAAGTAGAGCAAGTTGATCTTGATGAGCTAGATGATGAAGAGGCTCTGTGCGTGGCGCTAAGGAACATGTCCATTGGGGATGTGTGTCCTAAGGAATCCGAAGAGCCTCCACAAGCACAAGATCAACCATCTTCCTCCATACAAGCATCTCCACCAACTCAACATGAGGATGAGGCTCAAAATGATGAAGGAGAAGATCAAGAAGATGAGCCACCTCAAGTGGAGAGCAATGATCAAGGGGGAGATGCTCATGATCAAGATGAGGAAGATGAACAAGTTCCAAGACCGCCACACCCAAGAGTCCACCAAGCAATTCAACGAGATCACCCCGTGAACACCATCCTCGACGATATTCAAAAGGGGGTAACTACTAGATCTCGTGTTGCTCATTTTTGTGAACATTACTCTTTTGTTTCCTCTATTGAGCCACACAGGGTAGAGGAAGCACTTCAAGATTCGGATTGGGTGATGGCGATGCAAGAGGAGCTCAACAATTTCATAAGGAATGAGGTATGGCATTTAGTTCCACGTCCTAATCAAAATGTTGTAGGAACCAAGTGGGTCTTCCGCAACAAGCAAGATGAGCATGGTGTGGTGACAAGGAACAAAGCCCGACTTGTGGTCGAGGGATATTCACAAGTCGAAGGTTTGGATTTCGGTGAAACCTATGCACCCGTAGCTAGGCTTGAGTCAATTCGCATTTTACTTGCCTATGCTACTTACCATGGCTTTAAGCTTTACCAAATGGACGTGAAAAGTGCCTTCCTCAATGGACCAATCAAGGAAGAGGTCTACGTTGAGCAACCTCCCGGCTTTGAAGATAGTGAGTACCCTAACCATGTTTACAAACTCTCTAAGGCGCTTTATGGGCTCAAACAAGCCCCAAGAGCATGGTATGAATGCCTAAGAGATTTTCTTATCACTAATGGCTTCAAAGTCGGAAAAGCCGATCCTACTTTATTTACTAAAACACTTGCAAATGATTTGTTTGTATGCCAAATTTATGTTGATGATATTATATTTGGGTCTACTAACGAATCTACATGTGAGGAATTTAGTAGGATCATGACACAAAAATTCGAGATGTCTATGATGGGGGAGTTGAAGTACTTCTTAGGATTTCAGGTGAAGCAACTCCAAGAAGGCACCTTCATTAGCCAAACAAAGTACATTTAAGACATTCTAAACAAGTTTGGGATGAAGGATGCCAAGCCCATCAAGACACCCATGGGAACTAATGGGCATCTCGACCTCGACACGGGAGGTAAATCCGTAGATCAAAAGGTATACCGGTCGATGATAGGTTCCTTACTCTACTTATGTGCATCTCGACCGAACATTATGCTTTCCGTATGCATGTGTGCAAGATTCCAAGCCGATCCTAAGGAAGCTCACCTTAGGGTCGTAAAACGAATCTTGAGATATTTAGTTTATACTCCTAAGTTTGGCATTTGGTACCCCAGGGGATCCACATTTGATTTAATTGGTTATTCCGATGCTGATTGGGCAGGGTGTAAAATTAATAGAAAGAGCACATCGGGGACTTGCCAGTTCTTAGGAAGGTCTCTGGTGTCTTGGGCTTCAAAGAAGCAAAATTCCGTAGCTCTTTCTACCGTCGAAGCCGAGTATATTGCCGTAGGCCATTGTTGCGCGCAATTGCTTTGGATGAGGCAAACCCTTAGGGACTATGGTTACAAATTAACCAAAGTTCCTCTTCTATGTGATAATGAGAGTGCAATCCGCATGGCGGATAATCCCGTTGAGCATAGCCGCACTAAACACATAGCCATTCGGTATCATTTCTTAAGGGATCACCAACAAAAGGGGGATATCGAGATCGCATATATTAACACCAAAGAACAATTAGCCGATATCTTTACCAAGCCACTAGATGAACAAACATTTACCAAACTTAGGCATGAGCTAAATATTCTTGATTCTAGGAATTTCCTTTAATATTTTGCACACATAGCTCATAAATATACCTTTGATCATATCTCTTTCATGTGCTATGACTAATGTGTTCTCAAGTGCATTTCAAACCAAGTCATAGATTGAAAGGGAACTGGAGTCTTCGGCGAAGACAAAGGCTTCCACTCCATCAAATTACTCATTCTTCGCCGTCACTCCACACTGCTCTCCAACTTTGGTATAATCTTCACTCATATGTTATTTACCATAGGGAGAGTTTAAAGGGCTTATATTTCACTCAAGTATCCGTTTTTGGCGATTCATGCCAAACGGGGAGAAAGTATTAGCCCAAAGCAAAAGGACCGCACCACCACCATTTTCAAAAATTTGAGTTAAGAAAAGCTTTTTCAATTTGGTATCTTATTTTTGATAGAATTTCAAAATTGGTACAACCCTTTCAAAACTAATATCTAAAACCCTCTTGAATACTAAGAGGAGGATTTTATTGAGGGGGAGATTTGTTTAGTCAAAGGAAAAGCATTTGAAACAAGGAGAGAAAATTTCAAATCTCGAAAATGCTTCTCAAAATCTTACTCATTTACCTTTGACTATTTGCAAAAAGACTTTGAAAAGAATTTACAAAAGAACTTGCAAAAACAAAACATGTGGTGCAAGCGTGGTCCAAAATGTTGAAAATGAAGAAATCAATCCATGCATATCTTATAAGAAATTATTGGTTCAATTCTAAGTAACCTTTGCACTTGCATTATGCAAACTAGTTCAATTATGCACTTCTATATTTGCTTTGGTTTGTGTTGGCATCAATCACCAAAAAGGGGGAGATTGAAAGGGAAATAGGCTTACACCTTTTCCGAATTGATTTTGGTGGTTGAATTGCCTAACACAAATAATTGGACTAACTAGTTTGCTCTAGATTGTGAGTTCTACGGGTGCCAAAGGTTCACAACAAACCAATAAAAAGACCGAAAAAGGATTCAAATATAAGAGAGCAAAGTCAGCCGAAGTGTCCCCTGGTTTGGCGCACCGGACCGTCCGGTGCACCAGGGACTCCAACTTCGAACTGCTCACCTTCGGGAATTCTGGGAGCCACTCTGCTATAATTCACCGGACTGTCTGGTGTAGCACCGAACAGTGTCCGGTGGCGCACCGGACTGTCCGGTGTGCCAGCGGAGCAACGGCTACTTCAGCGCCAACGGTCACCTGCAACTACATTCAATGCGCTATAGTGCGCGCAGAAGTCAGGCACGCGCCAGAAGGCGCACCGGACAGTCTACAGGACCTGTTCGGTGCACCACCGGGCTGTCCAGTGGCCTAGAAGACAGAAGCTCCAACGGTCAGAATCCAACGGCTGGGTGACGTGGCAAGCGCACCGGACTGTCCGGTGCGCCATGCGACAGCAGCCTTCACCAAACGGCTAGTTTGGTGGTTGGGGCTATAAATACCCCCAACCACCCACCATTCATTGCATCCAAGTTTTTAGACTTTCTACACCTTACAAGAGCTATAGCATTCAATACAAGACACACCAAAGAGATCAAATCCTCTCCAAGTCCAAAGATCATTCCCAATCAAATAGTGACTAGTGAGAGAGTGACTTGTGTTCATTTGAGCTCTTGCGCTTGGATTGCTTCTTTTTCTCATTCTTTCTTGTGATCAACTCAAGTGTAACCGAGGCAAGAGACACCAATTGTGTGGTGGTCCTTGCAGGGACTTTGTGTCCCGTTTAATTGAGAAGAGAAGCTCATTCGGTCTAAGTGACCGTTTGAGAGAGGGAAAGGGTTGAAAGAGACCCGGTCTTTGTGACCACCTCAACGGGGAGTAGGTTTGCAAGAACCGAACCTCGGTAAAACAAATCCTTGTGTCTCACTCTTTATTTTGCTTGCGATTTGTTTTTCGCCCTCTCTCTCAGACTCGTTCATATTTCTAACGCTAACCCGGCTTGTAGTTGTGCTTAAGTTTATAAATTTCATATTCGCCCTATTCACCCCCCTCTAGGCGACTTTCATTACGCATCTCAAAGCGGCCTGAACCTGTAGAAAATTGTCTACCGTCTCTCGTGCGTCTTGCACGAACCATTGAGTTACAGTCTGTGACACCATCCTACCCAAAAGCACCTCGAGGGGTAACCCCGGGTGCGCGGTCGGGCTCCAAACACCGACAATATCTGCTAGTTATAAGCAGCATGTTGTAAAAGTGTTGTGGAAATGATTGAGTAAATTTGGCAGTAGTTGATAGTTAGTCACCATTTTCTATATATTGTGCACAAAGAGAAGTATGCCTAAGAAACTGGGTATATCTATTATAAAACTTGACCAACATAGAAGGGTTTTTAATTAAGAACACATAAAAAATTTGCCTCGACAATGACTTGGACTTGAGGGGTCGGGTCTGGACGTACATGCATACTGTGGACCAACTGAGCTACACTGAGCTTCTTCAAATTTTTATTTAAATTAAGAACACATGCAAAATTTTGCCTCGACAAGCGTGAGCGGAGAGAGCCACGGAGCCTCCGCCTAGCTTCGGAGGCTAGTAGCATGCTTGCATGCAGCATGAGTGGATGAGAGGGACACCCGTAGCTTGCGTAGTTGCATGCTTACAAGCAGCGTGAGTGGGAGAGCATGTGCATGCCGCGTGGGATAAGGTGAGCGGGGACACGTTTTGGTCTACGTTATCTTCTTAATAGTTAGTAGAGATTAGTATTAGAGGTCTTGTCACTGCCTGGCCAATCAAATTCACCAAGCATGGAAATGATTATCGTTCGTCTGCACAATGTACAGTAAGCATAATGACCAAGTTGAAAAAACCAGTAAAATAATTGGCCAGTTCATATGGCACGCAAAAAAGCTGAATAATTCCCAAGACTTGCAGACCATCGGGTGTGTGAAGGTCGACGCCCTCTATGCTGACGTCTACTGGCCCCCCATGGCCGGGTGTGCCGAGGCAACCAGAGGCCACTCCACCTCCAGCGGCGGCGGCAAGCTCAAGCGGCTCCGTGCTGAGGTTTGTCGGTCCACGTCATATGTCTGGCGGCGGCGGCTGTAGCGGATCTGTGGACAAGGGGAAAGGTGTAGTGCACGGGTGATCCTGATATGGGGCACACACGGACAGCGTAGCCATCGGTCCGACGGAAATAGAAAAAATGATTCGTTGGGTACGTAACCAAGGGTAAAAGTGGGTAATTCCACCTAACTTTGTGAGTGAGTTGAAAATATTAATTCGTGAAGCATCCTTTTGGTTTTTTTCATGGATCCAGTGAACTTAGGGTCAACTTCACCTTTTGTGAAAATGAGTTGGTGAAGCCGAGAGTGTTTGGCTAGAGTTTTACAAAGCTAAGCTAGATTCTACGAAGATTTCTCTTTCCCCCGCAGCTCTCATTTTCACTCAAAGATTTCTCTCTAAAGATTTGGAATGCGAGAGGCAAGAGATGTGTGAGAGAGAGTGGAGGTGTTTCTCAGGTTATAAATGGAGTTTGGTGCGTGCTCTTGTGGGGGGAGAGGTAGGAGTGAGTATATATAGGTGGGGCTCCAAAACTAGCAGTTTGACCTTTCTGCTCAAATACCGGCTGAGCCGTTATTAAAAATCGACTAAGCTAGTTTTTTGCAGAACAGATCTCGATCGACCCATCGGCTGAGTAGCGAAGTGGACCAGAGGGAAAACCGGCTGAGTCGGTCTAGAAACCAGCTAAGCTGGTATTTCAATCTCAGCTAAATCTGAAAGTAGCCTAGAGGGAGGGGTAAATAGACTAATCTGAAAATTTTCACAACAAACTTCGAAAGATTGTTAGATACACAGTTCGACTGGTGCAGGCCGGTTCAACAGCTACGTGCGCAAGTTGAACCACTCTGAACCAATCCAACTGTTTTATAAACTTTAGACTAAAATCTACTCGAAAAAGTATTTCGCAAGTTCTTGAGAGAAGTAAGATATAGCTAAGTGAGGATGAAAAGATGAATATGTAAAGGCTATTTTACTTCTAGATAAGCTCTACGGAAAAATCTTTATGTCAACCTTGCAAGTAAAAATTTCTCAAGTCAAAACAAGCAAGAACACAAGACACAAGATTTAATCCGAGGTTCGGCCACACCACAAAGGTGTCCTACTCCCCGTTGAGGAGCCCACAAAGGGCCGGGTCTTTTTCAACCCTAATCCTCCAAAAGCCGACCACAAAGGTCAAGGCAATCCCTTCTTATCTTAGCTTAAAGAGCGGGTGATACAAACTTCTTAGGGTCGTCCACAAAATTGGAGACTCCCAAGCAACCTCAAAGATCTTGAAACCTAGGGTTTCAAGAACACCAAGAACGCACAAGAGGGGTTTGCACAAGCTCAAGTCTTTGTAAGAGAGATGGGAGAGGAAAACCAAATCGTGAGCACAAGCACAAACCTCACACCCAAGAGCTCCTCCAACAAGGTTGAATCTTGAGGAAGATTTAAGTGTGAGAGAGATGGAGAGATGAGTGCTTTGTCTCAAGTTAGGTGAGCAATAAATGAGTGAGTGTTCAGCCGTATTGAAGAAGAGAGAGAGAGGGGGGGTCTATTTATAGTCACGGCTCAAAAACTAACCGTTTGACCAAAAACGTCGCTGAAAACCGGTTGAACCGCCCCCTAGGGCGGTTGAACCGCCCCCTGACAGGTCAGCAGTCTGTCTGCCAGTCTGACTGCCAGACTGACTGGCAGACTGACCTGCAGGCGGGTCAGACAGGCCAGGACCGGTTGAACCGCCCCCCTAGGGCGGTTGAACCGCCCCCTGACACCCCTGGCGACCTGACTGCCAGTCTGACTGACAGACTGCAGATCAGAAGTCAGAGGGTCAGAGACCAGTTGAGCTACCCCGCAGGACCAGTTCAGCTGGTCTAGACCAGAGAGTTTTGGAGAGAAAGCCCCAGCTCAGCTGCCCTGGGGCAAGTTCAGCTGGGTATGGTCAGAGAGGTCCACAGCTGAAGTTGAAGTTCAGCTGGAGTTGAAAGTTCAACTCAGCTGAAGTCCAGCTCAGCTGAAAAGCTCAGCTGCAGCTAAAGAAGCCCATCACAGCTGAAGTTAAGTTCAGCTGGAAAGCTCAGCTGCAGTTGAAGAAGTTCAGCTGCTTTTCAGCAAGAACACTCTAGGTTTCTCAACCCAAACCATGGTCAGCCAAATAATGTTAAAGTGATTTTTGGTTTTCAAAAATAGCTTTTGAATTAGAGGACTTGAGCTATAGCAAACACCTGTACCTGTGCGGAAAAGAACAAGGAAGAATTACATCATGCAACACAAGATTTTACATAAATTTTATACGTCTGTTGCATGAAGTCCTTGGTGCTTCCTTAAGTTCCTGTTTCCTTCTAATCAAACACTGAGAACAAAAACTGTTAGTACCCTTATTTGTTTTGTCGTTAAATCACCAAAACCCTCACTTGGGGTTGATTGCACTTATAATCTCCCCCTTTTTGGTGATTGATGCCAAAACAATTAAGGTCAAAAAGATATATATTTGCAACAGAAAATTTCTTTTGAATGATTGTATGTAGATGGCTCCCCCTAAATGTGTGCACGATTGTGAATCCAACGTCTTGACATAATATGTCATGTGAGCAACACATTTAGAGATAGTGACAAAAACCATACTAAATACAATCATCCGAGGGGTGCAAGAGTGTCATAACAGGAATTGTGATGCACATGACTATCTCTAAAAACACATTATTTTTACTTCATAGCAGAGTAGTCATTACAAACTGATAGGACAAAAGATGATGGCCAGAAGACCATCATATTACTTTGAATAACAATCCAACAGTTTTATTTCATACAATGGTAAAAAGGGTACAAGCCACAACAGTGGCCAAAAACAAAAAAAATAATCCAAAAGAAAAAACGAAAGAACCACAAACTAGAAGTTGGATTTTCTCCCCCTTTTTGGCAACAAGTACCAAAAACGGAGAGAGAAACAAGGATACAAGAATCAATATCCTCCAGGAGGAGGATATGATGGAGGATATGATGGAGGATATGAAGTGTAGTCAGGGAAAAAAGTCCTCATCGCGTCCTCCTCAAAAGTGGAGTCCCGAGGTGGCTCATCAGCCGCAGAAAAAACAGATGCTGAAGATGTACGATGATCAGGAGGTGGTGGAGGGTGGTGGTGGTAACCAGAGCCGGATGGCCTAGGGTCACCAGGAATGGGTCCCGGACCCGGGTAAGGAGGCGGAGGGTGGGAGGATGATTGACCCGGATCCCCATGGTAGGGAGGCGGGGCAAACTCCTCGCGATCATCAACATAGGCTTCTTCTTCGTCATCGTCTGCAGACATAAAAGGCACCCCGTAGGCCTGCTGGTGCCACTCATTAATCTCCGGGGGAGGAGGATGGAGAGGCACATCAGGCGAACGAGGGACAAAAGGCATGCCCATGGTGGAAGCTTGACGACGAAGATTGTCGTCAGTCTCCCGCTGACACCGTGCCACCTCATGGACATCAGCAGAAATGTTGCGGCACATGGAGAAAAATGCCGCAAACCCATAGACCAAGCGAGCACCCATCCCGCGGCCACGACCTCAACCACGACCACGAGCACGTGGCATGGGAGATCCGCGGCCAGGAGAGGGACGCGAGGCAGCAGCGGGGGAGAGGAGGATGGATGATGGGGAGGCTGGCGAGGTGGCTCAGTGGAGGAGGCAGGGCCTCCAGACGGTGAGGGAGCCCGCTTCGTACGAGCAGTTGGGTTGGAGGAATCAACCCAGTAGGGTACGTAGCGGGAGTGTTTGACGGGTTTTTCGAAGTGGGTCTGGGTGACCACTTCGATCATCTTCATGATAAAGGGTGCATGAAGACACCCTCTGAGAGGAGACCAGGAAGCACGGACGATCTCTTCCCAGATCATGTCAAACACATTGATGCGGGCGAGACTGTTTGGAGCAAGGAGGAGGAGGAAGACTCGACTCTCCCCAAGGACGTTCATTTGATTTCTGCCCTTCGGGAGAACGGTCATTCGGGACAAAGAATTAAGGTACCTGTAGTACCTATGCATGTTAGCGGTCGTCCAGAACTCCCGCTCAGTAGAGACATGAATAAATTCCGTCTCTTCCCGCATGGGCAGCCGAATGTTATGCACTCGCATGTTGCTGCCCTGAATATCTGCATCAGAGAAGCCCAGAATATGGGCAAAACGACGATAACTGACTTTGTGCCAGTTACCCTGGATGAAGAAATACATGACTGGATAATCATACCCATCGGCTTCCTCATCTACTTTCTTTATCCAGAGGGTAGCATAGAACTGAGCTACCACCTCATCGTTCCAGGGGTATTCCATGGTCATAATGTTTCGTAACCCCTTTCTCTCTAAGTTTTCAAGAGCTGACGTCATGTCAGCATCTCCCATATTCTCACAACCCTCCCAGTCAATAAACCTATGTCTGACGACTGGGTGTTTCTTGGAAAGAATGACAGAATTGTAGAAGTCAGCCTGGAAAAGATTCCAGAACCGAGGGTCCTGGACACCAGGATGACGAGGAGTGAGAGTAGGGTTGGTGAACCTCAGGCGCTGAAGGGTGTCTATTCCCTTCAGAGTGAAGTCGACGGGAGGTTCATGCGGACCGCGGCTGACGTTCGCCGGATGCATGTGCAGTCCGGTGACGTAGAGAGCATCAGGCGCCGGAAGGTCGACGAAGTCGTCGAAAGCCCCATCCTCCTCCTGGCAGGGAGCATACCCAGAGGAAGACGTGCTACGACGAGGACGAGAGGCGCCAACCTTGTGGCGTCTCCCGCGAGTCGGCTGCGAGGGCATGGAAGAGCCCTCACCATCCATCCGACCAGAGCCACGTCCTCTCTTAGAGAGAGAGCGACGAGACAGAGGAGAGGGGACGGGAGATTCCTCCTGAATCTCGTCCGAGTCGCTGCTAAACTCAATCACTGAAGGGTTGCGACGACGCACCATGATTGAAAAAGTGGTGAACTGGTTGAGGTGTGTGAAAGAGAGGCTCTAAATGTTGTGAAGCGACTAAGGCGAGAGTGGATGAAGTGGGAGAAGAGAAGGGGAGTGTCAAATATATATAGGCAGTTGAGCTGGTCCTCAGGACCGGTTCAACCGCCCCCATGGGCCAGTTCAACTGGTTCTGACCAGTGTGGTCAGAGAGCCAGAAACAGCAGAGGGAAGACGCCAAAAAATTCAAATTTCTGACGCAGGATTCTGAAAAAGTGTACTGCAGAGATTCCATGCGCCCAAAAAAAATCAAAACCAAGTGTCTGCGCAGATGAGACCGGACGGCAAAAGAAAAAGAACTGCGCAAAAGAAAAGTTCTGCGCGCCCTGTATCCCTCACACTGCTGCACGGAAGTGACAAAAAAATAGTTTCCTTGCTGCGCGGGTGACACAGCGACCGGTCACAAGAACAAAAGGCTGCGCACACGGCAGTAGAGTGTGGCTGTGACAAAAAAACTGTGCGCGCAGCTGCTGTTGACCGGAAGCGACTGGACAGAAAAAAAATCGCTGGCGCCCCTGACACGCATGCATGGCTGTGAGGAGAAGGGACCAAACAGAGAGAAAAAGTCTGCAGCATGGCGCGCGGGCTGAGCAGAAGCGTCCAAAAAAAATTCTGCGCGCGCCCAGCAGAGGAGAAGTGACCGGACAGAACAAATAAAAAAATTGGCGCGCACTTACGCTGCTGAGCGGCAGCAGGCAAAAAAAAATCTGCGCGCCCAGCAGAGGAAGTGACCGGTCAAGAAGAAAAAAATGATGTGCGCCCTGCAGAGTGGATTGGACTGGACAAAAGAAAAAAGGTGTTGCGCGCCCTGCAGGATGCGACCGGATTAAAAAATTTGCACGCTAGGCTGCCAGCAGAGATGGAAGCGACCGGTCAATAAAGAAAAAGATGCTCCGCGACTGAAAAGGCTGCAGCTGACAGACCTGCGCGGACAGACCTGCGCGGACAGACCGGTCAGAGACCGGTTCAACCGGTCCACTATGCCAGTTCAACCGGTATTAACCAGGATGGTCCTGGTAAAAACTGGTTAAAACAGCTGAGCTGAAGTTCAGCTCCGAAGTTCAGCTGGCCTCCTCCAGCTGAACTAGTTCAGCTGGTCAAGCCAGTTGAGCCCAAAAAAAATTAAGCACTAAAATTCATTCGAATTTTAACATTTTCACCAAGTTTTTGAAAGATCATTACAAAGCTTTAAAACTATCAATCAAAAATAGTGAATCAAACAATTTTTGTGACCGTTTTCAAGTTAAGTTACGAGAATCCAAGATATTTAATTCACTCCTAAGAAAGCAAAACCTAGTCTCATCGAGGGGTTTTGTGAAGATATCGGCTAGTTGATTTTCGGTGCTCACATGAAACAATTCGATATCTCCTTTGGCTTCGTGGTCTCTCAAGAAATGGTGTCTGATGTCAATATGTTTAGTTCTAGAGTGTTGCACAGGGTTGTTTGCAAGTTTTATGGCACTCTCATTGTCACACAAAAGTGGAATTTTGTTAAACTCACAACCAAAGTCTCTAAGGGTTTGCTTCATCCATAACAACTGTGCACAACATGCCCCAGCTGCTATGTACTCAGCTTCTGCAGTGGAAAGTGCAACACAATTTTGTTTCTTGGAACTCCATGATACTAAGGATCGCCCAAGGAATTGGCAAGTCCCAGTAGTGCTTTTTCGATCTACTTTGCAACCGGCATAATCTGAGTCAGAATAGCCAAGTAAATCGAAAAGGGAGCCTTTGGGATACCATAATCCTAGGTTTTGGGTGTGAACTAAGTATCTTAGAATTCTCTTAACTACTACAAGATGGCAATCTTTAGGATTTGCTTGAAAACGTGCACACATGCAAACACTCAACATTATATCAGGTCTAGATGCACATAAGTAAAGCAGTGATCCTATCATTGATCTATATATTTTTTGATCTACAGGTTTACCTTCCTCATTTAGGTCGAGATGTCCATTTGATGACATTGGAGTCTTGGCGTGTTTTGCTTTTTCCATGCCAAACTTCTTGAGCATATCTTGTGTATATTTGGTTTGGCATAGAAAAGTACCTTCCTTGAGCTGTTTGACTTGAAATCCCAGGAAGTATTTAAGCTCACCCATCATAGACATCTCAAACCTGTTCGTCATTACTTTGCTAAACTCTTCACAAAATTTTTCATTAGTACTACCAAATATAATGTCATCAACATATACTTGGCACACAAATAATTCATTGTCAACTTTTCTAGTAAATAAGGTAGAGTCAGCTTTTCCTATTGTAAACCCATTCTTAATTAAAAAATCTTTAAGACAGTCATACCAAGCTCTAGGGGCTTGTTTAAGCCCGTAGAGTGCCTTGTGAAGTAGATAAACATGATTTGGCTTCTTTGGATCTTCAAAACCCGGTGGTTGCTCCACATATACTCTCTCTTGTAGTGGTCCATTTAGAAATGCGCTCTTGACATCCATTTGATATTGCTTGAAATCATGGTTAGTAGTATATGCAATTAATATTCTAATTGATTCTAACCTTGCTACCGGCGCATATGTTTCGCCAAAATCAAGTCCTTCCACTTGAGTGTAGCCTTGGGCAACCAACCGTGCTTTGTTTCTTGTAACCACGCCATGTTCATCTTGTTTGTTCCTAAAGACCCATTTAGTCCCAATCACATTTTGTTTGGGTCTTTGGACTAAGGACCAGACTTCATTCCGGGTGAAGTTGTTCAACTCCTCTTGCATGGCAATTATCCAATCCGGATCACCCAATGCTTCTTCAACCTTAAGTGGCTCAAGAGAGGAAACAAACGAGTAAAATTCACAAAAATTAGCTAAACGAGATCGAGTCATTACCCCTCTCCTGATGCTACCCAGGATGTTGTCCACCGGATGATCCCTTTGAATTGTATGATGGACTCTAGGATGAGGCATTGATGGTTGTCTTTGTATTTGCTCCTCCTCATCATTCACTTGATCAAGAGGCACTTCACCATCAATGCTTTCGTGTTCATCTTCTACCACTGTTGGCATCCTTTGATGATTTTCTTCATGGATTGGATGACTTGAGGTTGATGGGTTTGCTTGGGTGGAGACTTTGTCACTCACCACCTTTGCACCCACATCAACAACCTCATTGGTCATCCAGAAAGTTCCTTCCTCATCATTCTTTTCTTGAGGTCTCACTTCACCTATTGCAAGTTTCTTTATGGCTTCACAAGGTAGTTCTTCATTTTCTGCAGTGACATTAGAAACATGCCCTTGCGAGCCATTAGACTCATCAAATGTCACGTCTATCGCTATTTCAACAAGACCGGTGGTATTGTTGAAAACACGATATCCATGCGCATTTGATGCATAACCAAGCAAGAAGCCCTCGTCCACTCTAGGAGCAAACTTTGAGCTCTTGACTTTCTTGTTAAGAATAAAACACTTACAACCAAATACTCTAAACTAATCAACTTTAGGTTTGTTACCGGTGAGAAGCTCATAAGCAGTCTTTTTGTAGATCTTAGGAAGATAGAGACGGTTGATTGCATGACAGGCGGTGTTGACCGCCTCTGCCCAAAAGTTGTCAGGTGTCTTGTACTCATCCAACATGGTTCTTGCAGCTTCAATTAGAGTTCGGTTCTTTCTTTCCACAACACCATTTTGTTGTGGAGTGTAAGGAACCAAGAACTCATGTTTGATTCCTTCTTCGCCTAAGAATTCTTCGACACCTGTGTTCTTGAATTCCGTCCCATTATCACTTCTCACTTTCTTGATTTTGAGCTCAAATTCATTTTGAGCTCTCCTCATGAATTTCTTCAATATTTCTTGAGTTTCACCTTTATCACTCAAAAAGAAAACCCAGGTGAATCGAGAAAAATCATCAACAATGACTAAACCATACTTACTACCACCAATGCTAATGTAGGCCACAGGTCCGAAGAGGTCCATGTGAAGAAGCTCCAATGGCCTCTTTGTTGTGACCACATTCTTTGATTGATGTGGGACTCCATGTTGCTTTCCTGCTTGGCATGCGCCACAAACCCTATCTTTCTCAAATACAACATTTGTTAGTCCAATGATGTGATTATCCTTTTGAAGTTTGGCCAAATTCCTCATACCGACATGGGCTAGCCGGCGATGCCATAGCCAACCCTTGTCGGACTTTGCCACTAAACAAGTCTCAGGCGTCACTTTACTTATTGTGAAATCAACAAGATAAAGCTTGCCCTTCAAGCGACCGGTAAAGGCAACTGAGGAGTCCTCCCTTCTAAGGATCTTCACATCCACATCCGAAAATAGACAATTATAACCCATTCCACAAAGTTGTGAAACGGACAACAAATTATAGCTTAAAGAATCTACCAATAAAACATTTGAAAGTGATTGTTGGTCAGAGATAGGAATTTTACCAATACCAATCACCTTACTCTTGCCACTATCTCCAAACACAATTTCTTGTGCTTCTTGAGTTAGTTGCAATGTATGAAACATGTCTTTCTCCCCGGTCATGTGATTTGTACATCCACTGTCAAGCACCCAACTTGACCCACCAGAGGAGTAGACCTGCAAAACAAGTTTAGGCTATGCTTTTAGGTACCCAAATTGAATTGGGTCCTACAGTGTTACTTATAGCCTTGGGTACCCACACACTCCTTTTCATGACTTTTCGTTTAGTGTAGGCACCCACATATTTCACAACCAATTTCCCTAAATCCCAAGTCAACATATAATCACAAAGATATGAGTGGGAAATGGGAGCATTAGATTTTTGTCCACTTGAGGATCCCACTTCCTTCATCTTACTCTTTGTGGAACTCAAGTTAACCTTTACCTGAGGTGACTTGTCATTTGAGGAGTGAATCCTCCCCAAGGCATCATATAGGGTGGTTCCCTCTATGAACTTGGGGGATCTCCACCCCTTATGCACTGTGCTAGGGTTTTCCTTGGATGAGTTGAACCCAAGCCCCCTTCTTCCATTGTTGGGCTTAAGGGACTTGTACTTGGGTTCAACTTTCTTTAACCCATCATTGCTAGAGCATCTTTTCAAAATTTCTTTGACCTTCACCTGTGGGCTATTCTTCCTTGCATGGTTAGTTAGACAACAAGAAGCATGATATTTGGCACAATGTTTGCAAGAATTATCATTTAAGCTAGACTTATATTCAAGTACTAAAGATGAGGCATTGATGTTCTTGCAATTTTCAAGTTGCACTTGAAGTTCTTGATTTTGAACATTCAAGCTTGACATGCTTGATTCAAGTGCATTCTTTTCATTTGCAAGATTAGCTATAGAGGTTTTCATGTTAATTACTTCTTTATCTTTATTCTCTATAGTTATCTTGACTAAAGAGACTTCCTTAGTTAAGACATCTAGCATTTCATCTTTATTGTGAAGAAATTCTTGAAGCTCTAGGTTTCTTTCCTTTTCAAGGATAAGCAAGTCTTCTTGAGCATCAAGAGTTGTTTTTCTTTTATCTAGCTTCTCCATTAATTTGGTGATAACATTGTATCCATTCAAGCCAAATTCTTTAATCATTTTATTTTTCATGGCAATTTGTTCATCATCATCATCATCATTTGGAAAATCATTACTAAATAAGGTTACCTTATCTCCTTTTGCCATGAGGCAAGTTGGAGTGTAGGAGTCGTCTTGTAGGTTGGTGAAGAGTTGCGAGCTTGATGTAGATTGGATGGCCATGTTTGCCACCACTTCCTCTTCCTCGGAGCTAGAACTCTCTTCATCGGAGTTCCATTCTTCACCAATATGGGCTTGACCATATTTCTTCTTCTTGAAGTATCCCTTGGTCTTGCCTCCCTTTTTGAACTTGTCCTTCTTGTATTCCTTCTTAGCTTCTTGTTCCTTCTTGTTAGGACAATCCGCTATGAAATGACCGGTTTGGCCACATTCATAGCATGCCCTCTTCTTTCCTTTCCTTTGGAACTTGTCATTTTTCCTTACAAATTTCTTAAATGTTTTGATGAACATAGCTGTGTCTTCATCACTTGAGCTATCTTCATCACTTGAGGTCTCGACCACTTTCTTTGCTTTGTGGTCTTTGTTCTTCTTGGGGTTGTCTTGTTCATTAGTGATCAAGGCATGAGAGTCCCTTGACTTGATAGGGGCTTCTTCGGACTCGTGTTGTTGAATCTTTGCAAATAATTGATGAGGCGTCATATCCTCATAGTCATCACGATCCCTAATCATCCTTGCAAGACTCTTATCCTTTTCTTTATATGCTCTCATGAATAATCTTGTGACCTTGGAGTCACTCCAATCTTCACTCCCAAGTACTCTTATTTTGTTGACCAACACCATCAACCGATCAAAGAGTGATTGAAGCGACTCACCCTTTGTCCAATCATATCTTGCAAGCTCACTTTCCAAAGCTTCAACTCTATGTCTCTTAGCTTTGGGATCTCCTTCATGTGACATTTTAAGAATATTCCAAATGTCACGGGCATCTTCTCTTCCTTGAACTTTCTGGTATTCTTCCGGACAAAGACTTCCTTTAATTATGCTCACTGCTTGAGTATTGCGATGAACCTCTTGCATCATTTTCGGAGTCATCTCTTCTCTTTGGGTGGGCTTATACATACCTACATTAACAATCTCCCAAAGACTAGGATGCACACCGATTAAATGCGACTTCATCTTGTCGGCCCACTCGTCATAGTTCAACTCACTAAGAGTTGGTAACTTTCCAAGTGGGGCGGAAGAGAAGTTGGGAATATAATTTCTAGAGTAATCGAATTGAACTTTGCTAAATTCGTTACCTTTGCTTTTGGTAGATGATCCTTCGGTGTTGAGACTTACCTTGCTCAATACCTTAGACACCAAAAGATCCACTAGATCGTCATTGTAATCAAATGTTCCCTTACCTTTATCTTCTTCGGCCTTTCTTCTTGATTCTTCTTCTTCGGCCTTTTTCTTAGCATCTTCCTCTTTCATTTTGAGGAACATTCTCTCGGCAATCTTCATGGCGAGGTCGAGGACCTTGGGGTCCACTTCCTCACCGGAAGATGTGATGGGGATTTCCTCGAGGAGAGGATCCACATGGTCCCGTTGAGTAGACATGATCGTTTCCTCACGCGGTTAAGCGTAAAACGAGGTACGAAGCTCCGATACCAATTGAAAGTAGCCTAGAGGGGGGGGGGTGAATAGGCTAATCTGAAAATTTTCACAACAAACTTCGAAAGATTGTTAGATACACAGTTCGACTGGTGCAGGCCGGTTCAACAGCTATGTGCGCAAGTTGAACCACTCTGAACCAATCCAATTGTTTTATAAACTTTAGACTAAAATCTACTCGAAAAAGTATTTCGCAAGTTCTTGAGAGAAGTAAGATATAGCTAAGTGAGGATGAAAAGATGAATATGTAAAGGCTATTTTACTTCTAGATAAGCTCTACGGAAAAATCTTTATGTCAACCTTGCAAGTAAAAATATCTCAAGTCAAAACAAGCAAGAACATAAGACACAAGATTTAATCCGAGGTTCGGCCACACCACAAAGGTGTACTACTCCCCGTTGAGGAGCCCACAAAGGGCCGGGTCTTTTTCAACCCTAATCCTCCAAAAGCCGACCACAAAGGTCAAGGCAATCTCTTCTTATCTTAGCTCAAAGAGCGGGTGATACAAACTTCTTAGGGTCGTCCACAAATTTGGAGACTCCCAAGCAACCTCAAAGATCTTGAAACCTAGGGTTTCAAGAACACCAAGAACGCACAAGAGGGGTTTGCACAAGCTCAAGTCTTTGTAAGAGAGATGGGAGAGGAAAACCAAATCGTGAGCACAAGCACAAACCTCACACCCAAGAGCTCCTCCAACAAGGTTGAATCTTGAGGAAGATTTAAGTGTGAGAGAGATGGAGAGATGAGTGCTTTGTCTCAAGTTAGGTGAGCAATAAATGAGCGAGTGTTCAGCCGTATTGAAGAAGAGAGAGAGAGGGGGTCTATTTATAGTCACGGCTCAAAAACTAGCCGTTTGACCAAAAACGCCGCTGAAAACCGGTTGAACCGCCCCCTAGGGCGGTTGAACCGCCCCCTGACAGGTTAGCAGTCTGTCTGCCAGTCTGACTGCCAGACTGACTGGCAGACTGACCTGCAGGCGGGTCAGACAGGCCAGGACCGGTTGAACCGCCCCCCTAGGGCGGTTGAACCGCCCCCTGACACCCCTGGCGACCTGACTGCCAGTATGACTGGCAGACTGCAGATCAGAAGTCAGAGGGTCAGAGACCAGTTGAGCTGCCCCCCAGGACCAGTTCAGCTGGTTTAGACCAGAGAGTTTTGGAGAGAAAGCCCCAGCTCAGCTGCCCTGGGGCAAGTTCAGCTGGGTATGGTCAGAGAGGTCCACAGCTGAAGTTGAAGTTCAGCTGGAGTTGAAAGTTCAACTCAGCTGAAGTCCAGCTCAGCTACAGCTAAAGAAGCCCATCACAGCTGAAGTTAAGTTCAGCTGGAAAGCTCAGCTGCGGTTGAAGAAGTTCAGCTGCTTTTCAGCAAGAACACTCTAGGTTTCTCAACCCAAACCATGGTCAGCCAAATAATGTTAAAGTGATTTTTGGTTTTCAAAAATAGCTTTTGAATTAGAGGACTTGAGCTATAGCAAACACCTGTACCTGTGCGGAAAAGAACAAGGAAGAATTACATCATGCAACACAAGATTTTACATAAATTTTATACGTCTGTTGCATGAAGTCCTTGGTGCTTCCTTAAGTTCCTGTTTCCTTCTAATCAAACACTGAGAACAAAAACTGTTAGTACCCTTATTTGTTTTGTCGTTAAATCACCAAAACCCTCACTTGGGGTTGATTGCACTTACAAAATCAGTTTGAATCCCGACTGAATCAGTATTTTCCAAAGAGCAATTTTGGCTAAGATAAACTTAAAAAGGTTGTACTACATACTCTCACTAAGGTTTAATAAGGGTAAAATAGAAGTTTTGGATCAAGGATTTTGAACTTTAGTACCAACACCAACCTTCTTTTTGCATCCCCTTGATAGTACGACGATTCTTATACTCAAGTTAAATAAAATATAATTAATAAAACTCCTTGAGTCATTGGTGTCTCATGTGTGATTTCTCCATGGTGTTGCTTCAAAAGGATCATAAACATCTTTGTCTCACCTTTTGAAGCAAACACAAATCGAGCATGTGACTTGAACCATTTCACCGTATATGAGCTCAACTCATGGCTTCAAAACCTTACTGATGCATCAACACAACATAACTCTTCATAGCTGATTAGTTCATCGACTTAGTGCAAGCACTCTATTATTCACCTTAGCCATGGTACCTCGGTCCACAAGTTGTCGCTTGACCTTCACCTTCGGTTAGTACCTTGAAGCCCTTTCCTAACTATCTTCAAAATATCAAGCCATTCTTTAGTCACATCATACTGAACATCCATTCAGAGAATCATTTCGTCAATATTGTGAACCTTGCTTGATTTTCATCTAAATATAAATGCTAAGATCAACCAAGCTCTAGTTTGATTCTCATAGAAGCATACATGGACTAATAGTAATATGGTCAAACCAATTCACGATTCCTCATATCATATTTATTTTGGCTTGACCAATCCTCTTAGTCATTTCAATCTCTATTCTGACCATAATTATGCATAGTGATTTCTCAGGTCTTATCCATATATTTAAACTAGTATAGAGATCATATTATATCCATTTGCATTACCCCGTTGGTTATTTAGCGTTGTGTTGAACCTTTGTTCACTAATCATTATGCACTATTCAAGTATGTTCATCATACTGAATCTCCTATTCAACACTTAGCAAACTTGTTAGACCTTTAAATGTGTTGTTATCCAAATCATCAAAACTCACAAAAGGGATGAATGCACTTTCACAACCCCATCTTCAGGACACAACTACACACAAGCACCAAACTGTAACACGCTCCAAGCAATACTACGATCAGCACTACACTGGACTAGGGTGCCGACCTGAACCAGAATAACTCACTATCTCAGATCCACCTTTGAGCCCCTTGTGGCTCACCATTTGGAGTGAGTCCGCGCTAACACCCTTGCCGAGCACAAATCTTATTGCCCCTGATTTTCAAAACCATAATAGTTGGTGTGCTAGGTAGGGGGTGGGGCGTTTTGCCTGGCCCCTTGCTAATGACACCCCACTCATCCGTCGACGAGCTCGGCCGAGGTGGAATCACCGACATTTGGTGAAAGGCAGAAAAGCAACGCCTCAAGATGCTTGTCATCGATCTTAGGCGATGCCTCAACAGCCGTGCCAACGCCATTCGGCGCCTCAGCAGTCGTCCCACACAAATCTTATTGAACTTCTTCCCTGACCACCATATTTCTTTTGTGTTAGCTAATCTCACTCGTTTCTCAGTTCTCTTCTTGAGTTAGGGTCGAGGTTAGGGTTATGGATCTTTTTTTATTACCCTAAGCTATCTAAGTTCTTTGATCTTCTTCTGTTCATATTCTTAGATATTCTAGTGGACTAGGGTGAGGGGAAAACGATGGACCTAGCGCTGATACCATTGTAGATCTCTCAGACCTTAGAGTCTCGTGTATTTCCTATATGACCATCTTGGTTCTTGGTGCTCATGAACTACTACCCTGGTGGGGTAGAGAGGAGGTGGGAGGAGTATACGGTCTACACCTTCGGGCCCGATTTGAACGGTGACAATATCGATCGTTGTCTAGAGCACCACCGTCTAGACTTGTATCTTCTCCTCCTTGCGATTTAGGGATCTAGGGTACGTTGGTAGCCAGCAAGGTAGAACCATTGGGGTCTACCTGCACCATAGAGTAGTTGGGTGTTTTACGATCATTTGGGTGCTAAAGGAGATTATATCCTCTTAGGAACTATGCTGACTAAGATTATAGGAGCATGAAACATTGACTTTCATGTCAGGCCTTATCTTGATTTATATAGCGTCTATGACCGAAAGCCACAACAATGAATGGGGTCGCGTCTCAAACTAGGACGTAGTTAATTAGGATAAACTTAGACTCGGTCTCCTTGATCGAGCTAGAGAACATGTCCAACCATAGGGACCATACTATGGTGAATCTCTATGCCTAGCTCCCTCGATGCTGACACTTGTGACAGTCTAGAGTCTAGATTCGATCTGCATGCCATCGAATGGAGCAGATGATGCATGAGGGAAGGGGACTAGAAGCAGCCAAGGGAGGGAGGACAAGTGGAAGAATCATGGATGCAGAGACAAACAAAGGAGTGTACGAGCTATAGACAGATGATAAATGACCTCTAGGACATCGACCCATTTTTGAGGATGCGAGATCAAATCTAACCCATCCAACGAGAGTGAGTGGTTTAGAGCAAGTTAACAATAGATCCTATAGTGGACTTTAAATCTTTGTCATGTCATCTAGAGACAACAATAAACACACTCATATAATTAAGTTAGCTATAAGGTTGACTCTTAGATTATTGTTTTGTCCTTTTCTCTTTCGTCCTTTTTGTTTTGGAGTGCGTGCAACAACCAGATTGCATGATAGTTTACATCTCCTACTTCTTATGTTTTTCCCATCCACATAAACAAAAATATCATATAAAATAGGCTTATAAACCATTATTACACTTGCTATTAATGGACCGGACAGTGGTTAATGGGCGAAATGGATATATCTGCCACATGCGGAATGGCAACACTTCCTTTTGAGATGACCCTCATTAGAGATGGCAATGGGTATATACTCGTCGGGTAGTGGCATTCGATACCGGTACATATCACAAAAACCATACCCATCAGGTTATCCATATACACTCGCGGGTATAAAATCTTAACCATGCCCATACCTGCGTGGGTAATTTGACCCGTCGGGTAACCCGTACCCGTTAAGAACATCTCAAATTATATTATTCCAATCACTCAAAATGTCAAATAAAAACTCAAAAAATAAGTTTAACTTGAAATATTATGAACCATATGATTACACAACGTGATAGTTAAATAAACAATAGCCAAAGGAGAGTTTTATTTTAACTAAGATGGATTTTTTTAGATAATAATAGTTGTATGATGTGTATATTTCACCCACGAACATGTGGGTATAGATAATACCCACCCATACTTGTTTACTAAATAGGTAGAAATTGTTGCTCATTAACATATCCGTGGGTGTAGAAATCATCTATACCACTTATATATCGGGTAAAATCCGTCGGTTAGGGTATCCATTGTCATCTCTAACCCTCATGCAGTCGTGCATGTGAAAAAAGAGCTCACGGTTCTGTTTTATCAAAAGAAAAAAAAGACCTCACAGTTTCGAGTCCATCAAGCCGTCACGGTTAAACAAGCGCTTCGACGAGGCCGGGCCTTGGGCGAATTGCGGCCCATATAGGCGTTCAACTGCATGACAAAGCAAGCGCGGTCACGTCCGAGATGATTTTTTACTTCTTGTCGTGGGCCGTGTCCAGTGGGTGATCCTGTCTCTGACGGTCTGACCCGTCGCCTCCCTCTCCCCTTGACGTGCGGGTGCGGCTCCTCCTCGCCGACGGCGCCAGCGCCGCCTACCTCGCCCTCTCGGCATAGACCGGCGGCGGTAGCTGCATCTTCGAGTCCGCAGGTGCTGGCTTCTCACTCGGCAGCCCCCCTCCCCGCTCCTCTTCCTCGCACGTCTTCGCGTTCCAACGGATGTGACATTTCCTCGCGAATCCACGGCTCCTCGGATGGGATGGTAGGTCTGGTTGGGCTCGTCGTTGTCCCAGGGCCTAAGAGAGCGTCCTCCTAATTCTGTGCAATACTTTTCTTTTTGACGACTGAGAGCCTCGAATCCTCCTATTATTATGCATTAGAGTTTTTTCTGACTGCTCCACGCGCCGTTCCCCTTGGAAATTTCGACCGCTTACACGTCTGGTATCATTCCTTCCTCCCGCTCGCTTCGCTTCCTTGCCCTCGCTGCTACCCCACGAAAATTCTCGAATCCCCCCCGAACCCAAGGGCGGCAGAGGAGTCGTGCTCCGGTGACGGGCTTGGTTTCGTTCGCTTCCCTCTCGCAGTCTCGCTGCTGATTCGCCGCCCTGTTCGCTTGTTTCTCATGTTCGGAACGCGGTTACTCTCTGTGGGTTTCGTCGTCTTCTCTGCTGTTTTTTTTTTTCGTGGGAGATCGGTGGCATTTTAGTGGCGGAACCTGGGGCTTCTCGCACGAATCGTTTGCAGCGGGGCGCAAGTGCTCTTGAGATGGAAGTTGAATTGCATCTGTTGATAATTTCTATCCCATCCTCCCCTTTTTGGGAGAGATTGGGGGTGCATTCGGACCATTTCCTTCGTCTTTTGCAGTATGTTATTTTGCGTTAGCCCTATGATTGGTTCAATTGCATACCCTATTGTTGATACACTGTTTTCATCTGGATTTTTTGTGCTAATTTTGAAGGGTGAACATCATGGTCAATTTTGCGTATACTTCACATCTAGTCCAATCTGTGTATATGGTACTCCGACCAAGTCTTGTACAAGTGCAATTCTCCATGCACCTAATCTCTTAGTCAATGTTCAACTTGTTTGGACCTATAACTTCAGAGCTTTGGTCTTTACTTTCACATTTTCTAGCTCCATATGGCTTCTTTGCTGTGCCGCTGCTGAAACTGTACTTAATTCACATTCTGTATTTCTTGACTGTTGTGGTGATTGAAGTGGTTGCAGTGAAAACTAGAAGGGAAGAACAGCCTCCTAATGGATAGGAACAACGAACTGGAAGAGGTGGTCCCAAATGACTCGGACCCTCTTATTGGGAGGGAGAACAGGGAGTCAGAGTCATCGGTAGAGCTGTCACCGCCACAGCCAGCAACTGTGAACCTGCTGGAGATTGAGGATGAAGAGACCGACGGCTCTTCTGCTGCGTGCTGCCGCATTTGCCTTGAGAATGAGTCTGAGATAGGTGATGGTCCCTATGATGCTACCTCAGTGCATTTTTTGTTATGTCAGTTAGTTCACTTTATTTCGATTCAGAAATGCTTCTGCCTGGTGTTAATCTTCTTTCTGGTTGTAACATGTTCAAAAATATGAAGAATACTCATACCTTTGATTTGTTACTTACCTCGTCAATTGGTCTAATAAAATTCTCTGTACTGCATTTACTGTGTGACTAGAGAATATGATATGGCTTGGCCATACTGCCATAGGATACATGCAACAAAATAAGACCAGGAATGTTAGTTTGCTCATGTTGAACAACAACCAATTTGTAATTCAACCTTGGTATGTGAATAAATTGAAATTTATTGCCTGTTTATCAGGATTCATGATGCATATTGGGCTAACATTTGTTTTGGGTAATTGAACCTATAGAAATGATGGATACAATATATTGGTTGGGTGCTTCAGTTTTCTATCCCTATCCAGCCAACAAATGATGTAACTGAGCTTGTCATTCTTCTTTTAATGTTTTTGCAGGTGATGAGCTAATATCACCTTGCATGTGCAAGGGAACTCAGCAGTTTGTTCACCGTTCTTGTCTTGACCACTGGCGATCTGTTAAGGTACACCCAGTGCTTTCATAACATCTTCCATATCAATTTCCTTCAAGGACATTATATGTGCTGTGTGCTTTTCAATTATATTGCCAACACTAATGCCATTAGGTTGGTAATTGCTAATGAAGACTCTTTGTGGGGTAACTGGAACATATTACATAGAAAATATACACAAGGCAGTGCTGGAGTAGTTGAAGTTTAAATGGAGATTAAGGCATCTATTGTTGGTCAGGTACTCAGGTCATGTGTAATGAGCAAGAAATGGCAATGCTGCATAGATGTTAGGTTTTGTTTTTCTCTGGTGGTAGTAGATGATTGTGTTCCTGCAATGCACAAGAACCCAAGCTTTTTTTTCTTCATTAACCAATTTTTTTCTTTCAAATGGCAGATTTTGACACAAAATCAGATTTTTGACATGTACTGGCAGTACACTACTTGTTAGAAGTTGAGCCGCATCTCTTCAAGCTATTTTTTTCAGCTTGATCTGGAGGTTAAACTGTAGAATGCATGGTCTTGGCTGCCATTTCTGTGTCACGTAAAGTCTAGCTGCACTAAACCTTCTATTGAAGTGCTTGAACTTCTGCTCCTTAGTGGCCTTAGTGATTCTCTTTGCTCTTATTTCCTAGTTTGATGTCATGGGTATTCAAATACAGTATCTTAACTTTTATCTTTAAGCTGTCCTCTATTTATGTGGAATCAATGGAGAATAAAGTTATGTACTAGTTTTGATTTTCATATTTCATGATTTTGTAGGAAGGATTTGCATTTTCACACTGCACAACTTGCAAAGCTCAGTTTCATCTTCGAGTGGAAACCTGGGAGGATAACTCATGGCGTAAAATGAAGTTCAGGATCTTTGTTGCAAGGGATGTTCTACTCGTGTTTCTTGCTGTACAGCTTGTAAGTCTTTTAACATTTCAAAGCACTTAAGTTACACATGTGCTTCTTTTACAAAACAAATCTCATAGCTTTACTTTTAGAGATGCTTACATTATGATTCATCCTATGCAACTTATATCATGTTACAAATTTGAAAGTTATTCTATGCCTTAAGTATAATCTATTTCAATTTTTTCTACTTGTTCAGTTAAATAACTAGAAGTAATGAAGTTGAATTTATTTGCTGTTTTACCCAACCCATGGGTAAAGCTGTGATTCATCCTATTGTAACCTATATCATGTTGTTACATTTGAAATGCTATTATATCAAGTATAATCTATCTCATCCTGTCTAGTTCAGTTTAATAATGAAGTCATGAATTGAATTTGTTTGCTTTCACTCGACTCTTGGGTATAAGTTATATGGTGAATATTTGTAAAAGAAACACTTAGCTGAAGAAACATTTTGCGATGTCATAGGACAATATGTTTTGCTATCAATTTTTTAGCAACTGAAAATCACTTAATCACATTTTTTCATTGTCACAGACTATTGCTATCATCGGTGCGATTGCATACTTTTTAGACAGGGATGGAAGTTTCCGGAACAGTTTTAGCGATGGTTGGGACCGCTTCTTGTCAAAGCACCCAATACCCTTCTACTATTGCATAGGTAAGCAAATTGTCTGTTTTCGTATCCATTGTCATGGTGCATCTGTATTATTGTTGATGTTTCATTTTAGCTATTTACAGATGAACTTATTATGCCTTTGATAAAAAATGACTGTTTGAAATGTAGGTGTTGTGGTTTTCTTTGTGCTGCTTGGATTCTTCGGGCTGATAGTACACTGCTCATCCTTCAACGACAACCAGGATCCATGCCTAGCTGGGTGCCGGAACTGCTGCTATGGTTGGGGCATCCTAGACTGCCTGCCTGCTTCCCTGGAGGCATGCTTTGCCCTGGTTTTGGTTTTCGTCGTTGTGTTTGCCATCCTTGGCATCGCCTATGGCTTCCTCGCTGCAACCATGGCGGTCCAGAGGATTTGGCAGAGGCACTATCACATCCTGACCAAAAGGGAGTTGACAAAGGCAAGCAACTTCCTTCTGTAGATCAGTACTTTTATAGTATTAAGGACAAGCAATATGTATATTCACTTGAACCATTCAAATTATAAGCGTTGAAGCACGTCAATCATGTGAAGATCTTAATTATTGCACGGCTAATTTTTGGAGGCAGCTGAACCTTTCACTAATGATATGCAGGAATACGTGGTGGAAGACCTTCACGGCAACTACACAGCGCCGAAGCTTGATCCGGAGCATGAGGAACGGCTGAAGATGCTGAAGCTTCTTTAGAGAGAAAGAGGTGCACGCCTTCCTGTATCCGTGGCAAGTGCATCAACATGGGGCAATCCTCTCTGCGTGCCAGATTAGGGAATGGTCATCCCATAACACTGTACAAAATGATGAAATCCTGCTTGGACTTGTATGAATTCTCTATCAGACGAAACAAACAGAAGTTCTCAGTTTTACCTTCTCGGTAACCTTCCTCGACAACTTGGTCTCCGAAAGTGTACGTGTTCTTCTTTACTCTTTCCCCTTTTTTTACAATTGAAAGTTTGTTGTCTGAATTGATCTAGCGATTTCAATGATTTCAATACCTTTTAGCGTCCGAAGCGAAGATCTCTTACAATGTGCGGTTTGTGTAAGTACTGTGGTAATATGCATTCTCATACCATTCTAGTGCCTTTCGCAGTTATTCATTTGGTAGATAGGGATCCATGGGAGAGGAATTCTTTTGCTATTCACCAAACCAGGGATCACGAGGGGATCTAGATAATTTTGAGATAATTTTGAATAGCAGGAGGATTTCCCCTATGGATTCCCTTGTGATCCCTATCCATCAGATGAGCCCTTAGGGCTAGTTTGAAAGCCACAAAATTGAAGAGGATTGGAGAGACTAAAATCCACTCCTTATTCAATTTTGAATGAGGAGGAGATTTTAGCCTCTCTAATCCCCTCCTAGAAGGAATTGGAGGGGCTAAAATCTCCTTCTTATTCAATTTTGAATAAGGGCTCATTTGGTAACTAGGGATCACGGGAGGATTGGAGAGGATTGAGGGGAAAATTAGTTCATTTCCCCCTCAATCCCCTCCAATCCTCTCGTGATCCCCTTGTCACCAAATTAGCCCTAAGAAGGGGATTTTAGTCCCTTCAATCCCCTCTGGTTTTGAGACTCCCAAACTAATCGTAGGGCTACTTTGGAAACTTTAAATCCCCTTCGAATGGAGGGGATTGAGGTGGAAATAAACTAATTTTCTCGCCAATCCACTTTAATCCCGAATCCCGAAGGGGATTTCAGTTTCCCCCAGTTATTCTATTCCCTCCTCTTATAATCGTTTTAATTTTTGGAGTTAGAACGTCTCAAAGTTTGATCAAACTTACACAATAAGATAATAATATTTATGATAGCAAATAATGCTATTAGATTCTTCATTAATTATATTTTTATAATATATCTATTTAATGCTATGCTTTTGTTTTTTCTCTATAATTTTAGTTATGTTTTTTATAATTACAAATAAAATTTAAGATGATTTGATTAAAATAATTTAAAATTAAAATAGAGAAATGTTAGAATAATTTAGAATTGAATAGAGAAGAGTAGGATAACTTAAAATTTATAATATAGAATGGAAATAAAAACTAGGGGCGTGTTCGGCTGGCTTGTAGCCGACACTGTTGCAGCTGTTTGGACTGCTGCAGCTGCAATCCATAGAGAGAAAAATACTGTAGAAGCCGCAGCCGCAGCCGGATTGCAGCCGCAGCAAGCCGCAGCGAACAGCCTGTAGAATGTTTTATAATTTAAAATAGAAAATGTTTTTGTCGAGCATGACATAGGATGGTGGACGTGTTAAATTTGTACACAAGTGAGAGCTAGACAATTATAGAGGTTCAGTCCGTATTATGTGTAATATCCTATATTCTATTATTACTCATCAATTGATTAATTAATCAATTGATGAACACAAGAGATCCTACATTTTATTACTACTCATCGATCGATGAAACACAAAGAATGAAGATTACAAGCTCAAATACTCGTCTGCATTAAGTTCTTTGCTATTCAGATCCCTTCAATTCTCTCGTCATCAAATCAGCGTCTTAATCCACCTTTCTATAGGCCCATCAGCATCAAGATATTTTAGCTCTTTCTCACCCTCACTTTTATAATCTTGGATTAAGGCTGTCTCGAGCAACGTTCTCTAAATTTCATCCCCTAAAGGAATATTCTGTCCTTTACAGCACACTCTAAAAGATTTTTATCCTCTATATCTTCCCCATCTCCAGCAACGTTCTCTAAATTTCGTCCTCTATATCTCATCCTCCATATTCTTTGTAACCATATTAACAGAAATTATCTTCATCATTTTTTATCGGATCAAATAAATTGATCGTTAGCATTTTACGAATTATTGCATATGTAAACTATTTCGACAATATGGCAAAAAAAAGTACTCCAATTAACAGCATAATCAACACCTAGAGCAGACATCAACAGCACACCCGACCAGTGACACATTATTGTAATTGTTTGCTATCTGATCATGTTTCGTAAAATAACTTGTATTGGGCATCGATTATGTCTGTATTCTGCTATATAGACATTACGTTGAACATGTGATATGCACTAGATGGGGATGGTGCTCCTGCGTGTACGTCTCCTCCAAGAGCATTTGTCTTCCTTGCTGTGCTCCTATAGATGGCCGTGCACCATGGCGGGGGATGCGAGGATGACTAGGAGCATGACGAGCAAGACGACCGAGACAAACCTGCGTCCCCGGTGGCCGCGCACCCGTCCTCCTCGTCGGTGGTCACGCAGTCGTTCGTCCAGCCGGCAGCCGCGCGTGCTCTTCTCCTTCCGATGAGCTGTCATGCCTGCGTTCTCGGTGGTTGCGCGCCCGTCCTCCTCGTCGGTGGTCGCGCGATCGTCCGTCCAGCCGGCAGCCGCACGCGCTCTTCTCCTCCTTTCGATGAGCTGACGTGCCTGTGTCTGAAAGTCGACTAGAGGGGGGTGAATAGGCGGAATCTGAAATTTACAAACTTAAGCACAACTACAAGCCGGGGTTAGCGTTAGAAATATAGACGAGTCCGAAAGAGAGGGCAAAACCAAATCACAAGCAAATAAGAAAGGATGGCATGGTGATTTGTTTTACCGAGGTTCGGTTCTTGCAAACCTACTCCCCGTTGAGGTGGTCACAAAGACCGGGTCTCTTTCAACCCTTTCCCTCTCTCAAACGGTCACTTAGACCGAGTGAGCTTATCTTCTCAATCAAATGAGACACTAAGTCCACTACAAGGACCACCACACAATTGGTATCTCTTGTTTTGATTACAAGTGTTATGGAAACAAGAATGAGGAAGAAGAAAAGCAATCCAAGCGCAAGAGCTCAAAAGAACACAAATGTCTCTCTCTAGTCACTAATTTGTTTGGAGTGATTCCGGACTTGGAAGAGGATTTGATCTCTTTGTTTGTGTCTTGTATTGAATGTTATAGCTCTTGTATGAGGTATGAATGCTGAAAACTTGGATGCCATGAATGTGGGGTGGTTGGGGGTATTTATAGTCCCAACCACCAAAATGGTCGTTGGGGATGGCTTCTGTCGACGGGCGCACCGAACAGTCCGGTGCGCCACCGGACACTGTCCGGTGCGCCAGCCACGTCACCCAACCGTTAGGGTTCGACCGTTGGAGCTCTGACTTGTGGGGCCATCGGACAGTCCGGTGGTGCACCGGACAGGTCCTGTAGACTATTCGGTGCGCCTTCTGGCGCATGCTCTGACTTTTGCGCGCGCAGGCGCGCACTGTAGCGCATTTAATGCCTTCGCAGACGACCGTTGGCGCGAAGTAGCCGTTGCTCCGCTGGCACTAGGGCTGGAAAAAAAGCTCGAGCTCGACGAGCTGGCTCGGGCTCGCAGCAGCTCGGCTCGGCTCGGACCGGCTCGACGCTCCGAACGAGCCCGAGCCGAGCCTGTTTTTCTGGCTCGTGAAAAGAGCGAGCCAGCTCGGCTCGGCTCGGTGCAGCTCGCGAGCTGGCTCGTGGCTCGACCCAACAATAATTTGTTACATAAAATCTTAATTAGCATATAATATTAATAACGAGTAGACAATTAATTTATGTTATTTGAGATTACTATACAAAAATAATCTGTTTTATATATTATATTAGTGATATATCTATTTTACTAATTTAAAATATGTTATTTAAAATATTTTTAAGATTTTATATTATAATTTAGAGAGCAGATTTAATTTTATGCCTAGGCTCGTTGGCTCGGCGAGCCGGCTCGCGAGCCAGGAGCGAGCCGAGCCGAGCCGCTTTTTCGAGCTCGTGAGATGAGCGAGCCGAGCCGAGCTCGGCTCGTTACATGAGCGAGCCGCAGCGAGCCGAGCCGAGCCGAGCTCGGCTCGGCTCGTTTCCACCCCTAGCTGGCACACCGGATAGTTCGGTGCTACACTGGACAGTCCGGTGAATTATAGCGGAGCGGCCTCCCAATTTCCCGAAGCTGGCAAGTTCAGCATCGATCTCCCTGGTGCACCGGACAGTCCGGTGCGCCAGACCAGGGTAGCCTTCGGTCCAATTTGCTCCTTAGTTTTGAACCCTTTCTTTTGACTTGTATTGGTTTGTTGTGAACCTTTGGCACCTGTAGAACTCATAATCTAGAGCAAACTAGTTAGTCCAATAATTTGTGTTAGACGATTCAACCACCAAAATTCATATGGAAAAGGTTTGATCTATTTCCCTTTCAATCTCCCCCTTTTTGGTGATTGATGCCAACACAAACCAAAACAAATATAAAAGTGCAGAATTGAACTAGTTTGCATAATGTAAGTGCAAAGGTTGCTTGGAATTGAAACCAATATTCTTATTTCAATAGACGTGCGTGGATGGTTTTCTTCTTATTTAAAATTTTGGACCACTCTTGCACCACAAGTTTTGTTTTTGCAAATAGTCAAAGGTATATGAATAAAATTGAAGAAAGCATTTTCAAGATTTGAAATTTTCTCCTCATGTCTCAAATGCTTTTCCTTTGATTTAAACAAAAACTCCCCCTAAATGAAATTCTCCTCTTAGTGTTCAAGAGGGGTTTGCAAGTTTTGAAGATACTACTTTCTCCCCCTTTTGAACACAATAAAATATCAATTTGAAAAACTTCATTTTTAAAATTTTGGTGGTGGTGCGATCCTTTTGCTTTAGGCTCATACTTTCTTCCCCTTTAGCATGAATCGCCAAAAACGGATACTTGTAAATGAAATATAAGCCCTTATTCAAACTTCCTCCCCCTTTGGCAAACAAAAATATGAGTGAAGATTATACCAAAGTGGAGAATGATGCGGAGTACCGGCAAATACAATTGGAGTTGAGTGGAAGCGCCTTTTTTGCCGAATACTCCATTTCCCTTTCAGTATCTATGACTAAGCATAATAATACACTTAAAAACACATTAGTCATAGGCATAAAAGAGATATGATCAAGGGTATATAAATGAGCAATGTGTGCAAAGAATCAATCAAAATTCCTAGAATCAAGAATATTTAGCTCATTCCTAAGTTTGGTAAAGGATTGCTCATCTAAAGGCTTGGTAAAGATATCAGCCAATTGATCTTTGGTGTTTATATAGGCTATTTCGATATCCCCTTTTGTTGGTGATCTCTCAGAAAGTGATACCGAATGGCTATGTGCTTAGTGCGGCTGTGTTCAACGGGATTATCCGCCATGCGGATTGCACTTTCATTGTCACATAGGAGAGGGACTTTGCTAAACTTGTAGCCATAGTCCCTAAGGGTTTGCCTCATCCAAAGCAATTGCGCGCAACAATGGCCTGCGACAATGTACTCGGCTTCGGCGGTAGAAAGAGCTACTAAGTTTTGTTTCTTTGAAGCCCAAGACACCAGGGATCTTCCCAGAAACTGACAAGTCTCTGATGTGCTCTTCCTATTAATCTTACACCCTGCCCAATCAGCATCGAAATATCCTAATAAATCAAATGAGGATCCCTTGAGGTATCAAAGACCAAACTTACGTGTTTGAACTAAATATCTCAAGATTCGCTTCACGGTCCTAAGGTGAACTTCCTTAGGGTCGGCTTGGAACCTTGCACACATGCATACGGAAAGCATAATGTCCGGTTGAGATGCACATAAATAGAGTAAAGAACCTATCATCGACCGGTATACCTTTTGATCTACGGATTTACCTCCCGCGTCGAGGTCGAGATGTCCATTGGTTCCCATGGGTGTCTTGATGGGCTTGACATCCTTCATTCCAAACTTAGTGAGTATATCTTGAATGTACTTCGTTTGGCTAATGAAGGTGCCCTCTTGGAGTTGCTTGACTTGAAATCCTAAGAAATACTTCAACTCCCCCATCATAGACATCTCGAATTTTTGAATCATGATCCTACTAAACTCTTCATAAATAGATTTCTTAGTAGACCCAAATATGATATCATCAACATAAATTTGGCATACAAACAAATCATTCTCAATGGTTTTAGTGAATAAAGTAGGATCGGCCTTTTCGACTTTGAAGCCATTAGTGATAAGAAAATCTCTTAGGCATTCATACCATGCTCTTGGGGCTTGCTTGAGCCCATAAAGCGCCTTAGAGAGTTTGTAAACATGGTTAGAATACTCACTATCTTTAAAGCCGGGAGGTTGCTCAACATAGACCTCTTCCTTGATAGGTCCGTTGAAGAAGGTACTCTTCACGTCCATTTGGTAAAGCTTAAAGTCATGGTGAGTAGCATAGGCAAGTAGTATTCGAATTGACTCAAGCCTAGCTACGGGTGCATAGGTTTCACCGAAATCCAAACCTTCGACTTATGAATACCCTTTGGCCACAAGTCGTGCCTTGTTCCTTGTCACCACACCATGCTCATCTTGTTTGTTGCGGAAGACCCACTAGGTTCCTACAACATTTTGGTTAGGACGTGGAACTAAATGTCATATCTCATTTCTTGTGAAATTGTTGAGCTTCTCTTGCATCGCCAACACCCAATCCGAATCTTGAAGTGCTTCCTCTACCCTGTGTGGCTCAATAGAGAAAACAAAAGAGTAGTGTTCACAAAAATAAGCAACACGAGATCGAGTGGTTACCCCTTATGAATGTCTCCTAGGATGGCGTTCACGGGGTGATCTCGTTGGATTGCTTGGTGGACTCTTGGGTGTGGCGGTCATTTGCATCTCCCCCTTGATCATTGTCGTCTTCTTGAGGTGGCTCATCTTCTTGATCTTCTCCTTCATCATGTTGAGCCTCATTCTCATCTTGAGTTGGTAGAGATGATTGCATGGAGGAGGATGGTTGATCTTGTGCTTGTGGAGGCTCTTCAAGTTCCTTAGGACACACATCACCAATGGACATGTTCCTTAGCGCGACGCACAGAGCCTCTTCATCATCTAATTCATCAAGATCAACTTGCTCCATTTGGGAGCCGTTAGTCTCATCAAACACAATGTCAAAAGAAACGTCAACTAGTCCAGTGGACTTGTTAAAGACTCTATATGCCCTTGTGTTTGAATCATATCCTAGTAAAAAGCCTTTTACAGCCTTAGGAGCAAATTTGGATTTTCTACCTCTTTTAACAAGAATAAAGCATTTGCTACCAAAGACTCTAAAGTATGAAACATTTGGCTTTTTACCGGTGAGGAGTTCGTATGATGTCTTCTTAAGGATTCGGTGTAGATACAACCGGTTGATGGCGTAGCAAGCGGTGTTGACCCTTTCAAAGTCTCTTGGGTTTGAGATTTATCCTGTAAAAAGAATACCCAAGTGAAGCGAGAATAATCATCCACAATAACTAAACAGTACTTACTCTCGCCGATGCTTATGTAAGCGATCGAGCCGAATAGGTCCATGTAGAGGAGCTCAAGTGGCCTGTCAGTCGTCATGATGTTCTTATGTGGATGATGAACACCAACTTGCTTTCCTGCTTGGCATGCGCTACAAATCCTGTCTTTCTCAAAATGCACATTTGTTAGTCCCAAAATGTGCTCTCCCTTTAGAAGCTTGTGAAGATTCTTCATCCCAACATGGGCTAGTCGGCGGTGCCAGAGCCAACCCATATTAGTCTTAGCAATTAAGCAAGTATCGAGTTCAGCTCTATTTAAATCAACTAAGTATAGCTGACCCTCTAATACTACCTTAAAAACTACTGAATCATCACTTCTTCTAAAGACAATAACACCTGTATCCGTAAAAAGACAGTTGTAACCCATTTTACATAATTGAGAAACAGAAAGCAAGTTGTAATCTAAAGAGTCTACAAGAAAAACATTGAAATGGAATGGTTAGGTGATATAGCAATTTTACCCAATCCTTTGACCAAACCTTGATTTCCATCCCCGAATGTGATAGCTCGTTGGGGATCTTGGTTTTTTCGTAGGAGGAGAACATCTTTTTCTCCCCAGTCATATGGTTTGTGCACCCGCTGTCGATGATCCAACTTGAGCCCCCGGATGCATAAACCTACAAAACAGATTTAGTTCTTGATTTTAGGTACCCAAACAGTTTTGGGTCCTTTGACATTAGATACAAGAACTTTGGGTACCCAAACACAAGTTTTTTATCCCTTGTGTTTGCCCCCAACATACTTGGCAACTACCTTGCCTGATTTGTTAGTTAGCACATAAGAAGCATCAAAAGTTTTGAATGAAACATTATGATCATTTGATGCTTTAGGAGTTTTCTTCTTAGGCAATTTAGCATGGGTTGATTACATAGAACTAGATGTCTCACTCTTATACATAAAAGCATGATTAGGACCAGAGTGAAACTTCCTAGAGTGAATTCTCCTAATTTTGTGTTCGGGATAGCCGACAGGGTACAAAATGTAACCCTCGTTATCATGAACCATGAGAGTTTTGCCCTTAACAAAGTTGGACAATCTTTTAGGAGGGGCATTAAGCTTGACATTTTCTCCCTTTTAGAAGCCAATGCCTTCCTTAATACCAGGGTGTCTCCCACTATAGAGCATGTTTCTAGCAAATTTAAATTTCTCATTTTCTAAGTCATGCTCATTAATTTTGGCACTTAGTTGAGCTATGTGATCATTTTGTTGTTTAATTAAGGCTAGGTGATCATGGATAGCATCAACATTAATATCTCTACATCTAGTGCAAATAGTACCATGCTCAACGGAAGATGTAGAGGGTTTGCAAGTATTTAATTCAACAATCTTAGCATGTAAAATATTATTTTCATTTCTAAGATTGGAAATGGAAACATTGCAAACATCTAGTTCATTAGCCTTAGCAATCAATTTTTCGTTCTCATTTCTAAGGCTAGCAAGAGAGGTATTCAATTGATCAATCTTAGCAATTAAATTGACATTATCATTTCTAAGACTAACAATTGAATCATCACAAACATCAAACTTTTCAACCTTAGCAATTAATTTTGTATTTTCATTTCTAAGGTTGGAAACAATGTCATGGCAAGTACTTAGCTCACTAGTTAATTTTTCATTTTTCTCAACTTCCTGAGCATAAGCATTTTTAACTTTAACATGCTTTTTGTTTTCTTTAATTAGAAATCCTCTTGGCTATCCAAGAGTTCATCCTTCTCATGAATAGCGCTAATTAATTCATTAATTTTTTCCTTTTGTTGCATGTTTAAGTTGGCAAAGAGAGTAAACAAATTATCCTCATCATCACTAGAATTAGCCTCATCACTAGATGTTGCATACTTAGTGGAGGATTTGGATTTTACCTTCTTCTTCTTCCGTTCTTTGCCATGAGGCATTTGTGGCCGACGTTGGGGAAGAGGAGCCCTTTGTTGACGGCGATGTTGGCGGCGTCCTCATCGGAGGAGGAGTCGGTGGAGCTCTCGTCGGAGTACCACTCCTGGCAAACAGGGACATCGCCGCCCTTCTTCTTGTAGTACCTCTTCTTTTCTCTCATCTTTCCCTTCTTGTCGTCGCCCCTGTCACTATCACTAGATAATGAACATTTTGCAATAAAATGACCGGGCTTACCACACTTGTAGCAAACCTTTTTAGAACGGGGCTTGTAATCTTTCCTCTTCCTTTTTTGAGGATTTGGCGGAAGCTCTTGATGATGAGCGTCATCTCTTCATTGTCGAGCTTGGAGGCGTCGATGGAGATTCTACTTGGAGTAGAATCTTCTTTCTTCTCCTTCGTTGCTTTGAATGCAACGGGTTGTGCTTCGGGTACGAAGGAGGATGCGCTTTGCTCGATGATCTTTTTGGGGCCTTTGATCATTAGTTCAAAGCTCACAAATTTACCTATCACTTCCTCGGGAGACATTAGTTTATATCTTGGATCACCACGAATTAATTGAACTTGAGTGGGGTTAAGAAATACGAGTGATCTAAGAATAACCTTGACCATTTCATGGTCATCCCACTTGGTACTCCCGAGGTTGCGCATTTGGTTTACCAAGGTTTTTAGCCGGTTGTACATGGCTTGCGGGTCTTCTCCTTGGTTGAGCATGAAGCGACCGAGCTCCCCCTCGATCGTTTCCCTCTTGGTGATCTTGGTCACCTCGTCTCCTTCGTGCGCCGTTTTGAGCACGTCTCAAATCTCTTTGACGCTCTTCAATCCTTGCACCTTGTTATACTCCTCTCGACTTAGAGAGGCGAGAAGTATTGTGGTGGCTTGTGAGTTGAAGTGCTGGATTTGGGCAACTTCGTCCGAATCATAGTCTTCATCCCCTACGGATGATACCTGTACACCAAACTCAACAACGTTCCAAATACTAGTGTGGAGTGAGGTTAGGTGATGCCTCATTTTATCACTCCACATGTTATAATCTTCACCGTCAAAAACCAGTGGTTTGCCTAATGGAACGGAAAGTAATGGAGTACGTTTAAAAATGCGAGGGTAGTGTAGGGGAATCTTACTAAACTTCTTGCGCTCATGGGGCTTAGAAGTTACGAACGGTGCGTCGGAGCCGGAGGTGGATGACGATGAAGAGTCGGTCTTGTAGTAGACCACCTTCCTCATCTTCTTTTTCTTTTCGCCATTCCAATGCGACTTGTGTGAAGGGGATTCCTTCTCCTTCCCCTTGTTGCGGGACTCCCCCGATGGAGCCTTCCCGTGACTTGTAACGGGCTTGTCGTCGGTCACCATCTTCTTCTTGGCGTGTTCTCCCGACATCACTTCGAGCGGTTAGGCTCTAATGAAGCACCGGGCTCTGATACCAATTGAAAGTCGCCTAGAGGGGGGGTGAATAGGCGGAATCTGAAAATTACAAACTTAAGCACAACTACAAGCCGGGGTTAGCGTTAGAAATATAGACGAGTCCGAAAGAGAGGGCGAAACCAAATCACAAGCAAATAAGAAAGGATGACACGGTGATTTGTTTTACCGAGGTTCGGTTTTTGCAAACCTACTCCCCGTTGAGGTGGCCACAAAGACCGGGTCTCTTTTAACCCTTTCCCTCTCTCAAACGGTCACTTAGACCGAGTGAGCTTCTCTTCTCAATCAAATGGGACACTAAGTCCACTACAAGGACCACCACACAATTGGTGTCTCTTGTTTTGATTACAAGTGTTATGGAAACAAGAATGAGAAAGAAGAAAAGCAATCCAAGCGCAAGAGCTCAAAAGAACACAAATGTCTCTCTCTCTCTAGTCACTAATTTGTTTGGAGTGATTCCGGACTTGAGAGAGGATTTGATCTCTTTGTTTGTGTCTTGTATTGAATGCTATAGCTCTTGTATGAGGTGTGAATGCTGAAAACTTGGATGCCATAAATGTGGGGTGGTTGGGGGTATTTATAGCCCCAACCACCAAAATGGCCGTTGGGGATGGCTTCTGTCGACGGGCGCACCGGACAGTCCGGTGCGCCACCGGACACTGTCTAGTGCGCCAGCCACGTCACCCAACCGTTAGAGTTCGACCGTTGGAGCTCTGACTTGTGGGGCCACTGGACAGTCCGGTGGTGCACCGGACAGGTCCTGTAGACTGTCCGGTGCGCCTTCTGGCGCCTGCTCTGACTTCTGCGCGCGCAGGCGCGCACTGTAGCACATTTAGTGCATTCGCAGACGACCGTTGGTGCGAAGTAGTCGTTGCTCCGCTGGCACACCGGACAGTCCGGTGCTACACCGGACAGTCCGGTGAATTATAGCGGAGCGGCCTCCCAATTTCTCGAAGCTGGCAAGTTCAGCATCGATCTCCCTGGTGCACCGGACAGTCCGGTGCGCCAGACCAGGGCAGCCTTCGATCCAATTTGCTCCTTAGTTGTGAACCTTTGGCACCTGTAGAACTCATAATCTAGAGCAAACTAGTTAGTCCAATAATTTGTGTTGGGCAATTCAACCACCAAAATTCATATGGAAAAGGTTTGATCTATTTCCCTTTCAGCGTCCCTGGTGGTTGCGCGCCTGTCCTCCTCGTCGGTGGTCGCGCGATCGTCCGTTCAGCCGGCAGCCGCGCGTGCTCTTCTCCTCCTTTCGATGAGCTGTCGTGCCTGCATCCCCGGTGGCTGCGCGCCCGTCCTCCGGTGGTCGCGCGGTCGTCCTCCTCTCCAGTGATCTGCCACACGTGCGACAGCACAGGGTCCACGAACACGAATAGCGGACGCACAGTAGCCTTCCAGGTTTAGCGGTTCTGGAAGCCGACCTCTATTTTAGCGTTTGTTTTAGCGGACGTTGTTGGAGGCTTCCAGGACGGTGAGTTCCGCTACATATAGCGTACAGACTTGTTTACAGTTCCTTGTTGGAGACAGTCTAAGACCTTGCACCCGACCATTTATGACCCAACTATCCCATTCTTATCCTATTCTTACTCTCTCTCTCTCTCTTAGCATTGGTTTCATGGCTTAGGAGTACCGGTTTTGAATTGCTTTGCACGGAAATAGTCGTTGTAGGATCGTATCTCCACGGAAGTACCATTGTAGGATCTACTGTCGTCTACTACTATTATATTATACTACACAAGAATTGCCACCTTATTGAAGATCTTGTGTAGATTTAATATAATAGTAGTAGGCATTGTTACCTCGATTAAGGCTCAAGCATTTAGTGACTTTGTACCAGAATGGACATAAATACATACTTCGACTGAAACAAAGGTTTTAGATCGAGACGGTCAACTTCGATAGATCATTACAACTTGGTGGAGCTAAGGTAGTAGTTATTACCTACCCCCGAAGGCGAGCAATTCAAATATGCATTGCAAATGTGTTTTCCTACTTCAAAGTTTACCGGATATGAGTCTTTACTGCTCAGCATAAGTTTAGCCACTACACTTGGCATACGATGAATTCGAGTCCTCAGCGATTCTATGCTGGTGATCAATCAGGTGAACGAGGAGTAGACATGTAATGATGACAAGATGATTGCATGTTGACACGAAATTCACAAACTCGAAGAGAAATTTGATGGCATTGAGTTTTTGTATATAGTTTGAGCAAATTTTTTTTTGAGAAAGCTAGTGTGTTGGCAAAACTGGGATTATCAAGACCGCCAATCCCACCGGGTGTATCCCTACAAATAACCAAATATTATAAGGGTCTGATTATCCAAAAAAAAAAAGATGACATCTTTGTTGGCCGAGTCACCATTGGGTCAAACCTCAAAGGCCCCTAGAATATGACTGGACGAGGTTATGGTTATCTACTTAGATTGGCGTACTCCATTTATTTAGTACCTCATTCGGGCTTATGTGGTAATCATGCAGAAGCTGTAACAGCTATGGGAAAGGTTTTGTGCCGAAGTTTATTCTGGCTCAGTAGTAGCGATGCAAAGGATTTTGTGCATACATATGAATATTGTCGGTTTTTTGCCAATCAAGCTCATAATTCCCATCACATGGCCACTGTCAACCTAGTATCTCGATATAGTAGGGCCATTCAAACCTGTACAAGGATAATTCACACATCTCTTTGTGGCTTTACATAAATTTACAAAGTGGTCTCATGTATAAATATCTCAATTGAGCAAGAGATATGTTTGTAAAAATAGAGTTGGACTCGTGTATAACTCGATAACTGATTCAGTTCTATCATAAGCTTGATAACTGACTCGATGGCTATCATGTAGCGGTCATCTCTCATTGGTATAAAAGGAGGGGTAGAGGAATCCTCTAATCATTCGAACATACAACAACAGACTTATCATAAATATGACGTAGGATATTATCTTGCATTAATAACCTTATATTAAGAGCTGAACCTATTTAAATCCTCGTGTCTCTCGTGTATTAACCTTTACCTCTACCTCGTATATTTATTGTCAAACAATCTTTGGCATACACTAAAATCTTTGAACACTTTGTATACTAAAGACTTTGAATACGTCTTGACGTTTTCTTAGACACCGGCGGAGAGAAATTAGAATAACTTATAATTTAGAAAAGAGAGTAAAATTAGAGTTAAGGGTTGTCTTTTTAGGATTATAATCTAGTTAGATTATTATATACATACTCATAATTTAAAATAATTATATTATATAATTATTTTAAAAGTGACAATGATTTGAAATGATTTGTATTATATAATTTGGAAGTGACAATGTTTTGTAATTTAGAATAAAGGAAAGTTGTTAAAATAACTTGTAATTTAGAATTTAGAATAGAGGAAAGTTGAAATGACTTGTATTACTTATAATTTAACATTAGAATTTAATGTAGATAAAAAACAGAATGATTTATGATTTAGAATATAATTTAGAATGTAGAAAATATATTTAGAGCGGAAGAAGGTTGGAATGGATTAACTTGTAATTCAGTACACGGTCAATTACATCACAGTTTGCACGGTACATTATACTTAATCTATCTGCATCAGCTCTTACATCACAGTTTTCACTTGCTGACTCGCTCGTTAACTGAGCAGCAACATTAAGAAGCACATCCGGCTAGCATCAGCCGGTGCCGGTGACCCCGAGATCCGGCTTCCCGTCCTCCGTGCCGGCGCCGAACACCGGCCCGCCCTTGCCCGCGGCATCCTGGACCGTGTCCTCCAGCTTCCTGACAGGCAGCCCGCGGTCGTCCTCGCCCGATCGGAGCTCCGTCCGCGTAGTATGCCTTCTCTCCTGGTCCTCTTGCCCCTGGGCCGCGCCGCCACCGGTGGCCGCAGCCGACGTGTAGGTGGTCGCCGTGAAGGCGCCCTTCGGCTGAGCTCCTTGCGCGCCTGACATACGATTGCGCTCCGTTCCGTTGCTAGGAGTACTAGTAGCAGGCGTCCGTCGGCCCCTTTGCTTTATAAAAAGCAACGAGCTGTGGTTACGTGTCGTGCCATCTTTACTGAGCCGCTGCCACGTCGAACAGAGCTACGTCCAGAACTTGAACACGTGTGTACAGCGTATAGCTTGATCGTGTATGCACCCAAAAAGGCTCACGGCTTCTGTTTATGAGAGAGAAATCGGAGAAAGAAGAAAAAGAGTTGACTGGTCGAGCCCATCCACCCGTCCTGATCTGCAAGCGCTTCGCTCGAGGCCCGCCTTGGTAAAAATACGGCCCATATGGGCCCGTTAAGGGCGTCGAGGTAAGAGAAGAGCCTGGTGGAGCCGCGGGATATCACAGGGGCGGTGGTTTTGCGAGAAGTAGAGTGGGAAGGAGGCGGTGACGCCGGCCGCCGGGGATCGGAGGCTCAGTCGAAGAAGAATGGGAAGGGAAGGGAAGGTATGGAGAAAGTAGTTTGCACGAGCCGTCGATTTTTGATCTGGCGGCTAAGAAGAAAAAAAAGATCGAGTGGTAGGACCTACTGTGGGACCTTCTAGAACCTACAGCACCTACTCCTACCATTAACCAACGTCCAACGACACCCGGGGCAGAACCTGCCGCAGAAGTCTTTACAGCACACGGTGGTCGATGCGTCGACGGAAGGAAAAAAACACTAGAGGCTTGGCAGTTGTGGTTGTGGTCCTGGCGATGCCTCGAATCCTCAATCTCCAGGGCCGGGCCGGTTGGATGGACGACTCGCTCGTAGCCGCCTCAGCGACACTTGAATCCTCGTAGCTTGACAGTACTTCCTTGGTTCTTGAATCCTCGCAGGCCAGGGTTCTGCGTCCGACGTGTCCGTGGTCACCGACAGGAGGCGCGCCACTAACGGCGGCAGTGCCAGTGCCAGTGCCAGTGCCAGTGCCGCCCCCTCGGCAGCGTTAAGGGCTTATTCGGTTTTACCCAAATCCATATGGATTGAGGGGGATTGAGGGGGTTTCAATCCCTATTAAGTCAAAATCTCCTCCAATCCGTATCAATCCCCTCCAATCCATATGGATTGAAAATAACCGAACAAGCCCTAAAGGGGCCCGAAACTGCAGCAGCGAATATCGGGGCAGGAGGGAGTGGTCACAGCTCCAGCATCAGGGAGAAATAAAACGAGCCGTTGCATAAAAGGAGAAAACCAAAAAAAAAAGAGATGTGTTGCGCATAGACACAGTGTATCGAATTCGAGAGATGTCACTCACCCATCACTCGTCGGGGATTGGACAGGACAGGACGTTTATATTGGCGGGCGGGCTCGTCTTTTCCGTTTCAGCCGCAATATATCCGGATCGGATCGGATGGCGCCGCCTTTAATTGGCGACATGGGAGGCTAATCCGAAACAGACCGCGTTTTAACCGTCGGCGTCACCAGGGGACGGCGTCGACTTCCTCCGCACACGCAGCACTAGCCCTTCTTCTGATGAAAGAGAAAGGCCGTTGTTTTGCCTTTAAAAGAAAAAAAAAGGAAAAAATAGGGGGAAAAGACAATATATGAACACGATCACACGACAGTAGTGCAGTGTAGTGTAGGCCTGCGTGTGTGTGAATTGTGATGCTGGCGCTGTCAGGCCAGGGTATGGTATGGACCAATTATTGTACCCCTGCCCTGCCTGCCAACTGGAGTACAGTATTACCAAACAGCCTAAGGAATCCTAATCCTTGTACTGGCAGTCCGACATGACTCGAGACAAGTCGCCACTTACAATTTTTCGCCTCGCCCGGCAGCTACACGTACACGGCAGGCAGAATGCGATGCCATATATATATATCAATCATCGGCCATTAGTCCCAGTATACTAGTACATGTAAAGATCGATGTCTTTCGTGTGCCTGGCGTACGTTTCCCAGCCACGAACACGATCTGCGACCGCAACTGCAAGAGGCGCAAGAGGGCAAGGACCTTTCCCTAGCTCCCTCCTCTCTTCATTGAACGGACACGGGACACGCGATCAGGCAGGCAGGGATCCTCCGTGCTGTTTCCGAGTGTAGAAAGCGCCCCCAGGCGTGAAACCTCGGCCTGCTCTGATGGTGGCAGGCAGGCAGGGGACGGACGCACACGCAGAGGAGGCCAGCCAAATGAAGCAAAGGCCCGTCTCCCCGCCACAGCACACCACACCACACCACACCACACCACAGCCTTTTCTTTCCTTTCCTTTCCTTTCCATTCCCAAAGAGGTGCTGCACTGCTGCCAGCCATTTGCATTTGCTAGCCGCGCCAGTCCTTTGGCCAGTTGCAGTTGCAGCTGGTGGCGGGCCCGGCGGTCTCTCCGTCCCTCCCATCTCGCGCCAAAGCGAGACATCTGAATCCCCATCGTGCAGGTGGAGGTGGTGGAGGTGGAGCGGGGGGCCATCAGCCATGGCCATTGAAACCGTGTGCACGGGAACACACACCCGCCGCCGCGCCGCCTACTTTCAATGCGACGCTCGCCCGCACACTAGCGTACTGTACTCCTTTCTCGTCTCGCCTCATCTCATCAACAAGTGCACTTGCACGCAACTCTGCCGTCGAACGAAACGTTAGGCCGCCTTGCTGAACCGGGGGCATGTAAAGCGACATCATTGCAAACGGGAAATGTGTGTTTTGGGAGTTAAGGGAGCGAAACGATTCACCCTCGCCATGATATGCCGACAGCCATCGCCGGCAAGCTTCGCGGTACTTATTCCCGTGCGTGCGCGCGCGCACGCGTGTGGTCTGACGACTTGTGAGGCACCATCGTGCGACGCGTTTTATCCATTGCTCGGTTCAAGTTCGACATGATGTGTGCTGATCTGAATACGTACTATAATGGGATGGACGCGGGCGTTTCTCAGGGAGGGAGGGCCGGCCGGCCGGCGTCGTTTTCAAAGTGGGTTTCATGGATGCCAGAGACGACTTTAATTTTCTCTCTTCCCTGAAATAGAGAAACGCAGTCGGTGCAGTGTTCCTGGAATCGTCGGTCTATACTCTATAGAAGGTTCTGATCGATGGTGTACAGTTTCAACCATGCATGCCTCCTTCGTCGAGGGTGTGTGTGTATATATATGAACGTTTCCTATGTATGCTCTCGTCACCATGGTATATACCGAGCTATTTCTCTACTATGGGTTCTACGCCTTTTTTTTTGTTTTGTTCGTCTTCGTCTTTTGCGAGCCTGAAAACTCTGAACGATGCATACTCCTACTTGTTTGGTACACCTACTGCTGCTGTGCTGCATCGCCCTTTTGCTACAGCTTGCTGGGACTAAATACATGTTCTGGTACTCATTAATCCGATCCATACCAAGAACCTGGACAGTTTCAGAACTCAAATACGTACGAGACCTTTTCCCATTCATCATATATAGTGTATTTGGAACATATGCAAGGTTAGACATGGACTAATTTTTTTTTTAAAAAAAAGTTCTGCCTTCTTTGGATGATGCAAGAAGGGCTTGCAAGACAAAGATCGCAGCCTCGCACTGCTCCTTTCGAGTGGAAAGCACAGATATCTTTTTAATTTCCTTCTTTTTTCTGGTCTTTACGCCGATCACTACGATGTGTACCGGCGACGGTGCTATTGACGGAGGCGCGGATGGTCTGTAGACTAGTGTCGGACGGTCCGCGACCTGTGGCAGAGTTGGCCTTCTCTACACCGAAGTCAGACGGTCTGCGTCTAGTGACCTGACGATTCACGCGTGCGCAAGGACAACGGCATTCGACAACACCACTTGGATCTCGCTCCCGGGAGGGACTAGGTTAGGGAGGAGAGATCCTAAGGTTTGTTTTGGAATCGTAGGGGCCACGATGCCTAGAAGCACGACCCATTGGCGAACAGACGAGACGCGACACCATAGGGGCTACAATGACTAGAAGCATGACCCAGCTTACGATACCATAGGGGCTACGAGGCCCAGAAGTAGGAGGCCAAATTCTACCTCAGTAGAATACAATTTCTCATTGTAACGTGTACCCTTGAGCTATAAAGTGGGCAAGATAACTCCCATCATCCAAGACATCTCATAGCTTCACACAAGCACCCAGTTCTAACACGCAACAAGCAATACAACTATCAGTACCACACTGGACTAGGTCTTTGGCCTGAACCAGTATAACCCCTCATTTCAGATCCACCTTCGAGCCCCATATAGCTCATCATTCAGAATGAATCCGCGCTAACACCGCTGCCGAACATAAATTTTATTGTCCACTAGTTTCAGAAACCACGATAATTATTAAGACCACTCAAAACACAAAAAATAGGTAGTAAAATAAAAGAGACACACGAAGGTAACTCTATTTCTGTCACTTTTGTACTGAAGAATCTCATCAACAACTCATGGGTGGAAAGACTCGTACCATAAACACAATAATGCAAAAGCATGACCAAGTACTGTACTACCAAGCTACGGTACAAGCCCAGGCCCCTGAGGCATCTGCCATAGGCGAACGCAAAGCAATGAGAAGACACGCGAAGCCGTTGGGCGCTGCCGGGTGGCACGGGACAGGGCCACAGGGGCGCGGGCCGCCTTGTTCGGCTGTTCCTGGTCCAGGCCATGGGTGGCGCCGTCCGTGGCGGGGCTGGGCCACCTCGTGATTTGTTGTTGCGCTGCTTCCCGGTCATACACACAGTGGTCGTGAGAACGGATCGGATCGGATAGGAGGCCATCATGGTCATGGGCGTGTCCCACGGCTGCCAGTAGGGCTGGAAACGAGCCGAGCCGAGCTCGGCTCGGTGCGACTCGGTGCCTGAACAAGCTCGGCTCGGCTCGTCCATTCCACGAGCTGGCAAAAGAGGCTCGGCTCGGCTCGATCTTGGCTCGCGAGCCGGCTTGGCTCGGCTCGCGAGACCTATTCTGGTACTTATCGTTGCATTATTTGGTGAATTAACATTATATAAATTTGAAATATAGAATCGTCATTCTATATTATGAGTAAATTAAATTATAACTTGTAATATATTCATCATCAAAGACTAAAAAATGAGCTATTATCCATAAAATTATCTAATATTCATTATTATTCCGTGAATTAATCATTTTTGCAAGGCTCGCGAGCCGAAACGAGACGGCTCGGCTCGGCTCGCTGCAAAAATGAGCTCGAAGAAGGGGCTCGGCTCGGCTCGTTCGAGGCTCGCGAGCCGCTCCGAGCCGAGCCGAGCCGCTCCGAGCTCGAGCCGGCTCGCGAGCCTCGAGCTAATTTTCCAGCTCTAGCTGCCAGCCATCTCTCCAGCACTACAAGTTGTCTCCAACTGCGTGAACGGTCCGTGCTAGCTATCCGCGACAACGGTCCGTTCTGCTTGGCCCGTCGTCCTAGCGGCACACGTTCGGTCCCTATAGTCGCGGACCCGGATTGGTCGCTGTGGATTTCCACCGGAGATATATTGCGAGTTAAGACTTGTTCGTTTGTGTCGGATTGGTGGATCGGAACGATTTCTAGCCGGATTGCTTCTCTAATTTATATAAAATTTGATTAACTGGAACGATTCCGGGTGTAATCCGACGTAAACGAACAAGGCCTTAGACGTTTCTGTCTTGTATCATGTGTGGCCAGGAGATTGCACGGCCCATTTCCGCTTATGTTTTTTCTTTTTTGACAATTCTTGGGTACAAAGTCACCGCAGTCCCCGTGTACATGTATGCGCAAAAAAATTCAAGATTTTACAGCTTCAATCTATATGTCACTACTGCTACACCTTGTGCCTATTTGCCCACGTCGCGCTCCGTGAAGATTTCCCCCCTCGCAGAAGTCTCACAGTTACCGCTATCCATTCGGGTGGCCATGGAACAAAGTGGCCCCCCGAACATCATTACGAGTAAAGCCACACACAAGGGTGGTTGGCATAAACATTACTAGGCGCTGCGCTAGCGCTTGGTCTCCCGAACCCTGTCCTGCCGTGCTTTTTGGACAGACTCCCTGCGGACTGCAGCTGATGGCGTTCCAACTTCCAACCAACGGGCATCGTGTTTGCAGTTGGGGTTTGCATGTAAAGTTGGAACTTAAGGAGTATATAATATAATTCTAACACAGTGTCTCGTTTTTTTTTGTTATATAGAGTATACATATGTGGTTCGGTCCCTTCTCTTATGCCTCTGCCGATGCCGTTGGGGAACTGCAAGAGCCTACGGGTTCTAGGTGCACCTGTTGTACATCAGCTTCAGAAATTATTGGGCGTTTTCTATGTCGTTCGGCATCAAACACACCTGATCATTGATCATAAGCTGTTTATCTCGCCAATGATTTTTAGGGATTCGGTGGAGTGAGAAGCATATCCCAACGGCCGATCGCTTTTAGTATACTACGCTTCGAGGCCGCACGGACGAACTGCTGCTCCACTATCCTGCAAGTCTGCAACCAAACACGAGCCCGGTGCAATAATCTCGGCCTCTCGGGGGGCCAGGGCCAGGCTAAAGCGCGCAATAATCTCAGTACGAAGAAAAACAAGGTGCGGTAATCAGCTGCATGCCGCTCAAGGGAGAGAGAGAGAAGAGAGAGAGAGAGAGAGGCTCTTTGGAACCGAATAATGGAAGAGGGGACAGAAAGGGTTTCCTGACCAGTAATCGCACTTCACCCATGTTTTTTGACAGAGCATCAGTGATGGCAGCCACGACCACGAAGCGGAGCAAAGCAGAGCGCATCGGCAGAAAGATTTGTCCGGCCGGGGACATGGCGCATTGTTGACTGTTTGACGACCACCGCCTCATGCTCCCGCACTCCCTCCCTCCCCTTGCACTTGCAGGTCGCACAGCCTTTTCCGGGCCGCGCCAGATTTGCGTTTCCCCGCCGCGCCGGCTGCCACCCACCCACCCCCAGGCCAGGCCCCAGCCCACGCGGGCACGGGTTGGCGCCTGGCAGGCCGTCTGGCCGGCCAGGCAATGCCACAAAAATCACACGAGACGGCGACGCGCGCTCATACCTGCTCAACCACTGCCCGCGACCGCTCGGCCCCACCAACCACGTAAGGAGAACCCGAACGAGTTCACCAATCACCAGGCGTGGGTGCGCCCCCGTGGCCGGCTGGCTCGGCCTCGGCAGTGCCCGACCCCGGCGGACGGCAAGGGACTGGGGCTGGAAAGCAACGGGGCAACAACACAAGCCGCGGCCACCGGCGACGGCGCGGGGGTAGGGTGGGGTGGGCGAGTGGAGTGAGGCGCAAAAGGCCGGGACCCATGCCCACACCCCCATCGCGCGCGCGCCCGCGCCCGCAGTGTCGAGAGAGAAAAAAAAACCACGGTGTTATTTTAGTGGCAGCGTATCTCGTGAAATCCAGGAAATTCGATTCACTCGAAGCCCGGCTGCTTTCTCCCCGGTCGCGAAAAGCCGCAAGCCAACAAAAACACACACACCAAAATAACACATCAAAGCAGCGGGGAGAGGAGAGCTCGGATTCTCGCAGAGAGGAGGCGGCGTGGGCGCCGGACGGCGGAAGCAGGAGTGGTCGGTCGGTGGCCTGCGGTGCGGCGTATGTGAGAGCTGCGGCGGCGGGGACCTGGGATGGGGGTGGGAGGCGGAGGCGGAGCTGGAGGGGAGGCCGCGGCGGTGTCGGCGCCGGCGCCGGCGGAGGAGGCGGGGAAGGACGCGGAGGATGGCGGCGGCTGGACCTTGAAGGCGAAGCTGATCGCCGTAGCGGTGCTGCTGTGGGTGCTGGGTGCCGCGGCGCTCGGGGTGTTCCTGCACTCCTACTTCCGCCACGCGGCGCTGCGCAAGGCGGAGGAGGGGCTCGTCAGCATGTGCGAGGAGCGCGCGCGCATGCTGCAGGACCAGTTCGCCGTCTCCGTCAACCACGTCCACGCCCTCGCCATCCTCGTCGCCACCTTCCACTACGAGAAGCGCCCGCCCGCGCTCGACCAGGTCCGCGCCTCCCTCCATAGTCCATCCTTCGCCGAGCGAGAGAGAGCCTCGTGCGCCATCCGCCGCCTGCCTCTACGACGGCCTACGTCGGTCCACTGCTTCTTTCCTCCTAGTACCTGTGGGCGCGATCTCTGGCTTTCGTTCTGCTCTGCGCGCGCGGTTAACTGCGTGTCTCGCCGTCTCTGGAAATCCTTGCTGCACCTCGACCATGTTTTGTTACCATGTACTCCTAGTACCTACTACTCTGCCTCTGCTGCTGCTTCCACTTCATTTAATTTTACTGTCGAGTCCATGGTTCCCTCCCTTGTGCGCAGACCGTGCCACTTCTTAAATGGAATTCTCTCTTTGTCTCGTGTAATTTGCCGGTGCAGATTAGTACTGTTCGGCCCGTTTCGTTTGTCGGCCGCAGGCTTTATTTTCTGCCGATTTGTTCTGCAGAACACGTTCGCGGACTACACCGCCAGGACGTCGTTCGAGCGGCCGCTGCTGAGCGGGGTGGCGTACGCGCAGCGGGTGGTGCACGGCGACAGGGAGAGCTTCGAGCGCCAGCAGGGCTGGATCATCAAGACCATGAAGCACGAGCCGTCCCCGGTGCAGGATGAGTACGCGCCGGTCGTCTACTCGCAGGAGACCGTCTCCTACATTGAGGGGCTCGACATGATGTCCGGCGAGGTCTGCGGCCAAGTTTCCTGTTCGTTTCTTGCACTGGGATACAGTTTTTTTTTCTTCTCTGCGGGTGTTGGTTCTGAACCTGGATGTGTTCTCTGGTGCTGCAGGAGGACCGTGAGAACATTTTGAGGTCAAGAGCATCGGGGAAGGCAGTTCTTACTAGACCGTTCCGGCTCATGTCGAATCACCTGGGTGTCGTATTGACTTTTCCTGTCTACCATGTTGATCTTTCTTCTGATGCCAAGGAGGAGGATCGTGTTGCTGCCACCGCAGGGTGAGATTTATCTCCATTTTCCAATGAACTTCAGTTTACGCCTATTCTTTGTAGAATCCACTGCCTGTGGCTATTCAGACGCTGCAGCATTTACATGACTTGAGAAAAACTGAGAATCGAATGTGTACGGGGTTCATGCTGAAGCAGTTGTTCGTGATGGTGAGTCTAGAATCGAAAGTGAGACTGAGAAACTGGTGGAGAAACATAATTTCTATGATTAACTAATGTATTTCTCTTTCGTCCCCTTTTTTCTGAAATACGCGGGAGGACTACGTATCATTGCATTAATAGAAGAAAGAGAGAGGAAAGACCCCCACAACACACCCACATACCCAAGTCACACAAAGATCTCACTAGAAAAAAACCAAAGTCCAAAACACACGATCGACACACACAGATCTACCTAAACCGGTAGATCCGGCAGATCCTCGGCACAGATGGCGGATAGGTCTGTGGCCCTAGCCTTAGACTAAAACAACACCTCATCCTTGGCAGCCCTAAGGGCAGAGGCCAAGCTAGGATTACAACCATCAAAAACACATTTATTTCTATGCTTCCAAATGGTTCAGGCGCCAAGGATCACCAATGAGTTGAACCCGTACAAGCGGTTTTTCCTTCTGCCCTCTCTCCATCATCTTCTCCAGTTGCAGCGAGTGAATTTTGGTGAGGGGGGAACATGAGGAGGAAGAACGCTGTTGTATTTGGATCTCGAGTGTTAATGGATGGAGGAGACGGGGAGTGTTCTATAGATGGTGCCTACAGAAATGATCTTAACTGTCATTTTGGTCAAAACCACAATAGTTTTACTTATGCCAGAAAATCAAAAGATTTAAATGCTGTCCACACTTGGTATCTGAAGTTCATAATGTGCTAAATTCACTTCTTTTTAATGGTTTCTTATATATTTTTTAGAATAATATCGGTGCCTATTCGACAGATACCTTGGGGGATCATTTGATGTCGAATCATTAGTGGAAAATTTGTTGAGGCAGCTAGCTGGCAATCAGGAATTGGTGGTAAATGTTTATGATGTCACGAACAGTTCGAACCCTCTTGTCATGTATGGATCGGAAGTTTCTCTTGGTAACCCCTCACCATCGCACATCTGCATGCTAGATTTTGGCGATCCATTCAGAAAGCATCATATGGTTTGCAGGTAAATGTGTGCATTTGTTAGTAATTTCCTGATTTGTTCTTGGACACGGTTTAATTGCATGTCCCACTGTCCATAATCTGGCAGATACAGAAACAAGCCTCAGCTCCCATGGTCTGCAATATCGTCGCCATCTGGTGTCTTTGTCATATGTATGCTTGTGGGGTACATCGTGGGTGCCGCTTGGAGTCGTTATGATAATGTTAAGGAAGATTGCCGGAAAATGGAGGAGCTGAAAAAACAGGCAGAAGCAGCTGATGTTGCTAAATCTCAGGTTTAAGTTAGTTTAATTTATTTGATGTTGTAAGTTCGAAGTTGCATTTCTCGGAATCTAAAAGGCTCTTGTTGTCAATGGTAGTTCCTTGCAACTGTTTCTCATGAGATCAGAACGCCCATGAATGGAGTTCTAGGTGATTTTTTAAATCCTACTACACATTCCAGTGATGTCAATGTAGCTCATTTCTTAGGAGGCAAATGTGGTGATTTATCCTTTTTCTTGGTTTTGTAGGGATGCTCGATATGCTGTTAGACACTGACCTAACGTCGACCCAGAGGGATTTTGCACAAACAGCTCAAGTCTGTGGAAAGGCTTTAATATCACTAATCAATGAAGTGCTTGACAGAGCGAAAATTGAAGCCGGAAAGTTGGATCTTGAGTCTGTACCATTTGACCTGAGATCCATCCTTGATGACGTCATCTCATTATTTTCTTCAAAGTCAAGAGAGAAGGGAATTGAGGTTAGTTTTTAGTTCAATAACACCTTTTTTAGGAACCAGCACTGATAGTGACCACTTCTATTGTGTATTGACAGAAGAAAGATACAGACAGTTAGCCCTGGGAGGCTACCTACATTAAAAGGAAAAAAGTAAACTCTAATGCTGGGCAGCAAGAAAACAACTGATGCACACGGTCATACACAACACGAATAATTTGATAACACACAGCCATACTACTGATGCATCACTCAAGCATTGCGATTACCGATGCATTTTTTGCATCGGCATCTCTTAGACCCAATTTTCATAAACGTCTCTTCACCATAGTCATGCATCCTGCATATACATTTTATTGTTCTATCCTTGCTAATTTCCTTTTACTCTGCAAAATTGTAGCTTGCTGTATATGTCTCTGAAAGAGTTCCTGAACTCATGTTGGGTGATCCTGGAAGGTTTCGGCAGATAATTACAAATTTAGTGGGCAACTCAATTAAGGTAAGCGTGCATGACCTTTCCTCCCAAGCATGTCTGCAAACAAAACAATGAGGGCCATTTTATCTGGAGATAGAATAACTTTGTTTTAGCAAAATGTACTACAGTGTTTACTTAGTACTCTGAAGTTCGTTGCCAACTTTACTTTATGATTGATATTTGCTTGCACTGACAGTTCACAGAACGGGGACATATTTTTGTACAAGTTCATCTGGCAGATCACTCAAATCTTGCAACAGAACCCAAAGTTGAGTCAGTGGCTAACGGGATGAATGGACATAAAGATGAGAAAACTGCTGTAGCAACCAGTGTTTCTCTCAACACACTAAGTGGTTTTGAAGCTGCTGATAGCCGAAATAGTTGGGAAAACTTCAAGCTTTTGCTTTCTTATGAGAAAAATGAGATGCCCTATGAAAGTGTATCTGATAAAGTTACTCTTGTAGTAAGTGTGGAAGATACAGGGATAGGTATACCATTGGATGCCCAAGCCAAGGTGTTCACTCCTTTCATGCAGGCTGATAGTTCGACTTCCAGGACATATGGTGGTACTGGAATTGGATTGAGCATCAGCAAATGTCTTGTTGAACTAATGGGTGGTCAGATAAACTTTGTTAGCCGACCACATGTTGGGAGTACATTCACATTTACTGCAGCTCTCCAAAGATGTGACAGAAGCGCTATTGGTGACAGTAAGCCTGTTATGTTGCACCCTCTTCCATCCAGTTTCAAAGGTTTATCTGCATTATTGGTTGATAGAAGACCAGTAAGAGCTACTGTAACTAAGTATCACTTGCAAAGGCTGGGAATTGCCTGCGATGTTGTTGCTACCATTGAACTGGCTCTTGGTGTGCTGTCCGCGAGAAATGGCAGTTCTCTAACCAGGTACTTGTCCTGCCTACGTACTCTCTAAAAGTTGAAGTGATTGAGCTACCATCTTGAGGACTTAGGAATAACGTCGCATACTTGGCTGCTTGGATACTTAGAATGCATGTGACTTCTCTTCAAAATTGATATTTGGTTTGCAACGAATTTGTTGCATATGTACACTGAATATTGATCGCTTCAGAATTGATATTGCCATCATAAAATATTTTTATACATCCTTTGACCATCCAACTCATCAAATCACTGTTGTGGTCAATACTTATTTCTTCATCATTTTCAAAGCTGCAAGATCTACATTAAAAGCACACACAGTTACACACCTCAAGACTAAATTTCTACCCCCCTCTGGCTCAAAATAGTAGTCATTTTAGATTTTGGTTTTTTGTGTCTATATTTAAATGGACAATGATGAATTTTGATATATATATATATATAACACATACATCAAGGATTTTATGAATCCAATAATTCCCTAAAACAAATTTTATTCTGGGATAAAGGGAATATACCAATAGTGTAACAAAACACACACACGCACAAACACAAACAACACACAACACATGATGTACTAGCTGGTCCATTTCTATTATAATTACCAAATTCATCGCGTTGGATCTGCTTTCAGTTTGTATCACCTTTTTTAGCTGTAGTTCTCATTACGGTTCTTGCGTGCTATTTATCTAGTTCAAACTTTGCTTATGTTAAATAATTCAGTGAAAATGCAGTTTTTGCTCTATTAAACTGTAGAATGCAAATGCCTACTGAACTAATTTCTATATGCAGTTTCACTAATTGTTATCTGTATTTCTCTCGACATGCATTTTCTCTCGTTTTCCTTGGATCTAACTATTATTTTTTCTGAATTCATCATGCAGCACGAAGCAACCATGCATGTTATTGATTGAGAGTGATTCATGGGGCTTCAAGATTGATGTTCCTTTACGATTTCGACTCCTGGAGATGAAGCAGAATGGTCACACACCTGTATTGCCCAAAACCATCCTTCTCGCAGCTGCAGAATCGGGCAAACTCAAAGCACACTATGCAGTTGATTCTGTGATCACGAAGCCTCTGAAAGCAAGCGGACTTGCCGCTTGTCTATTCCAAACACTTGGTATCACACAGTCAAGCAACGAGAGAGGCGACAACTCAGGTTCCCTTCATGGGTTGCTCCTTGGCAAGAACATATTGGTGGTTGATGACAACAAGGTAAATCTTAGAGTGGCTGCTGGCACATTAAAGAAATTCGGAGCGAAGGTGGAGTGCGTGGAGAGTGGAAAAGATGCTCTCGCCAGCCTACAAGTTCCACATAAGTTCCATCTTTGTCTCATGGACATTCAGATGCCCGAAATGGACGGGTGAGTTCTATACATACAAGCTTTGGTTCGTGAACTTGGGCTTGTTTTCTCCCTCCCTTGTCATTCTCTGATCTAAACCAATATTCCACTGCTTGGGACACCAGGTTCGAGGCCACCAAGCAAATAAGGGCAATGGAGGCGAAGGCAAATGAGCAGGCAGTCGCCTGTGACGATTCAGAAACGGATGGCGCGACAAGGGCGGCGAGATGGCACCTGCCTGTCCTTGCAATGACCGCCGATGTCATCCAGGCCACCCATGAGGAGTGCACGAAGTACGGGATGGACGGGTACGTCACGAAGCCCTTCGAGGAGAAGCAGCTCTTCCAGGCGCTGCAGAAGTTCTTGGACCCTGGCATGTCCAGCTAACACCCAAGTGCTGCGTTCGTTGCAAGTGAGGCACCATTCTCCGTTTTGTAGTTCGCTAACCATGGACGCAATCTGACCCCGAAGAAAGATCGTATATCGCGGGCTGCTCGTCGACCATGCCAGCGGGGGGAACAGCAGGCAGCACGCAGCAGGGGCCTTTGCTGCCTGCCTGTGCAGTGCAGGCGTCGTGTAAATGTATTGTATTAGCAGGGATCCTGTTTATAACGCTAGTATGGGCCTGCGCGACAATGTTGGAGCTGCCTGCGGCTGATGCACGTCGAGCATAATTTTGTTGTACAGCTTCCACCATTTTTGTGCTACTGTGGCAGGCATGCTCGCTGGTGCAGTGCAGGATTGGAAGGAAAACCTGACTGCCTGAGAGTAGTGTTTTTTTTTTGCCGTTAACATTGCATTGGGATTCATGATGTATTACAATCAGCTAATGTGCGATATAAGCTCATGTAATTGGCTCAGGGCCTGTTTGTTTACTCCAATAGATTATATAATCTGGATTATTTTTGGAGGATTATATAATCTGGATTATATAATTTGGATTATATAATCTGAGTAGTCATGTTTGTTTACCCAGATTATCTGGCGTGTTTCTGTTGGGCGGCGGGCTTCTCCGATCCGATAGGCGCAAAAACGATTCGGTAGATTATAATGGCAATGGTGGGTAATTTCTAGGAAACATGAAAGGGTAGTGGGGAAGTGGGAAAAAAATAATCTGAAATAAGCACCTTCTCACTTGCTTATGGATTATCATAATCCAAGGGGTTAGATTATATAATCTGGGTAAATAAGCTAGACTGTTTGTTTGCCTCTTAGGATTATTTAATCCAGATTATATAATCTGGGGGGTAAACAAACAGGCCCTCAGTGCATTTCCATTGTTACAAATATGAATTAAGATGGCATTGGTAAGACTACACTACTGGGTGTATGCCCTTCCCTTATCCCTGCAAAAATGTCAAAATGTGCAAAGGGAATATCCCTGCAAGCTGTATTGGGCAAGATGCCGCCAGCGACACCTTGGATCCCTATGCAATGCCCGTCCTGCCCATGGAGGGTGATCAAGCACGAACCATGGCTAGTAAGTACCTTTCTTCACGGAGATACCGTCGTTTGTTTGTTCGAGTATTTAGACAGCACTGCACGGTGATGATAAAACCTTCAGCGGCTTACTACGATCTGTTGGTCATTGCAAGTTAATCTTCCGAAATGACTCTGCCTTGGTTATCCATATAGAACACAAAACTCTTGCTGCCCACAAATAGAGTCATGGCTAGATAAAAGAACCACATTAGTTCAAAAAAAGAAAGAAAAAGGAACCATGAGCCATGTGTCCAGTGTTCATGGCTAGATAAAAGAGAAAGTATCATGGGCCAGCTTACAGGCCCATTACAGCGCCTACAATAGGCTAATCACGGTTGAGAGCCTCTTAGATAACCAGGCCCATCTAGCTTCACTTCAGATAGCCTTGCTAGCTCCCGGATAAGAAACAGCCAGACTTTTTTTTTTCTGGCGGTGGGTGCACGTCCACGGCACCGAATCCACGGATGGCAAGCAGCAGTGTGCCTGGCTCGCTCGCTCGCTCTCTCTCTCGCGCGCGCCGTGCCCGTGTCTGCACGTAGACCTCAGCGGATCCAACTTCGGCGCTCCGCTTTCCACGTCTGCTCATGCCGTGCCGTGCCGTGGCCGAGAGCACTGAACGAGCCCACGTCTCCCTCCGCGATCTCCACACGCGCACAGCGGCGCAGGACAAACGCAGAGGACGAAGCAATGCAGATAACGGAACGGCAAGAAAGATCTTTTCTTCGCGCTGGAGCGATCTCGTCGGTTTCTGGCGCAGAGGACGAAGCAATGCGTGCTGCACCCCGCACTCGGCTTGTGGCGACGGTGAGTTGAGTTGGGGGGTGAATCGTGAGGCCGTGGAGCTGCCGGGTCACGCGACTCACGAGAGGGAAGCCGTCCTTGTCCACGGAAGAGGTCGGAGACCCCTCGCTGGAGGCTACGTGGACCTCTACGATGCGTTAATTTTGAGCCAGAACAAGATGTGTATACTATGCCGATGTGCAGTGCAGGCGTCTAGATTCGGAGTGACCTGGCCATCAACGTCAGTAATAACACTCTAAACGTGTCCTCAGTCTCAGTACATGACATCCACTACACTCATCAACACGCACAAAATAATGATGGACTCTTTGCCAGGGCCGTGCCTCAGACAGGGCGTGAGGGGCAGCCGCCCTGGGCTCACCCTATATAAAGTTTAATAGGATTATAGAAACTAGGGCACAGCACACTGCACCGCAGGTCCTCATTGGATCATATTAAACTCAAGAATTATTATACCATGTTGGCAAAAACTTTCTCCGTCGATGATTTATTTGATTTTGAGAAAAATAATCTGACATCAGAGTTAAGAATATTGCAAATGACACTGCCAGATAGTTCAATGTCGGCTATGGAAATTTTTGAGTTTGTTAGGAGAATGGATTGCTATCCCAATATATTTGTTGCTTATCGGATATTATTTACTATACCAATAACTGTGGCATCAGCCGAAAGGAGCTTCTCAAAGCTTAAGTTATTGAAGAATTATTTAAAGTCTACAATGTCTCAAGAAATGTTAAACGGGCTAGCAACTTTATGTATTGAGAAGAAATTATTAGACGATGTCAATATTGAATCCATCATTGATGATTTTGCATCTAGAAATGTTAGAAGACATTTTTAAGTTGATCTCTTTAATATATTTGGGGTAATAATCTTACTTCTATTTTTACTGCTCAAGTCTTTCTGTGGCACATCAAGTATAATTAGTTGATATATATAATAGCAAAAACAGTTTTATGGTGTTGGGCCTCTGCTTATAATCTTGTTTCGGACCTCTCAAAAGTCAGAAAGGGCCTGCTCTTTGGGTGGTTGAGCTTGAGCCTGAAAAAAACGAAGAAAATAAGGCATCAGTGTCGTCGTAAATGTTTTTTTTGTGCTTTAAGATGCTAATCAGTAACTACGCAGAAACTTAAGTGGTACGTACTTGCTTGAGGGACTTTTGGTTGAGTACTTTCGCCTTTTACAACTGAGTGTGCGTGTGCCTCAAGAATGGAACTGTCCATCTGCAAAGGGTACCTACCCTCGAGTTCCCAACTCGTCTAAGGGAGTTCCCAACTCGTCTAAGAGAGTGTTTGAATGTACTAGAACTCAGAGCATCTCTCTGACAACGTGATCTATAAAAATGTCATATAATTTAAAAATAAGTATATTTATAGAATTTAGGGCACCAACAAAACACCCCGCTCCAACAGTAAAGCCCCAAATCTAGATTATAGGGCAGCACACTACGGTGTAGTATATTTGAGGCACTTGAGAGGGTGCCCTATAGTTTTTTGACAAAATTTTATGAAATAAGACACTGTTGGAGTGATTTTTCCTGTATAAAGCTCCATATTTAAATTTGTGGCACTAGTTTGAGGTATTGTTGGAGATGCTCTAATAGTTAGTTGACTAAAAATTATTAGTGTAGTTAGCTAGCTAACAAATAGCTATCTAACTATTAACTAATTTATCAAAAATAGCTAATAGCTGAACTATTAGCTAAGTTGTTTGGATGTCTTAACTAATTTTAGCCACTAACTATTAGCTCTAGTGTATTTAAACATCCCAAATTCAGAACCAGAACTATCGTATCGAGTTCACGAGCGTGACGTACGTCAGGCGAATGCTGCCAACATAAGAAATTAGTAATCAAGTTATCATATCGCTGTCTCAGAAAAAATAAAATGGTGATCACCTTCCAGATACTTCCAGAACATTGCGAGTTTCTTTTCTTTCAGCTACGACGGATAATATCCAGAGAGATCACGGGCTCATATCCAGAGAGATCGCGGACTCATTTGATGAACAGGGAATTGAAGCGAATTTATAGGAAGAAATTCACTTCCTATTCAAATTTAAATAGTAAAGAGGTTCTTCTCCATAGATCCTTTTTTATTTTATGTCTACCAAATCAGTCCTACACATAAACATAGAAAATAAATACTAACGTAATCCATTGGAATGCAAAAATTCCATAAAACCTGATAATCGCAATGTAAAGGTCTGTTTGTTTCGGCTTCTGCCAGCTTCTGGCCATCAAAAGCTGCTGCGGACTGCCATACGCTCAGCTTTTCAGCCAGCTTCTATAAAATTCGTTGGGGCAAAAACCATCCAAAATCAACATAAACACATAATCAAGTGAGTCGTTGTAATAGTAGGAATCCGTTACTTTCTAGATTCTGAGCCATATGAACAACTTTATCTTCCTCTACACGTAATCGTAATTATACTTAGATTCTCTCCACAGCCAGATTCTCCCCACAGCTAGATTTTCAGAAAAGCTGGTCAGAAAAAAGCTGAACCAAACATGCCCTATTTCTCCCACGGCGAGAAAGGTTTCGCTTCTTAAAGTCAGAGTCTTGTGTACCCCTCGTACCAAAATAGTACTCCCTCTGTCTCAAAATATACTTCTTTTTAGCTCTTTTTCTTTCCATCCATATTTCAATAAATAATGATAAATGTAGACATATATAAACTATATTTAATTATTTATAGGTTAATTAATGAATGTCTTTTTGGTCTAAACCAATATATATTTTTAGGACGTATGGAATATTGTTTTAGCTCTTGCTTTTTTATTATCTATATTTAAATGGATAATGATGAATCTAGATATATATAAAACGCATACATTAAATATTAAATATTGTATGAGCCCATCAATTACCTAAAATCAATTTTAATTTAGGATAGGGAGAGTATTAATTAAAGATCTATTTCGTAGAACTTCTCTGTTCTGGCTCCTCTCGTCGTCGTGAAAAAAGAGAAGCCAGAGAGCAAAATTATGTCTTATCCAAAATAGTTTTAGCTTTTTTTAGGAGCACTGACAAACAACCCTAAACCGTATCACATGAACTTTGATATATAAAGAAAACAAAAAAAACTTGTTCCATTTAAAATTATAGGATGATCTGATTTTTCTAGATATATTATTTTACCTTATATCTAGACATATCTAGTGTAGCTAGCATGTTTTATAATTTATAATAAAGAAAATGTTATAACGACTAATAGGTTTGTACTTCCAGAAGATCAGTTTTAGGCATGTATGAATACTATGTTTTATTGTTTTTGGATGTCTTTAGGATGAGGTATACTCCTAGCTCACATATGTAAAGTAGCGAATTAAGGGGTGTCTTTAGACCCTGTTTGTTTAGGATTATAATATGTCTAGATTATATAATCCAGTAGGTAAACAAACATCTAGATTATAGGTCCAGATTATATAATATAAAATCTAATAATCTCTTCAAAAGTAATTTATTTGAGATTATTTTTAACAAAAGACCAACTATCTATGAATATGTTCATAAAATTATAATGCCTATCATTCTTTCTTTCCCCCGATTCAGGCTTTCTTCTCCCAACAGACGCATGTAGTCTTCCTTCCCCCAACAAAGGCTCTCCTTGGGTCCTCCCTAACCCTTCCCTGTCTCAACTCACCTCAATGGATGGCAGTCTAGACAATGTGTCACACACATGTGCTCGTCAGTGGCGAAAGTTGCGCGTCGTGTGTGGCGTCTCATTGTTCTCGTGTCTCGTCCCTGAACTTCACCGTCGTGTATAAGCTAGTCCCAACCGACGTGGCCAATTCCCTGTCACCATTGCCTGCCCCAACGTCCTTACTGGTTCTAGTTCACGATCGACGCTCCGTCACGAAGAAGATGAGGATGAAGGTGTCCATGGACCACCACACGCATATGTTGCATGTTCATCATCAGCTACAAGAAATACATTGTTTGCAATCACTCGTGCATGTTTTTTATATTATATTCAATTTCAATTTTCTGCGTTCAAAGCAACATGCCATAAATATAAAAAAGACACAAACAAGTTGCCTTTGTGTCTCAAAGATCGATAATCTATATTTATATAATCTACGTAGCTAAACAATTACATACAGATTATAATCTAGATTAATCTATAAGCTAAAACAAACATACCCAGTCACCCTACTAAACTTTAAGAGCTAAATTTTAGAGAATTTCTATTCAAAAAGTCACCTTTAGTCATATTGTTTAGCAATTTAGTGACTTAAAATGACTAAAAAAATAAAATGGTGATCACCTTCCAGCTACTTCCAGAACATTACGAGTTTCTTTTCTTTCAGCTACGACGGATAATATCGGAGAGCGAGAGACATTAAGACCTGATTTGATGAATAGGAAATTAAAGGAAATTCATGGGAATAATTTTTCTTACTTCATGTCCTCCAAATCAGTCCTACATATAAACATTTGGCCTAAAAAAGTAAATACTAACGTGATCCATTGGAATGTAAAAAAACTATAAGGGCTAGTTTAGGAACACAATTTTTCAAGGGATTTCTATTTTCCCAATGGAAATTAGTGAAAGGGAAATATACCCTTGGACCATTTCTATAATGTTTTGATGATTAAGTGTCCAACACATAGTGAATGAGATTTTGTGTGCCAAACAAGCAAAAAGGTGCCAATCATGTTACAAGGTATGTTTCTAGACTTAATACATTGTTTCGAGTACTAACATATATTGTTTAAGTGCTAGAAACAGGAGAAAAGGAATTGGAAAAGAGTTGGCTGTGTACAGCCAACTCTTGCTCGGTCTGGGTGCACCGGACTGTCCGGTGCGCCAGGCCAGTCTCGGTGAATAGGCCGCTCTCGGGACTCGACGACGGCGTACGACTATATTTCACCGGACTGTCCGGTGGTGCACCGGACTGTCCGGTGAATCATCCGCGGCGAAGTCGTCGCTCTCGAGAAAAGGATCAGCGGCGTACGACTAAAATTCACCGGACTGTCTGATGGTGCACCGGACTGTCCGGTGAGCCAACGGTCGACTACGCAACGGTCGGCCGCACAATCCACGGGCGACGCGTGGCAGCGCCAACAGTCAGCAGGGGGCACCGGACTGTCCGGTGCGCCAACTGCCGTGAATCTGCAACGGTCATCTGCGCCAGAAAAGGAAATAGATCCGCACCGGACTGTCTACAGTGACTGTCCAGTGGCGCACCGGACTGTCCGGTGCGCCACCTGATAGAAGGCAAGATTAGCCTTCCAAGATTGCCTCCAACGGCTCCTAGCTACCTTGGGCTATAAAAGGGACCCCTAGGCACATGGAGGAGTCACCCAAGCACACTCTAAGCATTCCAAGACTTCTAGTCCTCACTTTCACGCAATCGTTCTTCGTTCTTGAGATTGGAGCACTTTTCGAGTTGTAAACTCCTTGCGCGTATTTTGTGTGCTCATCTTCTCACTTGTGTGCGTGTTTGCGGTGTGGATTTAATTCTAGTGTGCGTTGCTCTTCCCAACCTTACTCCGTGCTTTCTTTGTGAACAATCTTGTAAGGGCGAGAGGCTCCAACTTGTGGATATTCCTCGCAAACGGGAAGAAAACTATAAGAAAGAACACCGTGATATTCAAGTTGACCATTGGATCACTTGAAAGGGGTTGATTGTAACCCTCGTCCATTGGGACGCCACAACGTGGAAGTAGGCAAGTATTATACTTGGCCGAACCACGGGATAAAACACTGTGTCTCTTGTGTTGTCTTTCTCTGTGATTATTGTGATTCGCAAGAGCTCGCTCTATAGCCACTTGGTTCTATTGTACTAACATCTTTATAACCAAGCTTGTGGCTATTTAGTGTTGAATTTTACAGGATCACCTATTCACCCCCCTCTAGGTGTTCTCAATTGGTATCAGAGCCGTTCTCTTCACGTAAGGGACTAATCGCCCAAAGAGATGGATCCTAAGGGAAAGGGGATGGTGATCAACGATAAGGGGAAGGAGTCCATCTTCAACGAGCCAAGGGATGACAAGCCCACTGACTCTGGCTCGAGTCACAAGAAGAAGGACGAGAAGAAGAGACGTATCAAGAAGATCGTCTACTACGACAACGACGAATCTTCTTCTTCACCAAGAGACGACGACGACGAGAAAAAGAAACTGGTTAATTCAAATTATTCATTTGATTATTCTCGTATTCCTTTTAATTCCAATGCTCATTTGCTTTCAATTCCTCTTGGTAAACCTCCACACTTTGATGGAGAGGACTACGCTTTTTGGAGTCACAAAATGCGTAGTCACTTATTTTCTCTCCATCCTAGTATATAAGAGATAGTTGAAAATGGAATGCAATTTGATAGTACGGATAACCCTGTATTTATTAACGAGCAAATTCATAAAAATGCACAAGCTACCACTGTTTTGCTAGCATCCTTGTGCAGGGATGAGTACAACAAGGTGAGCGGCTTGGACAACGCCAAGCAAATCTGAGACACCCTCAAAATATCACATGAGGGAAACGACGCCACCATGATCACCAAAATGGAGTTGGTGGAAGGCGAGCTAGGAAGGTTCGCGATGATCAAGGGAGAGGAGCCAACACAAACGTACAATAGGCTCAAGACCCTGGTCAACAAGATTAGGAGCTATGGAAGCACAAGATGGACGGACCACGACGTCGTCCGACTTATGCTCAGGTAGTCAGGTCTTTTACTATTATTGACCCTCATCTTGTGAACCTCATCCGTGAAAATCCTAGGTACACAAAGATGACACCCGAGGAGATACTCGAAAAATTTGTGAGCGGGCGCATGATGGTCAAAGAGGCAAGGTATGTTGATGATGCATTAAACGGCCCAATGCCCATCTACGAGCCGTAGCCTGTTACGCTCAAGGCAACAAGCAGCAAGAAGGTGCTATCTAGCAAGGTGGCACAAGTAGAGGCTGTCGGGCTCAATGAGGATGAAATGGCGCTCATCATCAAGCGCTTCAAGATCGCTCTTAAAGGATGCAAGGAGTACCCCAACAAGAACAAAATAAGGGGAAAGCGCTCCTACTTCAAGTGCGGTAAGACTGGTCACTTTATAGCAAATTGTCCCGATAATGCTAATAACCAGGAACAAGAAAAGAGCAGAAAGAGGGAGAAGAAGAAGGCCTACAAGAAGGCGAAGGGCGAGGCGCACCTTGGCAAAGAATGGGATTCAGACTGCTCTTCTTCCGACTCCGACGTCGAAGGACTCGCTGCCTCAGCCTTCAACAAATCGTCACTCTTCCCCAACGAGCGCCGCACTTGCCTCATGGACAAAGAAAAGAAGGTAAGTGTTCGAGAAACCCCTAAGTATACTACTTCAAGCGATGATGATTCTAGTGATGACGAAGTAGATTATACGGATTTATTTAAGGGTTTAGATAGAGCAAAAGTGGATAAAATTAATGAGTTAATTGATGCTCTAAATGAAAAAGATAGATTGCTAGAGAAGCAAGAGGACATTTTATATGAAGAACATGACAAATTTGTTAGTGTACAAAAGTCTCTTGCTTTAGAAACTAAAAGAAATGAAATGTTATCCTATGAATTGTCTGTGTGCCATGAATCAATCTCTAGTTTAAAGATTTTGAATAATGATTTAAGTGCTAAGCTAGAGGTAGTAAATAAATCTAGTTCATGTGTAGAACATGTTGTAATCTACAATAGATGCAAGGATTTTAATGCTGATGCTTGTGATGAACACTTAATTTCCATTTCTAAATTAAATGATGAAGTGGCAAGTCTTAATGCTCAACTTAAGACTTGCAAAAGTGATTTTGATAAATTAAAATTTACTAGGGATGTCTACACTGTTGGTAGACACCCCTCAATTAAGGATGGGCTTGGCTTTCGAAAGGAAGCCAAGAACTTAACAAGCCAAAGAGCTCCCATTCCCAACAAGGAGAAAGGGAAGGCCCCTATGGCTAATATTACTAAGAGAAACCATGCTTTTATGTATGATAGGAAAATTGGTAGTTATTCTAACTTTAATAAGAGTTATATTTATGGTGGTTATTATGATCCAAATGCTATGTTTGCCTCTAGCTTTACTTTTGTGCATGGTAGAAGTAGGTCTAGGAAAAGTAATATTGTGCATCATGTGCCTAGGAAAGTGTGTAATAAATCTACTACTATTTACCATGCTTGCAATACTTCATTTGGGCTTATGTGTAAGAATGCAAAAGTAGTTGCTAGAAAGTTGGGGTCCAAATGCAAGGGAGACAAGACTTGTATTTGGGTCCCAAAGGCTATTATGACTAACCTTGTAGGACCCAACAAGAGTTGGGTACCTAAAACCCAAGTGTAAATTTCCTTGCAGGTTTATGCATCCGGGGGCTCAAGCTGGATTATCGACAGCGGATGCACAAACCACATGACGGGGGAGAAGAAGATGTTCACCTCCTACGTCAAGAACAAGGATTCCCAAGATTCGATCATCTTTGGAGATGGGAACCAAGGCAAGGTTAAAGGACTGGGAAAAATAGCCATTTCATCCGAGCATTCTATCTCAAATGTGTTCTTAGTTGAATCGCTCGGGTACAACTTATTGTCTGTAAGTCAATTATGTAACATGGGTTATAATTGTCTATTTACCAATGTAGATGTGTCTGTCTTCAGAAGGAGTGATGGTTCACTAGCTTTTAAGGGTGTATTAGATGGCAAACTCTACTTAGTGGATTTTTCAAAAGAGGAAGCCAATCTAGATGCTTGCTTAATAGCTAAGACTAGTATGGGTGGGCTTTGGCATCGCCGTCTAGCACATGTTGGGATGAAGAACCTTCACAAACTTCTAAAGGGAGAACATGTGTTAGGACTAACAAATGTTTGTTTCGAGAAAGATAGACCTTGTGCAGCTTGCTAGGCAAGGAAATAGGTGGGAAGCGCTCATCACAACAAGAATGTGATGACAACATCAAGACCACTGGAGCTTCTCCACATGGACCTCTTCGGACCCATCGCCTACCTTAGCATCGGGGGAAGTAAGTATGGTCTAGTAATTGTTGATGATTTTTCCCGCTTCACTTGGGTGTTCTTTTTGCAGGATAAATTAGAAACTCAAGGGACCCTCAAGCGCTTTCTAAGGAGAGCTCAAAACAAATTTGAGCTCAAGGTAAAAAAGATAAGAAGCGACAACGGGTCCGAGTTCAAGAATCTACAAGTGGAGGAGTATCTTGAGGAGGAAGGCATCAAGCATGAGTTCTCCGCTCCCTACACACCACAGCAAAATGGTGTGGTAGAGAGGAAGAACAGGACGCTCATTGACATGGCGAGGACAATGCTTGGAGAGTTCAAGACGCCTGAGCGGTTTTGGTCGGAAGCTATGAACCCAGCTTGCCACACCATAAACCGGGTCTACCTTCATCGCCTCCTCAAGAAGACCTCATATGAACTTCTTACCGGTAACAAACCCAACGTCTCATACTTTCGTGTATTTGGGAGTAAATGTTACATTCTAGTGAAGAAAGGTAGAAATTCTAAATTTGCTCCCAAAGCTGTAGAAGGGTTTTTACTAGGGTATGACTCAAATACAAGGGTGTATAGAGTCTTCAACAAGTCATCAGGTTTGGTTGAAGTCTCTAGCGACGTTGTATTTGATGAGACTAATGGCTCTCCAAGAGAGCAAGTTGATCTTGATGATGTAGATGAAGATGATGTTCCAACGGCCGCAATACGCACCATGGCGATTGGAGATGTGCGACCACAGGAGCAACAAGAGCAAGATCAACATTCTTCCTCAATGATGGTGCATCCCCCAACTCAAGATGATGATCAGGTTCCTCAAGAAGAGGCACATGATCAAGGGGGAGCACAAGAAGAACCAGTTATGGAGGAAGAAGCACCACGGGCCCCTCCAACTCAAGTCCGAGCGACAATTCAAAGGAATCATCCCGTCGACCAGATTCTGGGTGATATAAGCAAGGGAGTAACTACTCGCTCAAGATTAGCTAACTTTTGTGAGCATTACCCGTTTGTCTCTTCTATTGAGCCTTTCAGGGTAGAAGAGGCCTTACAAGATCCGGACTGGGTGTTGGCCATGCAGGAAGAGCTCAACAACTTCAAGAGGAATGAAGTTTGGAGCCTAGTGCCACGTCCCAAGCAAAATGTTGTGGGAACCAAGTGGGTGTTCCACAACAAACAGGACGAGCACAGGGTAGTGACAAGGAACAAGGCTCGACTTGTGGCAAAAGGTTATGCCCAAGTCGCAGGTTTGGATTTCGAGGAGACTTTTGCTCTTGTGGCTAGGGTAGAGTCTATTCGCATTCTATTAGCCTATGCCGCTCACCACTCTTTCAGGTTGTTCCAAATGGATGTGAAGAGCGCTTTCCTCAATGGGCCAATCAAGGAGGAGGTATACGTGGAACAACCCCCTAGCTTTGAGGATGAAAGGTACCCCGACCATGTGTGTAAGCTCTCTAAGGCACTCTATGGACTTAAGCAAGCCCCAAGAGCATGGTATGAATGCCTTAGAGATTTCTTAATTGCTAATGCTTTCAAGGTTGGGAAAGCTGATCCCACTCTTTTCACTAAGACTTGTGATGGTGACCTATTTGTGTACCAAATTTATGTCGATGACATAATATTTGGTTCTACTAATCAAAAGTCTTGTGAGGAGTTTAGCAGGGTGATGACTCAAAAGTTTGAGATGTCGATGATGGGCGAGTTGAACTACTTCCTTGGGTTCCAAGTGAAGCAACTCAAGGACGACACCTTCATCTCCCAAACGAAGTACACTCAAGACCTTCTCAAGCGGTTTGGGATGAAGGATGCCAAGCCCGCGAAAACACCGATGGGAACTGATGGACATGTCGACCTCAACAAAGGAGGAAAGTCCGTTGATCAAAAGGCATACCGGTCTATGATAGGGTCATTACTTTATTTATATGCTAGTAGACCGGATATTATGCTTAGTGTATGCATGTGTGCTAGATATCAATCCAACCCTAAGGAATGTCACCTTGTGGCCGTTAAGCGGATTCTTAGATATTTAGTTGCTATGCCTTGCTTCGGGATTTGGTATTGTCGGCGTTTCAGACCCGCGGGGATCATCAACCAACTAGTGAATTTGTCGCTGCGTGTCCCTGCCCAGATGGGTTGATGCAAGATGGAACACAAGAGGGAAATGAGGCTTATGTTATCTTGCACCGGGGTGCTCGTAGTAGGGGTTACAAGCGTCGCGAGAGAGCGAGAGAGAGAGAGAGAGTTCAGCCTTGAGGTGAGCTGTCTGAGTCTGCCTCTACCGCGTCTCTCCTACTCTGCCTGCCTCTGCTCGTTCGTACGTCGCACGTTCGTACGTGCGTTTTTCCTGTTTCCCTTCTCCTCCCCCTCCCTCTTTGGAAGGCCCTGGACATCCCCTTTTATAGATACAAGGAGATGCCCAGCTGTACAATGGGGGTGTAGCTATGAGCTAACGTGGCTAGCGAGGAACTGCCTTGAGCCCTGTACATGTACCAACGTGGCCGTCGGTGAAGTGCCTTGAGCCCTGTAGAAGCATAGCTGGCGGTGCGACATGGATCCTGCTGACGTTTCCTTGCTTCCATAGGGGGTTGAGAGCAACCGACGTCATGGGTGCACGCGGGGAACCATCATTACCTATTACCGGAGTAACTTAGATGGGACACCGGTCTTGTTCCTTCGTAGCCTGAAGCGGCTAGCTAGGGGTAGGGTAATGATGTATCCCCTGTAGCGTAGTCAGTCCGAGGCTGAGGTCGGGCAAGGCGGAGACTTCCCCTGAGGCCGAGGTTGAGGTCGGGCGAGGTTGTGACTCCTCCCGAGGCCGAGGCTGGGGCCGAGGCCCAGGGTCGGGCGAGGCGGAGACCTTCTCCCGAGGCCGAGGCTGAGGCCGAGGCCTAGGGTCGGGCGAGGCGGAGCTCCTGGTTGCGCCCGAGGCTGAACTCGGGGGAGGTCACGACTTACTGTTGCTAGTCTTACCCCGGTGGGTGGCACAGTAGCCGGAGCGGGGCGAATAGCGCTGCTCTCCTGTCAGAACGGTCAGTAAAGGGGCGAAGTGACTGCGGTCACTTCGACCTTGCCGACTGAGGCGCGCGTGTCAGGATAAGGTGTCAGGCGATCCCCGCATTGAATGTGCATGTGATACAGTCGGTTGGTAAGGCAATTCGGCCGAGGTCGCTGCACGAAAAAGTTCGCCCGAGCTTAGCCTTGGGTGAGACGGGGGTGTGTTTGCTGACTGAGGGGACCCTCGGGCGAGGCGTGAATTCGTCTGGGACTTCTGTCCTTGCCCGAGGCTAGGCGCAGATGAGGTCGCGTCCCTTGGTAGACGAGACCTTCACTTGAACCGCGCTTCATCAGCCGTTGATGGTTTGTTCTGAAGATGTTTTCCAGCCGGGTTAAGGAGCATTGGGGGTACCCCTAATTACGGTACCCGACAGTAGCCCCCGAGCCTTCAAGGGAGTGTAGGTACTCGCTTGGAGGTTCTGCCGGATTTCTAGCAAGGGGACCAACCTTTCTCGGTTATGTTTTGTTCCGATGGGTGCGCGCGAGCGCACCCACCGGGTGTAGCCCCCGAGGCCTCGAAGGAGTGGTTTGACTCCTCTGAGGTTTTAATCCTTTTTGTGATGCCTCGGTTAGCCTTGTTGTTCCCTCATGCGGCCTGGCCGCAGCCCGGGTGCATGGTCAGGCTCCAAGTTTTTGAGCTGGTTTGTTGACCTGGTCAATAGTTTGGCCGTAGCCTTGCGAGAGCAGCCCCCGAGCCTCTGCACGGAGCGAGAGGACGATCAAGGACCGTCTCGACTTTTATTGTACATACCGTCGTCGCCTCTCCGCGAGGAGGAAGGGGGGAAAGCGCCATGTTACCCTCGGAGGGCACCGAACATGGTGTTTCCAGTGAGTTGCTAGCGGGTGATCCGAGTGGACGTCCGAGCCCTGTTCGATAAGGGTCGGCTAGTGGCCTAGAGGCGCGCTCCAAAAGTACCTGCAGGTGATTTGCTGGACCTAGACCCATTCGATAGGGTCCGAGGGCTCGGTGCCTCCCTCCGGTGAGATTCCATTACAAATCATTCCCGCTGGTCTCGGAAATGTCCTAGGGTACCTCGGGAGCGTAGCCCGAGCCTCGGCCATGTAACGGACGTACCCAGGGCCATCCTTGACTCTGTGTGCTCTGGGGCGGCTGTCGAACCCTTCCGAGGGGCCAGCCTTCGAACCCCTGATCAGTAAAGGGCTCAGAGCCCAAGTGCTCTAGGGCGGTTGCCGGACCCCGGTGGGCGCAACCTTCGAACCCCTGATCAGTAGGAGGGCTTGGGGCCCGTTTCCTTCGCCGAGAAGGATCCTTTTCGCAATATCCTCTTTCCCGGTCCCTGTGGCAAGAGAGAGAGAGAGGAAAAGGATATAAATTTAAATAATGTGGCACAACTTTTTTGACGCGGTCATCATGACGGAGGTGAAACGGCGCCCGCTTCGCCTGCCGGAGGTGTTGCTTGCCCTGCCAAGGAGTTAATGCGACGGGACGGGCGATTCGCGGGGCGTCTGTTGCGCGTGCGCGAGTCGTTCGAGGAACGGAACACGGGTGCGTCGTTTTTTATGCTGTGGGAGAGGGCTCCCCTGCCGTTTCGGGAGAGGATGCAAACCTGTAGGTGATTGGACCGCTGCTTCCGCACGCCTGTTGCTGCAATTACTGTCGGCCCGCCTCTGATCATATCGGTCATCATGCCTATCTCCGCGGCTGAGTGACCCGTGATCGTCGCACTTAATGGGCACTGTTGGGTCACGCACAGGGCTGCCTTGAGTCGTTGCGCTGGTTCTGCAGTCGAGAAGACGCAGCATTGGTGCAAGTGGCGGTGCGGTTTCCTTGCACGTAGTGACCGACGCACCGGTTACATGACATGTGGGACCGGGCCTCCTTGCTGGACCGCCGGATGCGACGAAGCTGAAAGGGTGCACAACCGTAGTGTGGTTGCATGCTTCTTGCGCGGCGGTCCGCCCTTTCGACCACTGGTTTCGGCGAGGATGAGGGAATGCTTATAACCGCGGGGCGGTTACGTGCTTCGCGTGCGGCGGTTTGCCTTCTTCGCGTTTCGGGTCAGCTCGCATGACGTGTGGGACCTAGCCCCCGTGTCGTGGGGTGGGAACCCTGGAGCACGTCGGTGGAGACTTTGCCCGTGACGCTTGGGGGTGCGAGTGAGGAGATCTGCCTTTTAAAAAGGGATCGACCCCCCGGGCGGTAGCCATGCCTTCACACTCCTCACATTCATCGTGTCTTTCCCCCTTCCGAGCCCCCAGATGGGGTGCAACTATGTCGCCTTCTTCTTGCTGCTGTTGGAGGGGCACGACCCCATGAGGGTTGGCGCTCTCCAGTCGTCGCTCGGCTTCAAGGATTTTCGTCACGCAGCCCGGCTGCATTCCCCCACCAATGGTCATCCAGAAAGATGACCACCAGCTTCGTGGCGGGGAAGGGCGAGCCGGGCCGTGGCCTCCCCTACCCTCAGCTTCAAGGATGTTCATCATCCGTGCTAGGGAGGAGGGTGCACCGAGTTGGGGCCCGCCTCTACATGGGCAGCGGCCCACTCCTTCCCTCAGTGATCGAGGGAGAAGGGCATTCGCCGCCCGTGGTGCTGTCAGCTACCGCGTGTCTGGCTCCCCGGCCTGAGCGGCTCCGGTGCTGCTTCCAGTGTCACCTCCTACCACTGGGGCAGAGCGTAGCTGCCCGTCCGCTGCACGGGTGTCGGTCGCGCCGTGTGCGGGCCGGCCATGTCCAGGTCCTCCTTGCGCCGTCGGCTGCACCGGGGGTCGCACAACACGTCATACACCGCGAGGGCGGTACTCATGTTCTGGGATAGCCTCGGCGAGGATGGGAGTGAGGACCTGCTGGTGCGCATTGGGGCGGCCGCCGTTCGCCGGTGCTGTGTTGGTGGGCAGGTGGCCGTTGTCGTCGGTGCTGAGGTAGTGGTCGCCATAGGTGAGGCTTCCTCTGCCAAAGCGGTTGCCTCCGCCGACGAGACCGTCAGTGCCACCTGCGCTCCGGACCTCCGGCTCTTTGGCTTTAATGGCTGGTTCTCGTCCCCCGTGAGGGGACATGAACGAGGGCCTTTTCACAGTAGCGTTTGCCCTGAGGCCATCACTGCTGCTGTCTGGCCGCCCGAGGCGGAGGTCGTTGTCGCGCTGCTGGTGCAGTGGTCGTCGGCGAGCCGCTCGGAGCTCGTTATCTTGTAGCCCCTCCGGTGCGGAGGTAGTTCATTCCCGCGGGAATGGAACTGGGTCCCATTTGTAAGGGAATGTAAGAGCAAAATGTAATTGCTCCAAGTACAGAGATATCTGCTGTAGGTCAGGAAAGCCACCGAGGGTGCTGCCGACATCTACGTAGCATAGTTATCCCAAGTACGTGTGTTTGTTCTTTGTGGCTGCTGAGGCCTGAACATTTGGGTATAAAGCCACGCTTGTTTCCTCTTGTTTTGAGCATTAAGACTTGTTCGTCGGTAGCAGGATCACTTATCCGAGCGTGAGTTACCTTTCGCGGAAGGTGACGAGTAAGGTATCGGTATCCCGGAGGCGTAGGAGTCCCTTGGCTCGGTCGGCCTTGCCGTTCAAGGTCTCTCTTGTCGTTTTTAGGACTCCGCCATCGATATAGTCGAAAGGCACGAAAGTCGTTTTGGTGGAAACACTTTTCCGAGGAAAGTTTTCGGCACAGAGGGGGTTCCCACCTTCTAGACTCTGAGGCGACCGCCCGGGCCAGGACCCTTGCGGAGGGTCTAGCCGTGGCCGTCGGGTCTGCTTGGTCCGCCCAAGCTAAGGCCTCGCAGCAGCGTGTCCGGTTCGAAGGTTGTTTTGCCCACTTTGTGACTTTGTTTCTGCTTCGTCCTTCACCTCGTGTCTGAAGAACATTGTCCGGCTGTCTGCAGGGTTCGAGACGGCTCTTAACGAGTCCGTCAAGAACTGCAAGGCGCTTGCCGAGGCGGCTGAGCAGAAGGAGGCCGACCGCGTGGCCATGTCCGAGGCTATCTCGGCTTTCTGTCAGGCCCTCGGCCTCGACGACGTCCCCTCGGGTAGCTCCCCCCAGAGTCACCTGCGGGCCTTGGGCGGCCATGTGCGCAGCAGACTCCGTGGGGCGCTGCACCACGACGTTAGGCGGGCCTTCGCCGTGCTCGCCTCCCACTACGACGTGGATCTGGAGCGGGTCAGCGAGGGGTACTGCTTACCCAACAAAGAGGAGGCTGCCTTAGCCGAGGTCCAGAGGCTTGACGCGGCTGTCGAGGGCCCAAGCGTGGTGCTGGCTTCCTCCTTCGAGGTGGAGGTCCTTCCGCCCGTGTTGCCATCTGAGGCTGGGCCATATCCTGCCGAGGGTGGAAACGACGCCGAGGGTGCTGTTCCTCCCCCTGCCGATGTCTGAGCCTGCAGGAACAATTTGTTCTAAGTATGCATATGTTTTTTTGCGGCCACTGAGGCCTAAACATTTTTATTGTTGGATTATAAAGCTACGTTTTCTTTCCTCTTGTTTCGTGTGTTAGGACTTGTTCGGTAGCAGAATCGCTTATCCAAGCGTGAGTTACTTTTCGCGGAAGGTGATGAGTCAGGTATCCGTATCCCGGAGGCGTAGGAGTCCCTTGGCTCGGTCGGCCTTGCCGCTTACATGTCCTCTCGTCATTTTTAGGATTCCGTTATCGATATAGTCGAAAAGCACGAAAGGTCGTTTTGGTAGAAAAATTTTCGAGCGTTAAGACTTGTTCGGTAGCAGAATCGCTTATCCGAGCGTGAGCTACCTTTCGCGGAAGGTGATGAGTGAGGTATCCGTATCCCAGAGGCGTAGGAGTCCCTCGGCTCGGTCGGCCTTGCCGCTCAAGGTCTCTCTTGCTCGTATTTAGGATTCTGTTATCGACGCAGTCGAAAAGCGCGAAAATCGTTCTGGTAAAAGACTTTTCCGAGGAAAATTTTGACGCAGAGGGGGTTCCCCCCTTCTAGCCCCCGAGGGAGGGTTGGTTTTTGCTGAGGCAAGGCCGATCCTCCCTTGATAGCTAGACTTTTTATTTATGCATGTAAAGAAAGCGAGATACATGAACGACTTGAAACTTTTAAGGGTAAAAGCGACGTAGCTGTTCGATGTTCCAAGCGTTGCTGTAGACCTCGCCTTGATTGTTGGCCAACTTGTATGTCCCGGGCTTCAAAACTTTGGCGATGATGAATGGCCCTTCCCAGGGAGGGGTAAGCTTGTGGTGCCCTCGGGCGTCTTGCCGCAGCCAAAGTACCAAGTCTCCCACTTGGAAGTCTCGGGGCCGAATCCTTCGGGCGTGGTAGCGTCGCAGGGACTGCTGATACCGCGCTGAGTGTAGCAAGGCTACGTCCCAAGCTTCTTCTAGCTGGTCCAATGAATCCTCTTGGCTGGTCCAGTTGCTTTGGTCGTCGTAAGCCTTTGTCCTCGGGGAACCGTATTCCAAGTCCGTGGGTAAGATGGTCTCGGCCCCATAGACTAGGAAAAACGGCGAGAAGCCCGTGGCCCGGCTTGGCATTGTCCTCAGACTCCAAACCACTGAGGGTAGTTCTTTTATCCACCGCTTGCCAAACTTGTTGAGGTCGTTGTAGATCCTCGGTTTTGGTCCCTGCAAAATCATACCGTTGGCGCGCTCCACCTGCCCATTTGTCATTGGGTGAGCTACGACAGCCCAGTCCACACGGATGTGGTGGTCCTCGCAGAAGTCCAGAAACTTTTTCCTAGTGAACTGCGTGCCATTGTCGGTGATGATTGAGTTTGGGACCCCAAAGCGATGGATGATATTTGTGAAGAACGCCACCGCCTGCTCGGACCCGATGCTGATTAAGGGTCGGACTTCGATCCACTTGGAGAATTTGTCGATGGCGACCAGCAGGTGCGTGAAGCCCCCGGGTGCCTTCTGCAAGGGACCGACGAGGTCCAGACCCCACATGGCAAACGGCCAAGTGATAGGTATTATCTACAGGGCTTGAGCGGGCAGGTGCGTCTGTCTCGCGTAGAATTGACACCCTCGGCAGGAGCGTACAATCCTAGTGGTGTCGGCCACCGCGGTTGGCCAGTAGAACCCTTGTCGGAAAGCGTTTCCCACATGGACTCGAGGTGCTGCATGGTGACCGCAAGCCCCCAAGTGTATTTCTTGTAATAGCTCTTGTCCTTGGGCAATGGATATGCATCGTTGGAGAATGCCTGAGGGGCTGCGGTGGTACAACTCCTTTTCATCACCCAGTAAAACGAACGACTTGGCGCGCCGAGCCAGTCGCCGAGCTTCGGCCTTGTCGAGGGGCAGCTCTCCTCGGAGGAGATATTCCAGGTACGGGGTCTGCCAGTTTTGGTTTGGCGCAACCCCGTTCTGTTCTCCCTCAACGCGCAGGGCCTCACCCTCGGCGGCCGAGGGTACCTCGGGCTGGGCCGAGGTCTCCTCAGGTTCGGGCGCGTCGTCGAGTTTGACGGATGGTTGATATATGTCGCTGGAGAAGACTTCCGGGGGAACCGTCGTTCGCCCCGAGGCTATTTTCGCCAGCTCATCCGTGGTTTCGTTGTACCGTCGAGCAACATGGTTGAGCTCCAGCCCGTAGAACTTATCTTCCAAGTGCCGAACTTCGTCGCAGTAGGCCTCCATTTTTTGGTCGCGGCAGTGAGAGTTCTTCATGACCTGGTCAATAACGAGCTGCGAGTCGCCACAAGTGTCGAGGCGCCGAACCCCCAGCTCGATGGCGATGCGCAGTCCATTAACCAAGGCTTCGTACTCGGCCACGTTGTTTGACGTCGGAAAATGGAGGCGCAGCACGTAACGCACATGTTCTCCGAGGGGTGAAATGAAGAGCAAGCCCGCACCTGCTCCTATTTTCATAAGCGACCCATCGAAGTACATGGTCCAAAGTTCGGGCTGTATTGGGGCTATCGGCAATTGGGTGTCGACCCATTCAGCCAAGAAGTCTGCCAAGACTTGAGATTTTATGGCCTTCCGAGGATCGAATGAAAGAGTTTCGCCCATGAGTTCCACTGCCCATTTTGCTATCCTACCCGAGGCCTCTTGGCACTGGATGATCTCTCCCAGGGGGAAGGATGACACCACAGTCACCGGATGAGACTCGAAGTAGTGTCGCAACTTTCGCCGTGTCAGAATTACTGTGTATAGTAGCTTCTAGATTTGTGGGTAGCGGATCTTGGTCTCGGATAGCACCTCGTTGATGAAGTAGACCGACCTCTGGATGAGCAGTGCATGCCCTTCTTCTTGTCTCTCGACTACGATCGCGGCGCTGACCACCTGAGTGGTTGCGGCTGCATAGACCAAGAGGGCTTCTCCCTCAGCGGGGGGCACCAAGATGGGCGTGTTAGTAAAGAGTGCCTTTAAGTTTCCGAGGGCTTCTTCAGCCTCGGGGGTCCAAGTGAAGCGCTCGGCCTTCCTTAAGAGGCGGTACAAGGGCAATCCTTTCTCGCCGAGGCGCGAGATGAAGCGGCTCAGAGCCGCAAGGCATCCCATGACCCTTTGTACTCCTTTCAAATCTTTGATGGGCCCCATGTTGGTGATGGCCACAATTTTCTCCGGGTTGGCCTCGATGCCTCGTTCGGAGACGATGAACCCTAGGAGCATGCCTCGGGGGACTCTAAAGACACACTTCTCGGGATTGAGTTTTATGTCCTTTGCACGTAGGCACCCGAAAGTTACTTCGAGGTTGGAGAGGAGGTCGGAGGCTTTCCTTGTCTTGACAATGATGTCATCGATGTAAGCCTCGACCGTTCTGCCGATGTGTTCTCCGAACACATGGTTCATGCACCTTTGGTAGGTGGCACCTGCATTCCTCAAACCAAATGGCATTGTAGTATAACAATACATGCCAAAGGGTGTGATGAAAGAAGTCGCGAGCTGGTCGGACTCTTTCATCTTGATTTGGTGATAGCCCGAATAGGCGTCGAGGAAAGACAAGGTTTCGCACCCAGCAGTTGAGTCCACAATTTGATCGATGCGAGGGAGAGGGTAGGGAACCTTTGGACATGCTTTGTTTAAACCAGTGTAGTCTACACACATCCTCCATTTCCCACCTTTTTTCTTTATAAGAACAGGGTTAGCTCACCATTCGGGATGGAATACCTCTTTGATGAACCCTGCAGCCATCAGCTTGTGGACCTCCTCGCCTATGGCCCTGCGCTTTTCTTCATCAAAGCGGCGCAGCGATTGCTTCATGGGTCGGGCATCGGCTCGAATGTCCAGTGAGTGCTTGGCGACATCCCTCGGTATGCCAGGCATGTCCGAGGGACTCCACGCAAAAATTTCAGCGTTTGCACGGAGAAAGTTGACGAGCACTGTTTCCTATTTGGGGTCGAGCTCGAAGCCAATCCTGACTTTCTTGCCGGCGTCGTTGCTGGGGTCGAGAGGGACAGACTTAACTGCCTCGGCTGGTTCGAAGTTGCCGGCGCGCCGCTTCGCGTCGGGCGCCTCCTTAGAGAGGCAATCCATGTCGGCGATGAGGGCTTCAGACTCGGCGAGGGCTTCAGCGTACTCCACGCGTTCCACGTCGCACTCGTAAGCGTGGCGGTACGTGGGTCCGATGGTGATGGTTCCTTTAGGGCCATGCATCTTGAGCTTGAGGTAAGTGTAGTTGGGGATGGCCATGAACTTGGCGTAGCACGGTCTTCCCAGCACCGCGTGATAGGTCCCTCGAAACCCAACTACCTTGAAGGTGAGGGTTTCCTTTCAGAAGTTGGAGGGAGTTCCGAAGCAGACAGGTAAGTCAATCTGTCCGAGGGGCAGGATACGCTTTCCGGGTGTGATCCCATGGAAGGGTGCTGCACCAGCCCGGATCTCAGACGATCAACCCCCAAGAGCTCCAGGGTCTCGGTATAGATGATGTTGAGGCTGCTGCCTCCATCCATGAGGACCTTGGAGAGCCTAACGTTGCCGATGATTGGGTCGACGACGAGCGGGTACCTTCCTGGGCTCGGCACGTAGTCGGGATGGTCGCCTTGGTCGAAGGTAATGGGCTTGTCGAACCAGTCTAGGTAGACCGGCGCCGCTACCTTCACCAAGCAGACCTCCCGACGCTCCTGCTTGCGGTGCCGAGCCGAGGCATTCGCCACCTATCCGCCGTAGATCATGAAGCAGTTGTGGACCTTCGAGAATTCCTCTTCCTTGTCGCCCCCTTCTTGTTGTTGCCTTGGTCCTTGCCACCTTCTGCCGAGGGTCCAGCCTTATTGAAGTAGCACCGGAGCAAGTCGCACTCCTCAAGGGTGTGCTTGACGGGACCCCTGTGATAGGGGCATGACTCCTTGAGCATCTTGTCAAACGCGTTGGCTCCTCCGGGAGGCTTCCGAGACTTCCTGTGCTCGGCAGCAGCGACGAGATTCGCGTCGACGGCGTTGCGCTTTGCTTGCGCCTTCTTCTTGGCCTTCTTCTTCATGCCACGCTGGACGGATGCCTCGGGGGTGTCTTCCTTCTGCCCTCCCTGAGGCTGCTTATCCTTTTGAAAGATGGCTTCGACCGCCTCCTGACCAGAGGCGAACTTGGTGGCGATGTCCATCAATTTACTCATCTTGGTGGGAGTCTTGCGTCCTAGTTTGCTCACCAGGTCTCAGCAAGTGGTGCCGGCGAGGAATGCCCCGATTACGTCCGAGTCGGTGATGTTGGGCAGCTCGGTGCGCTGCTTTGAAAACCGCCGGATGTACTCTCGCAGGGATTCCCCTGGCTGCTGGCGGCAGCTTCGGAGATCCTATGAGTTCCTAGGGCGTACGTACGTACCCTGGAAATTTCCAGCGAAAGCCTTGACCAGGTCGTCCCAGTCGGAGATCTGCGCAGGAGGCAGATGCTCCAGCCAGGCCCGGGCAACGTCGGAGAGGAAAAGGCGGAGGTTGCGGATGATGAGGTTGTCGTCGTCCGTCCCTCCCAACTGACATGCCAGCCGGTAATCCGTAAGCCACAACTCCGCCCTTGTCTCCCCTGAGTATTTGGTGATTGTAGTCGGGGCTCGGAACCGGGCTAGGAACGGCGCTCGTCGTATGGCCCGGCTGAAGACTCGCGGACCTGGTAGCTCGGGCGAGGGACTCTGATCCTCGTCACTGTCGTAGCGTCCCCCGCGCTTGGGGTGGTAGCCTCGGCGCACCCTTTCCTTGAGTCGGGCTCGACGATCGCGGCGGTGTTGCTCGTCGCCGAGGCGATCCGGGACTGCAGGCGTCCCGTCCCGTGTGCGTGCGGTGTGGACCGAGGCCTCCTGCATGCGTCGGGAGGGCGTTGCGTGATGCTCCGAGGGGTCTCCTCACCTCCGGGAGGCAGAGCTCTCGGCTTGTCGGACAGCGGCGTTTTCCAGGAGGCCCTTGAGCTCGCCCTGGATACATCGCCCCTCGGTGGTGGATGGCACCAGCATTGTTCGAAGTAGCATCGCCGCTGCAGCTAGGTTCTGGCCGGCCCCGCTGAGGGCCGGGGGCAGCCCTGTCCTGGCATCGTCAACGATACGGCGCTGGAAGTCCCGGGCCTGATGACGCGCTCCTCCGGCGAATGCCCGGCCTGCCCACTCCTGCTCGATGTTTTGTCGGAGCTACACAAGCCGCCCTGCTTCTTCGTCGAGCTTGGCCTGTGAAAGTCGCCTAGAGGGGGGGTGAATAGGCGAAACCTGAAAATTAAAACTTTATCCCCCAACTAGATCCCTTGATTAGTGGTTAGAACAAGATACACAATTATCGGAGTATAAAAACTAAGTCCTTGCTTGAAAAGATTATTGCTTTCAAATAATGCGGAATTGATAAGACAATACAACTAATAAGTCTATGATGACAAAGCAAGAAGGCTTAAATGAGAAGAGCAATAAGTCAAGTTGTTTCTTGCGAAGTGTTGCTTCACTAAATGAGAATTTAACTTGAAGCAACACCAAATGATATTAACAAATAATAACACAAGAAAACTTAGAGTAAGGGAAAGCAAACAAATCACAAGCAATAAACACAAATGACACGGGTGATTTATTTTACCAAGGTTTGGCCCTTGAAGGCCTAGTCCCCGTTGAGGAGTCCACTAAGGATGGGTCTTTTTCAACCCTTTCCCTCTCTCCACCGATCACACAAGGATCGGTGAGCTCTTCTTCTTCTCAAGGATCACTCTCGATCCCGCAAGGACCACCACACTCTTTGGTGTCTCTTGCTAGATTTTACAAGCCTCCAAAACTTTGGAGGAAGTTCAATGGGAGTCAAAACTCCACGCACAAATGAACACAAAGATGTAGCACACACTATCTCTCAATGAATCTCACAAGGCACTAGGGCTAAACTCAATTGAGTAGCTCTTAATTGCTTGCTCTCTCTTTTGTGGCACTTGTGTGGGTTGTAGTGGTCTAAATCTTGTGTATAGGATGGATCAATGAATATATGTGGTTGGGAGGGCTTGAGTATGTCAACTAGATGACTTGGAATGTTGCTTGGACTCCCACACCTTGAAGTGGCCGGTTGGGGTGGTATTTATAGCCACCAACCAAATTGTAGCTGTTGGAGAAGTCTGCTGGCGATGGGCGCACCGAACAGTGCGGTGAGCCGCCACGTCAGCCTGTTCGTCAGGGTTGGAGCTGGCCGACCGTTGGAGATTTTGTCCTCATGTGGCACCGGACAGTCTGGTGTCGCACCGGACAGTCCGGTACTCCTCTGACTTGCTACTCTGACATCTGGAATCCACTTTTCACTTTGCAGAGTCGACCGTTGTGCGCAGGTAGCCGTTGCTCCGCTGGTGCACCGGACAGTCCGGTGGCACACCGGACACTTCAGTGAATTATAGCGGAGGTGCGCCTGGAAAACCCGAAGGTGAAGAGTTTGAAGTCGATCTTCCCTAGTGCACCGGACACTATCCAATGGTGCACCGGACACTGTCCGGTGGCACACCGGACAGTCCAGTGCGCCAGACCAGGGAGCACTTCGGTTTCCTTTGCTCCTTTCTTCTTGAACCCTTTCTTGGTCTTTTTATTGACTTATTGTGAACCATTGGCACCTATAGAACTTATAGACTAGAGCAAACTAGTTAGTCCAATATTTGTGTTGGGCAATTCAACCACCAAAATCAATTAGGAAATAGGTGTAAGCCTAATTCCCTTTCAGCCTGCATCTCGCGGAGTTGCTCAAGCTGTGTGTCCTAACCCCCCCCCCCCCCGTAGGGGCTTGGACCACAGCTAGCTCCCGCGGGATCTCAACGCGAGACGCATGTGCAAGGGCGCCGTCACTTCCTGGCATGCCAAGGTGGTTTTCTCCGTCGTGATCCTCCTGATCGATGTGGTAGCACCCGCGAGTTGGGTCGCAACCCTCGTCGTCAAGGCTGCGGCCATCATCAGAGCAGCCGGAGAGGCAGTGGTCACATGCGGACATGAAGTCACGCATGGCACCGGGATCACGGAGTCCGGAGAAATCCCAACTGACGTCGGGGTCGTCCTCTTCCTCAGAACCCGCGGGTCCGGAGGTTGAGACGGCCGTTAGTTGGTCCCAAGTTGACCACATATGGTACCCCGGAAGGTCAGGATATGCCCTAGCGAAAGCGCTCACCGAAGCGGGGTCGCTTGGTGGATCGAAGCTGAATCTAAAGTGAACAGGGTGAAAACGGATGGTACATCTTGGTTGATGGACAGTGGCGAAGTCGCATCGGGGACGGACTGCACCGTTATCTCAGGTACGAGGCTAACGCCCAACAAGTCCTTCGTGAGGGTGCTGGCGTCATCAGCCCGCTTGGAGTTGGTACGTTGCTGGGAAGCGACACCTGCCGTTGTCTCAGGTGTGAGGACAACACCCAACATGTCCCCCGCATGGGTGCCGGCGTCATCGACTCGCTCTGGTCTGACAGACGACGAGGTGTCGCCTCCTGCCTGGCCACGGTTGCCCTGTCTCCTCCTCTGGCGAGGAGGGTAGCGAGGCAAACCCGGGTGTTCCACTTCCGCCGCGGGAGGAAGTCGTCGCCGAGTTCGCCTTCGCCGGGCAAGCCGACGACTGTCGTTGTTGCCGTGCTGCGAGGGGAGGAGCACCATGTCGTAGCTGCCGTCGAGGGACATGAACTCGAGACTCCCAAAGCAAAGCACCGTCCCGGGTTGAAGAGGCTGCTGAAAGCTACCCATCTGGAACTCAACGGGAAAGTGTTTGTCAACACGCAGCAGGACCCCTACCTGGCGCGCCAACTGTCGGCGTTTCGGACCCGCGGGGATCGTCAACCGACCAGTGAATTTGTCGCTGCGTGTCCCTGCTCAGATGGGTTGATGCAAGATGGAACACAAGAGGGAAATGAGGCTTATGTTATCTTGCACCGGGGTGCTCGTAGTAGGGGTTACAAGCGTTGCGAGAGAGTGAGAGAGAGAGAGAGAGAGAGAGAGAGTTCAGCCTTGAGGTGAGCTGTCTGAGTCTGCCTCTACCGCGTCTCTCCTACTCTGCCTGCCTCTGCTCGTTCGTACGTCGCACGTTCGTACGTGTGTTTTTTCCCGTTTCCCTTCTCCTCCCCCTCCCTCTTTGGAAGGCCCTGTACATCCCCTTTTATAGATACAAGGAGATGCCCAGCTGTACAATGGGGGTGTAGCTATGAGCTAACTTGGCTGGCGGGTAAGTGCCTTGAGCCCTGTACATGTACCAACGTGGCCGTCGGTGAAGTGCCTTGAGCCCTGTAGAAGCATAGTTGGCGGTGCGGCATGGATCCTGCTGACGTTTCCTTGCTTCCGTAGGGGGTTGAGAGCAACCGACGTCATGGGCGCACGCGGGGAACCATCATTACCTGTTACCGGAGTAACTTAGATGGGACACCGGTCTTGTTCCTTCGTAGCCTGAAGCGGCTAGCTAGGGGTAGGGTAATGATGCATCCCCTGTAGCGTAGTCGGTCCGAGGCTGAGGTCGGGCGAGGCAGAGACTTCCCCTAAGGCCGAGGCTGAGGTCGGGCGAGGTTGTGACTCCTCCCGAGGCTGAGGCTGGGGCCGAGGCCCAGGGTCGGGCGAGACGGAGACCTTCTCCCGAGGCCGAGGCTGAGGCCGAGGCCTGGGGTCGGGCGAGGCGGAGCTCCTGGTTGTGCCCGAGGCTGAACTCGGGGGAGGTCACGACTTACTGTTGCTAGTCTTACCCCAGTGGGTGGCACAGTAGCCGGAGCGGGGCGAATAGCGCTGCTCTTCTGTCAGAACGGTCAGTAAAGGGGCGAAGTGACTGTAGTCACTTCGACCTTGCCGACTGAGGCGCGGGTGTCAGGATAAGGTGTCAGGCGATCCCCACATTGAATGCGCATGCGATACGGTCGGTTGGTAAGGCGATTCGGCCGAGGTCGCTGCACGACAAAGTTCACCCGAGCTTAGCCTTAGGTGAGACGGGGGTGTGTCTGCTGACTGAGGGGACCCTCGGGTGAGGCGTGAATTCGTTTGGGACTACTATCCTTGCCAGAGGCTGGGCTCGGATTCGGTCGGTCCCTTGGTAGACGAGGCCTTGACTTGAACCTTGCTTCATCAGCCGTTGATGGTTTGTTCTGAAGACGTTTTCCAGCCGGGTTAAGGAGCATTGGGAGTACCCCTAATTACGGTACCCGATAGGTATCCAAAGGGGTCTACCTTTGACTTAATTGGATATTCAGACTCCGATTATGCTGGATGCAAGGTTGATAGGAAGAGTACATCAGGGACGTGCCAATTCCTAGGAAGGTCCCTGGTGTCTTGGAGTTCAAAGAAACAAACTTCCATTGCCCTATCCACCGCTGAGGCCGAGTATGTTGCCGTAGGACAGTGTTGCGTGCAACTACTTTGGATGAGGCAAACGCTCCGAGACTTTGGCTACAATCTGAGCAAAGTTCCACTCCTATGTGACAATGAGAGTGCAATCCGCATGGTGGATAATCCTGTTGAACACAGACGCACTAAGCACATAGGCACCCGACATCACTTTCTGAGAGACCACCATGTAAGGAAAATAGACCCCGGGCCATTTGGCTAATTGAGTTTTGGTGTTTGATGAACAACACAATCCGTGAACTAATAAGTTTTCTAGTGTTTGTGTTTGTAGTTCACAGGATGCAAGATTTACTTGGACTAAGGAATTGAGGAAAGCAGCACCTCAATAGAAGACATTAAGAAGATCCAAGAAAAGTCCAAGTGTGCTGCCTGCGGACTGTCTATGCGTGGAGCACCGGACTGTCCGATGGCACACCGGACTGTCCGGTGCCCACACGCCGGACTGTCCAGTGCACCAGGGCACCTCAGCCCAATGGCTAGTTCGAGGTGGCACCCGGAGAGTAGACCACCGGATTGTTCGGTGTGAGCACCAGACTGTCCGGTGTGGAAAGCCTGCGGTGCCAACGGTCACCTGCTTTGACAGGGCAACGGCTAGGCGCACCGGACTGTCCGGTGTGCCGCAGAGAACTGTAGCTTTTCTCCAACGACTATTTTGGAGTTGGGGCCTGGGAGTCGCCTAGAGGGGGGGTGAATAGGGCGAAACTGAAAATCACAAAAATAATCACAACTACAAGCCGGGTTAGCATTAGAAATATAAACAAGTCCGCGAGAGAGGGCGCAAAACAAATCGCAAGCAAATGAAGAGAGTGACACGCGGATTTGTTTTACCGAGGTTCGGTTCTCGCAAACCTACTCCCCGTTGAGGAGGCCACAAAGGCCGGGTCTCTTTCAACCCTTCCCTCTCTCAAACGGTCCCTCGGACCGAGTGAGCTTTTCTTCTTCTCAATCAAACGGGAACAAAACTTCCCCGCAAGGGCCACCACACAATTGGTGCCTCTTGCCTTGGTTACAATTGAGTTTTGATCACAAGAACAAGTGAGAAAGAAAGAAAGCGATCCAAGCGCAAGAGCTCAAAAGAACACGGCAAATCTCTCTCGCTAGTCACTAAAGACTTGAGTGGAATTGGAGAGGATTTGATCTCTTTTGGTGTGTCTAGAATTGAATGCCTAGCTCTTGTAAGTGGTTGAGAAGTGGAAAACTTGGATGCAATGAATGGTGGGGTGGTTGGGGTATTTATAGCCCCAACCACCAAACTTGACCGTTGGCTGGAGGCGTCTGTTCGATGGCGCACCGGACAGTCCGGTGCACACCGGACAGTCCGGTGCCCCTGCCACGTCATCAATGCCGTTGGATTCTGACCGTTGGAGCTTCTGATTTCTGGGCCCGCCTGGGTGTCCGGTGCACACCGGACAACAACTGTTCATTGTCCGGTGCACCGGTATGGGCGCGCCTGACGTCTGCGCGCGCTGCGCGCGCATTAAATGCACCGCAGGTAGCCGTTGGCGCCGAAATAGCCGTTGCCCCGCTGGTACACCGGACAGTCCGGTGTACACCGGACATGTCCGGTGAATTATAGCGGAGCGGCTACCGCGCGAACCCGAGGCTGGCGAGTTCCGGAGGCCGCGCTTCCTTGGAGCACCGGACACTGTCCGGTGTACACCGGACAGTCCGGTGAATTATAGTGCGCCGGCTTCCGAGAATTCCCGAGGGCGAAGAGTTTGAGTTGGAGTCCTCTGGGCGCACCGGACACTGTCCGGTGTACACCGGACAGTCCGGTGCCTTCAGCCAGAGGTGCCTTCGGTTGCTTCTTTGCTCCTTTGTTAAATCCAAAACTTGATCTTTTTATTGGCTAAGAGTGAACCTTTTGCACCTGTACAACTTATCCACTAGAGCAAAACTAGTTAGTCCAATATTTGTGTTGGGCAAATCAACCACCAAAATTAATTAGGGACTAGGTGTAAGCCTAATTCCCTTTCAATCTCCCCCTTTTTGGTGATTGATGCCAACACAAACCAAAGCAAATATAGAAGTGCATAATTGAACTAGTTTGCATAAGGTAAGTGCAAAGGTTGCTTGGAATTGAGCCAATAAATACTTACATGATGCACATGGATTGTTTTCTTTGTTTTTGACATATTGGACCACATTTGCACCATAAGTTCTGTTTTTGCAAATTCTTTTGTAAATTCTTTTCAAAGTCCTTATGCAAGATAGTCAAAGGTAAATGAATAGGATTTAGCAAAGCATTTTCAAGTTTGAAATTTTCCTCCTTTGATCCAAAATGCTTTTCCTTTGACTAAACAAAACTCCCCCTCAAATAAAGTCTCCTCTTAGTGTTCAAGAGGGTTTTGAGACATCAATTTGAAAATACTACTTGCTCCCCCTTTAGAACACAAAGAGATACCAATTTTGAAATTTACCAATTGAAAATCATTAATTTTAAAAATTTAGGGTGGTGGTGCGGTCCTTTTGCTTTGGGCTCATATTTTCTCCCCCTTTGGCATGAATCGCCAAAAACGGAATCATTAGAGCCCAATGAAGTACTTTCTCCCCCTTTGGTCATAAAATGAATGAGTGAAGATTATACCAAAGTTGGAGAGTGATGCGGAGCGACGGCGAAGGATGAGTAGTAGAGTGGAGTGGAAGCCTTTGTCTTCGCCGAAGACTCCAATTCCCTTTCAATATACCTATGACTTGGTTTGAAATACACTTGAAAACACATTAGTCATAGCATATATAAAAGAGACATGATCAAAGGTATATTCATGAGCTATGTGTGCAAGTTTAGCAAAAGAAATTCCTAGAATCAAGAATATTAAGCTCATGCCTAAGTCTGGTAAAAGATTGTTCATCAAGTGGCTTGGTAAAGATATCGGCTAATTGATCTTTAGTGTTAATGTATGAAATCTCGATATCCCCCTTTTGTTGGTGATCCCGAAGAAAATGATACCGAATGGCTATGTGTTTAGTGCGGCTATGCTCGACGGGATTATCCGCCATGCGGATTGCACTCTCATTGTCACATAGAAGAGGAACTTTAGTTAATTTGTAACCGTAGTCCCGCAGGGTTTGCCTCAACCAAAGCAATTGTGCGCAACAATGACCTGCGGCAATATACTCGGCCTCGGCGGTAGAAAGAGCGACCGAATTTTGCTTCTTTGAAGCCCAAGACACCAAGGATCTTCCCAAGAACTGGCAAGTCCCCGATGTGCTCTTCCTATTAATCTTACACCCTGCCCAATCGGCATCCGAATAACCAATCAAATCAAATGTGGATCCCCGAGGGTACCAAAGCCCAAACTTAGGAGTATAAGCCAAATATCTCAAGATTCGTTTTACGGCCGTAAGGTGTGATTCCTTAGGGTCGGCTTGGAATCTTGCACACATGCATACGGAAAGCATAATGTCCGGTCGAGATGCACATAAATAAAGCAATGAACTAATCATCGACCGGTATACCTTTTGATCCACGGACTTACCTCCCGTGTCGAGGTCGAGATGCCCATTTGTTCCTATGGGAGTCTTGATGGGCTTGGCATCCTTCATTCCAAACTTGCTTAGAATGTCTTGAGTATACTTCGTTTGGCTAATGAAGGTGCCCTCTTGGAGTTGCTTGACTTGGAATCCTAGAAAATACTTCAACTCCCCCATCATAGACATCTCGAATTTTTGTGTCATGATCCTACTAAATTCTTCACATGTAGATTCGTTAGTAGACCCAAATATAATATCATCAACATAAATTTGGCATACGAACAAATCATTGTCAAGAGTTTTAGTGAATAAAGTAGGATCGGCCTTGCCGACTTTGAAGCCATTAGCAATAAGGAAATCTCTAAGGCATTCATACCATGCTCTTGGGGCTTGCTTGAGCCCATAAAGCGCCTTAGAAAGCCTATAAACATGGTTAGGGTACTCACTGTCTTCAAAGCCGGGAGGTTGCTCAACGTAGACCTCCTCCTTGATTGGTCCATTGAGGAAGGCACTCTTCACGTCCATTTGATAAAGCTTGAAGCCATGGTAAGTAGCATAGGCCAATAATATACGAATTGACTCAAGCCTAGCTACGGGTGCATAGGTTTCACCAAAATCCAAACCTTCGACTTGTGAATACCCCTTGGCCACGAGTCGAGCTTTGTTCCTAGTCACCACACCATGCTCATCTTGCTTGTTGCGGAAGACCCACTTGGTTCCTACAACATTTTGGTTAGGACGTGGAACTAAATGCCATACCTCATTCCTTGTGAAATTGTTGAGCTCCTCTTGCATCGCCATCACCCAATCCGAATCTTGAAGTGCTTCCTCTACCCTGTGTGGCTCAATAGAGGAAACAAAAGAGTAATGTTCACAAAAATGTGCAACACGAGATCGAGTAGTTACCCCCTTATGAATGTCGCCGAGGATGGTGTCGACGGGGTGATCTCGTTGTATTGCTTGGTGGACTCTTGGGTGTGGCGGCCTTGGTTGTTCATCCTCCTTGTCTTCATCATTTGCATCTCCCCCTTGATTGTTGCCGTCATTTTGAGGTGACTCATCTTCTTGTTCAACATCTTGAGCCTCGTCCTCAATTTGAGTTGGTGGAGATGCTTGTGTTGAGGAGGATGGTTGATCTTGTGCATGTGGAGGCTCTTCGGATTCCTTAGGACACACATCCCCAATGGACATGTTCCTTAGCGCTATGCATGGAGCCTGTTCTTCACCTATCTCATCAAGATCAACTTGCTCTACTTGAGAGCCGTTAGTCTCATCAAACACAACGTCACAAGAAACTTCAACAAGTCCTGAGGACTTGTTAAAGACTCTATATGCCCTTGTGTTTGAGTCATATCCTAGTAAAAAGCCTTCTACAGTTTTAGGAGCAAATTTAGATTTTCTACCTCTTTTAATGAGTATAAAACATTTGCTACCGAAAACTCTAAAATATGAAATATTGGGCTTTTTACCGGTTAGGAGTTCATAGGATGTCTTCTTGAGGATTCGGTGAAGATATAACCGGTTGATGGCGTAGCAAGCGGTGTTGACCGCTTCGGCCCAAAACCGATCCGGTGTCTTGTACTCATCAAGCATGGTTCTTGCCATGTCCAATAGAGTTCGATTCTTCCTCTCCACTACACCATTTTGTTGTGGAGTGTAGGGAGAAGAGAACTCATGCTTGATGCCCTCCTCCTCAAGGAAGCCTTCAATTTGAGAGTTCTTGAACTCCGTCCCGTTGTCGCTTCTTATTTTCTTGATCCTTAAGCCGAACTCATTTTGAGCCCGTCTCAAGAATCCCTTTAAGGTCTCTTGGGTATGAGCTTTGTCCTGCAAAAAGAACACCCAAGTGAAGCGAGAATAATCATCCACAATAACTAGACAGTACTTACTCCCGCCGATGCTTATGTAAGCGATCGGGCCGAATAGGTCCATGTGTAGGAGCTCCAGTGGCCTGTCACTAGTCATGATGTTCTTGTGTGGATGATGAGTGCCAACTTGCTTCCCGGCTTGGCATGCGCTACAAATCCTGTCTTTCTCAAAATGAACATTGGTTAGTCCTAAAATGTGTTCTCCCTTTAGAAGCTTGTGAAGATTCTTCATTCCAACATGGGCTAGTCGGCGGTGCCAGAGCCAACCCAAGTTAGTCTTAGCAACCAAGCAAGTGTCGAGTTCAGCTCTATCAAAGTCTACCAAGTATAGCTGACCCTCTAACACTCCCTTAAATGCTACTGAATCATCACTTCTTCTAAAGACAGTAACACCTATATCAGTAAATAGACAGTTGTAGCCCATTTGACATAATTGGGATACGGAAAGCAAATTGTAATCTAAAGAATCTACAAGAAAAACATTGGAAATAGTATGGTCAGGTGATATAGCAATTTTACCCAATCCTTTGACCAAACCTTGATTTCCATCCCCGAATGTGATAGCTCGTTGGGGATCTTGGTTTTTCTCATATGAGGAGAACATCTTTTTCTCCCCTGTCATGTGGTTTGTGCACCCGCTGTCGAGTATCCAACTTGAGCCCCCGGATGCATAAACCTACAAAACAATTTTAGTTCTTGACTTTAGGTACCCAAACGGTTTTGGGTCCTTTAGCATTAGAAACAAGAACTTTGGGTACCCAAACACAAGTCTTGGAGCCCTTGTGTTTGCCCCCAACAATTTTGGCAACTACCTTGCCGGATTTGTTAGTTAAAACATAAGATGCATCAAAAGTTTTAAATGAAATAGCATGATCATTTGATGCTTTAGGAGTTTTCTTTCTAGGCAACTTGGCACGGGTTGGTTGCCTAGAGCTAGATGTCTCACCCTTATACATAAAGGCATGATGAGGTCCAGAGTGAGACTTCCTAGAATGAATTTTCTTGATTTTGTTCTCCGGATAACCGGCAGGGTACAAAATGTAACCCTTGTTATCCTGAGGCATGGGAGCCTTGCCCTTAACAAAGTTAGACAGGTTCTTAGGAGGGGCATTAAGTTTGACATTGTCCTCCCTTTGGAAGCCAATGCCGTCCTTAATGCCAGGGCGTCTCCCATTATAGAGCATGCTTCTAGCAAATTTAAATTTTTCATTTTCTAAGTCATGCTCACTAATCTTAGCATTAAGTTGTGCTATGTGATCATTTTGTTTTTTAATTAAGGCTAGGTGATCATGGATAGCATCAACATTAATATCTCTACATCTAGTGCAAATAGAAACATGCTCAACATTAGATGTAGAGGGTTTGCAAGATTTTAGTTCAACAACCTTAGCATGTAATAAATCGTTTTTAGTTCTAAGATCAGAAATAGTGGCATTGCAAACGTCAGAATTCTTAGCCTTAGCAAGCAATTTTTCATTTTCATTTCTAAGGCTAGCAAGAGAAACATTCAACTCATCAATTCTAGCAAGTAAATCAATATTATCATCTTTAGAATTGGAAGTTGAAACATTGCAAACATGTGAATCAACCTTAGCAATTAAATTAGCATTTTCATTTCTAAGGTTGGCAATAGTGTCATGGCAAGTGCTTAGCTCACTAGATAATTTGTTACATTTTTCTATCTCAAGAGCATAAGCATTTTTAATCTTAACATGTTTCTTGTTTTCCTTGATTAGGAAGTCCTCTTGGGAGTCCAAGAGATCATCCTTTTCATGGATGGCACTAATAAGCTCATTTAATTTTTCTTTTTGTTCCATGTTGAGGTTAGCAAAAAGAATGCGCAAGTTATCCTCCTCATTTTTATCATCATCCTCATCACTAGATGTTTCATATTTAGTGGAGGACCTTGATTTTACCTTCTTTTTGCCGTACTTGGCCATGAGACACTTGTGGCCGATGTTTGGGAAGAGGAGTCCCTTGGTGACGGCGATGTTGGCGGCGTCCTCGTCGGAGGAGGACTCGGTGGAGCTCTCGTCGGAGTCCCATTCCCGGCAAACATGGGCATCGCCGCCCTTCTTCTTGTGGTACCTCTTCTTTTCTCTCCTCTTGCCCTTCTTGTCGTCGCCCCTGTCACTGTCACTAGACATAGGACATTTTGCAATAAAGTGACCGGGCTTACCACACTTGTAGCAAACCTTCTTGGAACGGGGTTTGTAGTCCTTCCCCTTCCGTTGCTTGAGGATTTGCCTAAAGCTTTTGATGATTAGGGCCATCTCCTCATTGTCGAGCTTGGAGGCGTCAATTGGTTGTCTACATGGTGTAGACTCCTCCTTCTTCTCCTCGGTTGCCTTGAAGGCCACCGGTTGCGCCTCGGATGTGGAAGGTTCGTCAAGCTCGTTGATCTTCTTTGAGCCCTTAATCATGCATTCAAAGCTCACAAAATTCCCAATAACTTCCTCGGGGGTCATTAGTGGATATCTAGGATTACCACGAATTAATTGAACTTGAGTGGGGTTAAGGAAAATAAGTGCTCTTAAAATAACCTTAACCACCTCGTGGTCATCCCATTTTTTGCTCCCGAGGTTGCGCACTTGGTTCACCAAGGTCTTGAGCCGATTGTACATGTCTTGTGGCTCCTCCCCTTGGCGAAGACGAAAGCGACCGAGCTCCCCCTCGATCGTTTCCCGCTTGGTGATCTTGGTGAGTTCATCACCCTCGTGCGCCGTCTTGAGTAGGTCCCAAATCTCCTTTGCGTTCTTCAACCCTTGTACTTTGTTGTATTCCTCCTTGCTTAGAGAGGCAAGGAGAATGGTTGCGGCTTGGGAGTTGAAGTGCTCGATTTGGGCCACTTCGTCCGTGTCATAATCCTCATCCCCTATTGATGGTACCTGTGCTCCAAACTCAACAACATTCCATATACTTTTGTGGAGTGAGGTTAGATGAAATTTCATTAAATCACTCCACCTAGCATAATCTTCACCATCAAAAGTCGGCGGTTTGCCTAATGGAACGGAAAGTAAAGGAGTATGTCTAGATGTACGGGGATAGTTTAAGGGGATCTTACTAAACTTCTTGCGCTCTTGGCGCTTAGAAGTTACGGACGGTGCATCGGAGTCGGAGGTGGAAGTTGATGAAGTATCGGTCTCGTAGTAGACTACCTTCCTCATCTTCTTGTGCTTGTCCCCACTCCGATGCGGCTTGTGAGAAGAAGATTTTTCCTTCTTCTCCTTGTGGTGAGAAGGGGAAGATCTTTTCTCCTTCCGCTTGGAGGAGTTCTTCTTCTTCTCCCTTCTCTTGGTGCGGGACTCTTCCGATGAAGTGCTCCCTTGGCTTGTAGTGGGCTTGTTGTCGCCGGTCTCCATCTCCCTCTTGGTGTGATCTCCCGACATCACTTCGAGCGGTTAGGCTCTAATGAAGAACCGGGCTCCGATACCAATTGAGAGTCGCCTAGAGGGGGGGTGAATAGGGCGAAACTGAAAATCACAAAAATAATCACAACTACAAGCCGGGTTAGCGTTAGAAATATAAACAAGTCCGCGAGAGAGGGCGCAAAACAAATCGCAAGCAAATGAAGAGAGTGACACGCGGATTTGTTTTACCGAGGTTCGGTTCTCGCAAACCTACTCCCCGTTGAGGAGGCCACAAAGGCCGGGTCTCTTTCAACCCTTCCCTCTCTCAAACGGTCCCTCGGACCGAGTGAGCTTTTCTTCTTCTCAATCAAACGGGAACAAAACTTCCCCGCAAGGGCCACCACACAATTGGTGCCTCTTGCCTTGGTTACAATTGAGTTTTGATCACAAGAACAAGTGAGAAAGAAAGAAAGCGATCCAAGCGCAAGAGCTCAAAAGAACACGGCAAATCTCTCTCGCTAGTCACTAAAGACTTGAGTGGAATTGGAGAGGATTTGATCTCTTTTGGTGTGTCTAGAATTGAATGCCTAGCTCTTGTAAGTGGTTGAGAAGTGGAAAACTTGGATGCAATGAATGGTGGGGTGGTTGGGGTATTTATAGCCCCAACCACCAAACTTGACCGTTGGCTGGAGGCGTCTGTTCGATGGCGCACCGGACAGTCCGGTGCACACCGGACAGTCCGGTGCCCCTGCCACGTCATCAATGCCGTTGGATTCTGACCGTTGGAGCTTCTGATTTCTGGGCCCGCCTGGGTGTCCGGTGCACACCGGACAACAACTGTTCATTGTCCGGTGCACCGGTATGGGCGCGCCTGACGTCTGCGCGCGCTGCGCGCGCATTAAATGCACCGCAGGTAGCCGTTGGCGCCGAAATAGCCGTTGCCCCGCTGGTACACCGGACAGTCCGGTGTACACCGGACATGTCCGGTGAATTATAGCGGAGCGGCTACCGCGCGAACCCGAGGCTGGCGAGTTCCGGAGGCCGCGCTTCCTTGGAGCACCGGACACTGTCCGGTGTACACCGGACAGTCCGGTGAATTATAGTGCGCCGGCTTCCGAGAATTCCCGAGGGCGAAGAGTTTGAGTTGGAGTCCTCTGGGCGCACCGGACACTGTCCGGTGTACACCGGACAGTCCGGTGCCTTCAGCCAGAGGTGCCTTCGGTTGCTTCTTTGCTCCTTTGTTAAATCCAAAACTTGATCTTTTTATTGGCTAAGAGTGAACCTTTTGCACCTGTACAACTTATCCACTAGAGCAAAACTAGTTAGTCCAATATTTGTGTTGGGCAAATCAACCACCAAAATTAATTAGGGACTAGGTGTAAGCCTAATTCCCTTTCAGGGCCTATATATACTTCACCCAACCGGCCATTTGAAGGTGTGGGAGCCCAAGCAATATACCAAGGCATATAGTGCAGATTTCCAAGAGCTCAAACACCCAAGTGCTTAATAGAATCATTCGGTGATTAGCGCAGGTGCTTTGCGAAGTGCTTAGGTTAGTTAGACCGCTTTAGCGCTTGCTCTAGGTGAAACCTAGTTAGTTGAGTGAGTTTTGTAAAACCACACAACCCCTCGGCTCTTGCGTGAGCCGTTGTAATTGTACTGAGTGGGGCGAGAGTCTTGCGAGACCGTGACAACCGCGTTTGTGTTACGGCCGCCACCGTGTACCGGAGGGAACAAGGCCCACGACGTTTCGGCCGGAAGCTCGATAGTGGAGACTGAAAGGGAAATGTGCCCTTGGGCCATTTCTAAGTATTTTGGTGATTTAGTGCCCAACACAGGTGCCTAATTGTAAAATGGTGGACAAAGTGCAAATCAAGGATAAAGGTATGTTTATCAGACTTAGTACATTGTTTTATGGACTAATGTATTGTGTCTAAGTGCTGGAAACAGAAAAAATCGAGTTGGAGAAGAGATGGCTCGAGCAGCCAAAGTCTGCCCAGTCTGGGTGCACCAGACTGTCCGGTGGTGCACCGGACAGTGTCCGGTGCGCCAGGCTGGCTTGGGCAAAGTGGCTGCTCTCGGGACTTCGACGGCGGTGTACGGCTAAAATTCACCGGACTGTCCGGTGTGCACCGGACTGTCCGGTGGGCCGCTCACAGGCGAACTCGTCGCTCTCGGGAAACCATCAACGGCGTACGACTAAAATTCACCGGACTGTCCGGTGAGCCAACGATCGGCCGCGCAATCTACGTGGGACACGTGGCCGAGCCAACGGCTAGAAGATGGCACCGGACTGTCCGGTGTGCACCGGACATGTCAAGTGCACCAACGGCTCCCAGGCTGCCAACGGTCGACTGCGCTGTTTATGGAAAGAAATCGGGCACCGGACATGTCCGGTGTGCACCGGACTGTCCGGTGCGCCAGTCGACAGAAGGCAAGATCAGCCTTCCAAGATTGCTCTCAACGGCTCCTAGCTGCCTTGGGGCTATAAAAGGGACCCCTAGGCGCATGGAGGAGATCATCAAGCATCTCCTAAGCATTCCTAAGCACCAAGACATCGATTTCGCGCCTTTGATTCTTTGCAATAGCGATTAGAGCTCTAGTTGAGTGGTGAACTCATTGAGTTGTGTTGTGAGCTCTCGTTGCGACTTGTGTGCGTGGTGTTGCTGTGATTTCTTGTCTTGAGTGTGTTGCTAATCCCTCCCTTGCTCCGTGTTCTTTGTGAATTTCAAGTGTAAGGGCGAGAGGCTCCAAATTTGTGGAGATTCCTCGCAAACGGGATTGAGTAAAGCAAACAAAACACCGTGGTATTCAAGTGGGTCTTTGGACCGCTTGAGAGGGGTTGATTGCAACCCTCGTCCATTGGGACGCCACAACGTGGAGTAGGCAAGCGTTGGTCTTGGCCGAACCACGGGATAACCACTGTGCCATCTCTGTGATTGATCCTTGTTGGTTATTGTGTTTTGTTGAGGATTCTTCTTTAGCCACTTGGCAATTATTGTGCTAACGATTAACCAAGTTTTGTGGCTTAAGTTCTTAAGTTTCACAGGATCACCTATTCACCCCCCCTCTAGGTGCTCTCAATTGGTATCAGAGCTGTTCTCTTCACAAAGGGACTAACCGCCCGAAGAGATGGATCCTAAGGGGAAGGGTATCGTTATCAACGACAAAGAGAAGGAATCCTTCGTCAATGAGACGAAGGACGACAAGCCTACCGACTCCGGCTCGGGCCATAGACGGAAGGAAGGGAAGAAGAAGAAGACGAGGCGCATCAAGGAGATCGTCTATTACGACAGCGATGAGTCTACTTCTTCCCAAAAGGACGACGACCACAACGACTACGAGAGAAGGAAACCGGTTAATTTGAACTTTTCTTTTGACTACTCTCGTATTCCGCAAAGTTCAAATTCACATTTGCTCTCCATTCCACTCGGCAAGCCCCCACACTTTGATGGGGAGGACTACGGATTTTGGAGCCACAAAATGCGTAGTCACCTATTCTCTCTCCATCCTAGTATATGGGAGATTGTAGAGAGTGGAATGCACTTCGATAGTTCGGATAGTCCCATGTTCATTAATGAGCAAATACATAAGAATGCACAAGCTACTACTGTTCTTCTAGCTTCCTTGTGCAGGGATGAATACCACAAAGTGAGCGGCTTGGATAACGCCAAGCAAATATGGGACACCCTCAAGATTTCTCACGAGGGGAACGACGTCACCTTGCTCACCAAAATGGAGTTGGTGGAGGGCGAGCTTGGACGGTTCGCGATGATAAGGGGCGAGGAGCCAACTCAAACATACAACCGGCTCAAGACCCTTATCAACAAAATAAGGAGCTACGGAAGCACGCGATGGACGGACCACGACGTCGTCCGACTGATGCTAAGGTCCTTTACCGTTCTTGATCCTCATTTGGTGAATAATATTCGTGAGAATCCCAGGTACACCAAAATGTCACCCGAAGAAGTCCTTGGAAAATTCGTTAGCGGGTGAATGATGATCAAGGAGGCGAGGTACGTGGACGACGCCTTGAATGGTCCGATCAACGAGCCGCAAACCCTTGCTCTCAAGGCAACAAGAAGCAAGGAGGCGCTACCTAGCAAGGTGGCACAAATTGAGGCAGCCGGACTTAATGATGAAGAGATGGCCCTCATAATCAAAAGATTCAAGACGGCGCTTAAGGGTCGCAAGGGACAGCCAAGCAAGACCAAAGCCAAGGGGAAGCGCTCATGCTTCAAATGCGGTAAGCTTGGTCATTTTATTGCTAACTGTCCCGACAATGATAGTGATCAGGATCAAGGGAACAAGAGGGAGAAGAAGAAAAACTATAAGAAGGAAAAGGGCGAGGCACATCTTGGCAAGGAGTGGGATTCGGATTGCTCCTCGTTCGACTCCGACAATGAAGGACTCGCCGCCACCGCCTTCAACAAGTCATCCCTCTTCCCCAACGAGCGTCACACATGCCTCATGGCAAGGGAGAAGAAGGTATGTACTCGAGACTCTACTTATGCTTCTTCAAGTGAAGACGAATCTAGTGATGAGGAAATAGATTACTCTAGCTTGTTCAAGGGATTGGATAGAAATAAAATTGATAAAATCAATGAATTGATTGATGCCTTGAATGAAAAGGATAGGCTTTTAGAAAAGCAAGAGGATTTGTTGTATGATGAACATGACAAATTTGTAGAGGCACAAAAATCCTATGCTTTAGAAGTTAAAAGAAATGAAATGCTCTCTTATGAACTATCTACGTGTCATGAAACCATTTCTACTTTACAAAGTGTTAACAATGATTTAAATGCTAAATTAGAAGTAGCAAATAAATCTAATTCTTGTGTAGAACATGTTATGATTTGCACTAGGTGTAAGGATTTTGATATTGATGCCTGTAATGGACACCTAGTTTCAATTTCGAGATTAAATGATGAAGTAGCTAGTCTTAATGCCCAACTTAAGATTAGCAAAAGTGATTTCGATAAGCTAAAATTTGCAAGGGATGCCTACACGATTGGTAGACACCCCTCAATTAAGGATGGACTTGGCTTCAAGAGGGAAGCCAAGGACATAACAAGCCATAAGGCTCCCATCTCCGCCAAGGAGAAAGGGAAGGCCCCTATGGCAAGTAGTGCTAAAAAGAACCATGCTTTTATGTACAATGATAGAAGACAGTTTCATAGGAATTGTAATGCTTTTGACTCGCATGCCTATGACTCTTATGCTATGTTTGCCCCCAACTCTTTCTATATGCATGGCAGAAATGTGCCTAGGAAAAATATTCATCATGTTCCTAGAAAAGTTATGAATGGTCCCTCTACAATTTATCATGCTTTGGATGCTTCCTTTGCTATTTGTAGAAAGGATAGGAAGATAGTTGCTAGAAAATTAGGGGCAAAATGCAAGGGTGATAAAACTTGCATTTGGGTCCCTAAGGAAATTGTGACTAACCTTGTAGGACCCAACAAGAGTTGGGTACCTAAGACCTAAGCCTAAATTTGCCTTGCAGGTTTATGCATCCGGGGGTTCAAGCTGGATTATCGACAGCGGATGCACAAACCATATGACGGGGGAGAAGAAGATGTTCACCTCCTACGTCAAGAATAAGGATTCCCAAGATTCAATCATATTCGGTGATGGGAACCAAGGCAAGGTGAAAGGTTTAGGCAAAATTGCAATATCAAATGAGCATTCTATCTCTAATGTGTTTTTAGTGGAGAGTCTTGGATATAATTTACTATCTGTTAGTCAATTATGTAATATGGGATATAACTGTTTATTTACAAATGTAGATGTGTCTGTCTTTAGAAGATGTGATGGTTCACTAGCTTTTAAGGGTGTACTAGACGGCAAACTTTACTTAGTTGATTTTGCAAAACAAGAGGCCGGTCTAGATGCATGCTTAATGGCTAAGACTTGCATGGGCTGGTCGTGGCATCGCCGCTTAGCACATGTGGGGATGAAGAACCTCCACAAGCTTCTAAAGGGAGAACACGTGATAGGTCTAACCAATGTTCATTTCGAAAAAGATAGACCTTGTGCAGCTTGTCAAGCAGGTAAACAAGTGGGAGGAGCACATCACAGCAAGAATGTGATGACCACGTCAAGACCTCTGGAGCTGCTGCATATGGATCTCTTCGGACCCGTCGCCTATCTGAGCATAGGAGGAAGTAAGTATGGTCTAGTTATTGTTGATGACTTTTCCCCTTCACTTGGGTGTGCTTTTTGCAGGATAAGTCTGAAACCCAAGGGACCCTCAAGCGCTTCCTCAGGAGAGCTCAAAATGAGTTTGAGCTCAAGGTGAAGAAGATAAGGAGCGACAACGGGTCCGAATTCAAGAATCTTCAAGTGGAGGAGTTCCTTGAGGAGGAGGGGATCAAGCACGAGTTCTCCGCTCCCTACACACCTCAGCAAAATGGTGTGGTAGAGAGGAAGAACAGGACGCTCATAGATATGGCGAGGACTATACTTGGAGAGTTCAAGACCCCCGAGTGTTTTTGGTCGGAAGCCGTGAACACGGCTTGCCACGCCATCAACAGGGTCTACCTTCACCGCCTCCTCAAGAAGACTTCATATGAGCTGCTAACTGGTAACAAACCCAATGTATCGTACTTTCGTGTGTTTGGGAGTAAATGCTACATTCTAGTGAAGAAGGGTAGGAATTCCAAATTTGCTCCCAAAGCCGTAGAAGGGTTTTTATTAGGTTATGATTCAAATACAAAGGCGTATAGGGTCTTCAACAAATCATCGGGTTTGGTTGAAGTCTCTAGCGACGTTGTATTTGATGAGACTAATGGCTCTCCTAGAGAGCAAGTTGTTGATCTTGATGATGTAGATGAAGAAGACGTTCCAACGGCCGCGATACGCACCATGGCGATTGGAGATGTACGGCCTCAGGAACATTTGGAGCAAGATCAACCGTCTTCCTCAACTATGGTGCATCCCCCAACCCAAGATGACGAACAGGTACCTCAAGTGGAGGCGCATGATCAAGGGGGAGCACAGGATGTTCAAGTTGAAGAGGAAGAAGCACCTCAGACACCTCCAACCCAAGTTCGAGCGACGATTCAAAGGGATCATCCCGTCGACCAGATATTGGGTGATATTAGCAAGGGAGTAACTACTCGTTCAAGATTAGTAAATTTTTGTGAGCATTACTCTTTTGTCTCTTCTATTGAGCCTTTCAGGGTAGAAGAGGCCTTGCTAGATCCGGACTGGGTGTTGGCCATGCAGGAGGAACTCAACAATTTCAAGCGCAATGAAGTTTGGACACTGGTGCCTCGCCCCAAGCAAAATGTTGTGGGAACCAAGTGGGTGTTCCGCAACAAACAGGATGAGCATGGGGTGGTGACAAGGAACAAGGCTCGGCTTGTGGCAAAAGGTTATGCTCAAGTCGCAGGTTTGGACTTTGAGGAGACATTCGCTCCTGTGGCTAGGCTAGAATCAATTCGTATCTTGCTAGCATATGCCGCTCACCATTCTGTCAGGTTGTACCAAATGGATGTGAAGAGCGCTTTCCTCAACGGGCCGATCAAAGAGGAGGTGTACGTGGAGCAACCCCCTGGCTTCAAGGATGAACGGTACCCCGACCACGTGTGTAAGCTCTCTAAGGCGCTCTATGGACTTAAGCAAGCCCCAAGAGCATGGTATGAATGCCTTAGAGACTTTTTAATTGCTAATGCTTTCAAGGTCGGGAAAGCCGATCCAACTCTCTTTACTAAGACTTGCGATGGTGATCTTTTTGCGTGCCAAATTTATGTCGATGACATAATATTTGGTTCTACTAACCAAAAGTCTTGTGAAGAGTTTAGCAGGGTGATGACGCAGAAATTTGAGATGTCGATGATGGGCGAGTTGAACTACTTCCTTGGGTTCCAAGTGAAGCAACTCAAGGATGGCACCTTCATCTCCCAAACAAAGTACACACAAGATTTGTTAAGGCGGTTTGGGATGAAGGACGCCATGCCCGCAAAGACGCCGATGGGAACCGACGGACACACCGACCTCAACAAAGGTGGTAAGTCCGTTGATCAAAAAGCATACCGGTCCATGATAGGTTCTTTGTTTTATTTATGTGCTAGTAGACCGGATATTATGCTTAGCGTATGCATGTGTGCTAGATTTCAATCCGATCCTAAGGAGTGTCACTTAGTGGCTGTGAAGCGAATTCTTAGATATTTAGTCGCTACGCCTTGCTTCGGGATCTGGTATCCAAAGGGGTCTAACTTTGACTTGATTGGGTACTCAGATTCCGACTATGCTGGATGTAAGGTCGATAGGAAGAGTACATCGGGGACGTGCCAATTCTTAGGAAGGTCCCTCGTGTCGTGGAACTCTAAGAAACAAACTTCCGTTGCCCTATCCACCGCTGAGGTCGAGTATGTTGCCGCAGGACAGTGTTGTGCGCAACTACTTTGGATGAGGCAAACCCTCCGGGACTTTGGCTACAATCTGAGCAAAGTCCCACTCCTATGTGATAATGAGAGTGCTATCCGAATAGCGGAAAATCCTGTTGAGCACAGCCGCACAAAGCACATTGACATCCGGCATCACTTTTTGAGAGACCACCAGCAAAAGGGAGATATCGAAGTGTTTCATGTTAGCACCGAGAATCAGCTAGCCGATATCTTTACCAAGCCTCTAGATGAGAAGACCTTTTGCAGGCTGCGTAGTGAGCTCAATATCTTAGATTCGCGGAACTTGGATTGAAATGTAGCATACATCTGTTTATGCCTTTGATCATGTTCATTCTGCATTTTGTTGCTTATTGTGGTGCTCAAGTTGTACAAACACTCCCTGAACCTCACAAGTCCTGTTTGCAAGTGATGCACATATTTAGGGGGAGCTGTGCTACAACTTGACCCTTTGAGACTAACCATGTACTTGAGTTTGGTTGTTTTAGTCTCCAAGGAGAATTGAAAGGGAAAAGGTGGACTTGGACCATGCAAGACTTCCACTGCACTCCGATGAAAAGAGTAACTTTTCCAAGTTCATCTTTATACTCTTATTGCCTTTGTGTTCTTATTTGAAGATTTTGGTGAGGCAATGGGGTTAAAGGGCCCAGATTGATCCCGTTTTGGTGCTTGATGCCAAAGGGGGAGAAAATAAAGGCCAAAGCAATAGATGGATCAGCTACCACTTGAGAAATTATTGAAAATAGCAGATTAGAGCTTTTGGTTTGTCAAAACTCTTTTATTGTCTCTTATGTCAAAAGTTGGCCTCTTGTGGGAAGAAGTGTTGATTATGGGAAAAAGGGGGAGTTTTTGAAATCCTTGATAAAATTTCTTTGGAAAACCTCTCTTTATGTCTCTACAAGTGGTTTTGACTTAGAGATAGGAATTTGAGTTTGATTTGCAAAAACAAACCAAGTGGTGGCATAGAGTGATCCATATATGTCAAATTTGAATCAAAATAATTTGAATTCTTATTTGAAGTGATTTTGTACTTGTTCTACTTGCTTTATGTTGTGTTGGCATAAATCACCAAAAAGGGGGAGATTGAAAGGGAAATGTGCCCTTGGGCCATTTCTAAGTATTTTGGTGATTTAGTGCCCAACACAGGTGCCTAATTGTAAAATGGTGGACAAAGTGCAAATCAAGGATAAAGGTATGTTTCTCAGACTTAGTACATTGTTTTATGGACTAATGTATTGTGTCTAAGTGCTGGAAACAGAAAAAATCGAGTTGGAGAAGAGATGGCTCGAGCAGCCAAAGTCTGCCCAGTCTGGGTGCACCGGACTGTCCGGTGGTGCACCGGACAGTGTCCGGTGCGCCAGGCTGGCTTGGGCAAAGTGGCTGCTCTCGGGACTTCGACGGCGGTGTACGGCTAAAATTCACCGGACTGTCCGGTGGGCCGCTCACAGGCGAACTCGTTGCTCTCGGGAAACCATCAACGGCGTACGGCTAAAATTCACCGGACTGTCCGGTGTGCACCGGACTGTCCGGTGAGCCAACGGTCGGCCGGGCCAACGGTCGGCCGCGCAATCTGCGCGGGACACGTGGCCGAGCCAACGGCTAGAAGATGGCACCGGACTGTCCGATGTGCACCGGACATGTCAAGTGCACCAACGGCTCCCAGGCTGCCAACGGTCGACTGCGCTGTTTATGGAAAGAAATCGGGCACCGGACATGTCCGGTGTGCACCGGACTGTCCGGTGCGCCAGTCGACAGAAGGCAAGATCAGCCTTCCAAGATTGCTCTCAACGGCTCCTAGCTGCCTTGGGGCTATAAAAGGGACCCCTAGGCGCATGGAGGAGATCATCAAGCATCTCCTAAGCATTCCTAAGCACCAAGACATCGATTCCGCGCCTTTGATTCTTTGCAATAGCGATTAGAGCTCTAGTTGAGTGGTGAACACATTGAGTTGTGTTGTGAGCTCTCGTTGTGACTTGTGTGCGTGGTGTTGCTGTGATTTCTTGTCTTGAGTGCGTTGCTAATCCCTCCCTTGCTCCGTGTTCTTTGTGAATTTCAAGTGTAAGGGCGAGAGGCTCCAAATTTGTGGAGATTCCTCGCAAACGGGATTGAGTAAAGCAAACAAAACACCATGGTATTCAAGTGGGTCTTTGGACCGCTTGAGAGGGGTTGATTGCAACCCTCGTCCGTTGGGACGCCACAACGTGGAGCAGGCAAGCGTTGGTCTTGGCCGAACCACGGGATAACCACCGTGCCATCTCTGTGATTGATCCTTGTTGGTTATTGTGTTTTGTTGAGGATTCCTCTTTAGCCACTTGGCAATTATTGTGCTAACGATTAACCAAGTTTTGTGGCTTAAGTTCTTAAGTTTCACAGGATCACCTATTCACCCCCCCTCTAGGTGCTCTCAGAGACGGCGGGGAGCGTCCGAGAGGAGCCAGAAGCGGAGCACCACTTGCGCGTGGAGAAGGCCCGTGACTTTTTACGGAGTTACTCGACCGTGGTGCTTGGCCCTCGCGTGGGCTTCCCTTTGCTTAGGGGCACCAACGAGGATTAGTCTGCACCTTGCGTGGTTCCAGATACATCGGTAAAAATACCGGCATCATCCACGAGAGTTTGCTTCTCTACTTTGCTCTTTAAGTTTCCGCATTTATATTAAGCATTTAAGTTTCAATCTTGTATTCATATTTATTTAGTGTAGATTGAAACTTAGTCATTGCGGTAGAGATAGCAACACTTAGACAAAACCTAGTTTGCACTTTCTAGTTTGACTACTTGCATAGGTTTTGCTCTAGGGATTTAATTGTGGCCTAGTTTAGTAAAAGTTTTAGAAGTCCTAATTCACCCCCCTCTTAGGCGTCACCCGTTTCCTACAAGTGGTATCAGAGCCCGGTTTGGCTCATTTGAAACGCTTTAGCTTCACCGCTAAAAGAGCCGACCCTTTTTAGAGGAAGGGATGGATACCCATAGGCCACCACACTTCGATGGCACTAACTTCCCATATTATAGTGCTAGAATGGCTTGTTACCTAGAGGCCGTTGATCTAGGTGTTTGGAGAGTCACTCATGACGGGATGAAACCCCTCAAGAATCCCGAGAAACCCACCACGAGTGAGGAAAAAGAAATTCATTTAAATGCTAGAGCCAAAAATTGCTTGTATGAATCTCTTAGCATGGATATTTTTAATCAAGTATTTACCTTGAAAACTGTTAATGAGATTTGGCTAAAATTGCATGAGCTCCATGACGGCACATCCAATGTCCGTGAGCAAAACATTGCCTAGTCTTAAATGAGTATAATTCTTTTGCTATGAAAGATGATGAGCTTGTTAGAGACATGTATTCTCGTTTGAATCTAATTATCAATGAGCTCAATTCTATTGGCATTAATAAGCATTAATAAGCTAGGTGATGCAGACATTGTGAGGAAGATTATCTCCCTGCTACCACAACAAAGATATGGGAGCATCATCACCATCCTTCACAACATGGAGGACTTGAGCAACATGACCCTGACCATTGTGATTGGGAAAAATGCAGCTTTTGAGATGTCGCGAAAAATGTGTCGGGGAGTGGAGCCAACTTCCTCAAGACCATATGCTTTTGCATGTGATGAAAGGAAGGGCAAATATTATGTCATCGACATAAATTTGGCACACAAATAGATCACCATCACAAGTCTTAGTGAAAAGAGTTGGATCGGCTTTCCCAACCTAGAAAGCATTAGCAATTATAAAGTCTCTAAGGCATTCATACCATACTCTTGGGGCTTGCTTAAGTCCATAGAGCGCCTTAGAGAGCTTACACACGTGGTCGGGGTACCGTTCATCCTCAAAGCCAGGGGTTGCTCCACGTACACCTCCTCCTTGATTGGCCCGTTGAGGAAAACGCTCTTCACGTCCATTTGGAACAACCTGAAAGAATGCTGAGCGGCATAGGCTAACAAAATGTGAATCGACTCTAGCCTAGCCACAGGAGCAAAAGTCTCCTCGAAATCCAAACCTGCGACTTGGGCATAACCTTTTGCCACAAGTCGAGCCTTGTTTCGTGTAACCACCCCGTGCTCGTCTTGCTTATTGTGGAACACCCACTTGGTTCCCACAACGTTTTGCTTGGGACGTGGCACCAGTGTCCAAACTTCATTTCGCTTGAAGTTGTTGAGCTCTTCCTGCATGGCCAACACCCAGTCGGGATCTAGCAAGGCCTCTTCTACCCTGAAAGGCTCAATAGAAGAGACAAAAGAGTAATGCTCACAAAAATTAGCTAATCTAGAGCGAGTGGTTACTCCCTTGCTTACATCACCCAATATCTGGTCGACGGGATGATTCCTTTGAATCGTCGCTCGAACTTGAGTTGGAGGGGGTCGTGGTGCTTCTTCCTCCATAACTTGATCTTCTTGTGCTCCCCCTTGATCACACGCCTCCTTTTGAGAAACCTGTTCATCATCTTGAGTTGGGGGGTGCACCATTGTTGAGGAAGAATGATGATCTTGCACTTGGTGTTCCTGTGGTCGCACATCTCCAATCGCCATGGTGCGAATTGCGTCTGTTGGAACATCGTCTTCATCTATATTATCAAGATCAACTTGCTCTCTTGGTGTCACACCCGGATTTTAGGGGTCCAAAACCCAGGCGCGAACATAATCACCAGGTGTGCTGGGACCAAGTCTCACACATATGATGAATCATGGCACAGGATCGAATGTCACATTCTTATATATAACAGGTGTTCTATACAAAATAAATAATTACATTATAAGGAGACAACGGTCCAGCAACCCAAAGTTGACTGGGAGACGACGGCCTAGACCTCTCACGAACTCATCACAGCATCCTCCAAGCGCCTCATCCTGTGGTACCTGTTCTTGACCTGTGGGGTGTGTGAGACAGCAAGAGTGAGCTCACATACGTTCATCGCTCAACAAGTTGTGGGGAATAATGTGCATGAACTCGCCAAAGGTGGGAGCTCACGTGAAGTGTAAGGCTTACCAAAGAGGATGGTTAGAGCTGAGCATTGCTTTTAAAGTTGATCAAAATTTTATTAGCAGTTACTAAGTATAAGTAAATACCAACCCAGTTAAATAGTAAAACAAAAGTAACAACTTCACCTGCGATGCAATGCATATGACAAATTGAGTTTAAGTTCCATAATTTAATCATGTGAGGGTCCGAGCTGCTCATGACCGTGAGCACGGCTAGTATACCAGTTTTACACTCTGCAGAGGTTGCGCATCTTTACCCACAAGTCGTGTATCCCATGTCGCCAGGGTTTGCAAGGCCCTTAGACACTACCGAGGTGAATGGCTAGGGATCCACTACGAGGCCTTTACAAAGTTCCACTAGCTTCCGAAAACCCGCTACAGTTTATAGGAAGTTCCAATGCAGGAATCCCTTGCAGGACCGCCATCGCAGCAAAATCCTCCCGAGGGCCTCCCTACACTGACCACTCCCCTACTGCCCTTGCCCCTTTCGGGTAAGGTAGTCTTCCACTAGCTTTCCTAATTAATCAGCCAAGGGGTCCCATTCCTCCCTTGTGGTAGCACTGTTTTCCCGGGTGGTTCTCCATGTTCCAATTAACATAATGATCTTATCATGAACAATAAATAACAACTGATAACAAAAGTGTAATCATGAATAGTGTATCTCCATACCCAAAACCAGATATAGCACTAGCAAGTACTACCTAGAAAGTTCAGTGGTAAACAAGGTATAAAGATAGACAAACTAGGGTAACCTATTAGGTCCCGTCAAAATTAACCTATGCAGATCATTAAGATTAATTAGAACATGAGTGGGTAAAAAGAAGTGATCAAGGGCACAACTTGCCTGGGACTTGAGATTCCAGGTACCAGGATGATCTTCAGATGACACGTGTCCTCACTGCTAAACGTAGCAACACAGACATACATGGTATAGGCAAAATTAACATTACACCAAACATATATGCAAAATACACAGTAATAATCTACACATTAAAATAAAATTCTAGGAACAGAAATCATAATTTTTGGACTTATAGATTTTAAGTTATGAATTTTCAAAGGTTTTATGTGTTTAAAATGGATTAAGTGAGAGATTAAATTTCTAATTGTTTTCATGACCAAACAGAGGTTCTAGGTGGTAGAGAATAAAATTACAAATTTTTAGAAAGTGGAATGGATTAATTTGGACTAAAAATGGATTTTCTATGATTTAAACAAGTTCTAGCATTTATTTATCTATTAAAAATCCATTTATAAATTATTTTCTCTGTTTTTATTATTTACTGGACTGCGCGACAATTTGCAGAAAAGACAGGGGCTAATCTACAAGAATTCCAGAGACTCAGAGCTAACCCCGCAGAGGACGGCGGGTTTATTTTATAAAAGCAGAGGGTTTCTTTTATAAAATGCAAACGGTGAAGGGGTATCGCGTCACGTCAGCCACCCGATCGAAATCTGGTGGCCCAGATTACATTGCCCATTAAGTGAACCGGTACGCACTGCTACGCGTCAGATTGGAAATCAACGGTGTAGATTTAAATACCCCGGATCCGCCCAGATCCGTCCGATTGGATCCGACGGCCCGAACGAATGCGGCGAAGGGGTACGCGCCGTTCTAATCCTGACCGTCCCGAGTACATCTAACGGTGTCAGCATTTCTTCCCCACTGGCTCCCTACCGACTGCGCATCAACGGGGGAAAGGCAGACCCCGCCGGCAGCGCCATGGCCGGGGTTTTAAATCTAGCGAGCCACGGCCCTAATCCTCGAATCAAAGGGGGTTTCTTCGCGAAGGACGACGAAATAAACTACTAGGATGCGGAACTCACCGAAGAAACTGACTCAATTGAGCTGTCCACGGCGCGACGCGGAAATACACCCGCCGTTGACGCGGCGGCGAGCAATTCGCGCCCCACACCGACTCGCGACACCAATAGCAGGCGCGGACGAATCCCCTGGACGATTACGACCCCTCTCGGCCACTCGTCGAGGCAAGACCACCCGCACCGAAGGAGTTCACCGGCGACGGCGGGTCTTCACCCGTGGTTCTCACAATTGGTAGTGAAATTCACGGCGATAAGGAACACAGCGAGCAGGGAGTACGAGGGGAGGTGTTGCGAGAGGTTAACCCGACCTTATATCTCCCCAGAGACGCGGAATCGTGAAACCCGTGCCCACCCATGGCGGAGTAAGGTTCGCCGCATGACTCGCTCGAGTTGTTACCGCGCTGACCGTGATGACAAGTGGGCCCCAAACGACAGCGAGCGACCGAGCCTTAACGTGGGCGCAAGCGGCCCGGCTGCCAAGCGGGCCCCATCGCTCAGTGTATCATGAAGGAAGGGAACGCGCACACACTGATCGGGCTGGCCCGCGAGGTCAGTGGGAGAGCGAGGCGCTGCGGTAAAGCTGGGCCGCGCAGAGGCAAAGCGTGGATGGGCCGGATTGGTTGGCTGCCGGCCCAAACCGAGTGTTAGTCTTTTTTTATTTCATTTCCATTTTTCTTTATTCCCAACTTCAATTTGAATTCAAGTTTAAAATTCAAACCTTGTGCATACTTTGTCTCATATTATATTGTGAGCTTTACGAAATACCACTTTGGGAAATATTTTATTTATATTTTATATACTTTCTTTTTTTTCTTATTTTTCTTTTATTTTCTCCTTTCTCCATTCTTTCACAAATTCAAATTTAAAATACCAATTCAATTCAAACTTGTAACTGGTTCATTTTGGTGCAATTAAAAGTATTTGGTTTGAGAATATTTATTCAAATATATTACTCATGTTTTCATATTACTTCTCTTTTCTTCCCTTCCCATTTATTTTCTATTTTCTATTCCAAATTCAAATTTATACTTCTATTTCAGTTTTCAGATTTTTCAAATGTATCAATTGAAACCCAAAGGTGAATATAAACCATACTATTTTAATATTACTAATTTAAGTTTTATTCTCCTTGTTATTTATTTCATGGGATGTATAAATGGTTTCCTTTAAAAGAAAAATCCTTTTCTCATCATTTTCTTATTTCCTAATTTCCAAAACATTATGATACTTTGTTTATATTTTTTTTTCCTACTAATTTTGGGTCTTACAAATCCTACCCCCCTTAACAAAAATCTCGTCCTCGAGATTTGTAAGAAAAGGAATGTATACTCATATTGTTCTCGGAACATATGCACAAACAAAGAAATCTCAGCATGAGGTATAATTCTTTAACAAAACATAGGGTCAATAGACCTTATTGTTTCTTCTAAATTAATATCATATCATCTACTAACTAAAGTAACATCTAGATCTTACAAATCATCATAATTTATATCTATGTAGCTTGGTGGAGTTGGTGGTGGTGGTGGAGGTTGTTGTTGTTGTTGTCTCTCCAACCGTGCTTGCCTTATTTCTTGGCGGACCTGACGTATTTCCTCGCGTTCTTGTCTTATCTGATTTTGTATTTCGGTTATCATGTCTGTTAATTGTTGTATTACCAGTCTTTGGGCAGCAACCACTTGATTGATTTCAACAGGTGGAGGATTTGGAGGATTCATTTCTGTTTGCGGTTACGTGATAATCTTTCCTTTCCTGGTATTGACCATGAAAGTTAGAAGCATATGGTAATAGCTTTGCGAAGGAAATTATTCAATAAGCGGAATGAATAAGCTAGTAGCTGGTTTAAATCTGAAGATTCTTTAGTAGGGCTTAATCTTTGTTTTACGTCCAGTTTGGGGTAACCAGTTGTATAAGGTGAATATCCAAGGGTAAGATGGAATCTGTCAAGATGAGAGATATATATGGGTGAGATAGACTACAAGATGTAGGTTAAAAGTTTGTTTGTTATTAGGTGGGAATAGAAAGGTTATACCATTCATCATGGCTCTATGGGTTGGGTTAGCTCATGGTTGAGTTGATCCAATGTGCTAAGCTAAGTTAATACATGGCTAGTGGGGTCTAATCTCTTCTACTAGTGTCATGGACCACATTAAGTTAGATAACATTAGACCACACTAGATCAGGTCACATTAGGTAAGATAAGATCTAGATTAAATTGGATATGACTAGATTAGACTAGTTTAGGTTAGATAGGTCCAACAGGGTAGAATATGTATTATTAAGATATGTTAGGATGTTTTGAGATTAGTTAGATATGTTATGATAAGATAGAATCTCTTCAAGATAAGATGAATTTATTAAGGTAAGAAGAACCTTTTAAGATGAGGTGGATCTAGTAAGATATGAGGGAATCTTATAAGATACGATGAATCTATTAAGATATGGGAGAGTCTTTTAAGATTAGAGGGATCTCTATGGGATAGATACATTTTAATGGAGGATAATCTAAATTGCTTAGTTTTCTTATGAATTCTATTTAAGCTTATGCAGATGTAATTGTGGACATTACTCCACAACCCATCACACTCAATCAAAAATCCAAATCAGACAAATATCATAAGAACAAACATTCAAGTGCATAGATAACCATAAAAATAGTTTTGTTTTTGTTCCTGAGAGTAGGTCTCCTATTCCTAAAGGTCACTTTAGGCACAGGATTTCAGAGTGTGAAATCCACATTTGTCTTTAGAAAGATAAAGGTAAGAATAATCAGAGTAAAGCGGAATTAGATGAGAAAAGATTAAGAAAAGTTTAGAAAAGAATCAGAGTAGCAAAGGTAAGTAGAGAATGGTTGTCCAGTTCTATCTAGGTTTCGTCCTACAGTCAACATTCCTCTGATACCACTTCTGTCACACCCGGATTTTAGGGGTCCAAAACCCAGGTGCGAACATAATCACCAGGTGTGCTGGGACCAAGTCTCACACATATGATGAATCATGGCACAGGATCGAATGTCACATTCTTATATATAACAGGTGTTCTATACAAAATAAATAATTACATTATAAGGAGACAACGGTCCAGCAACCCAAAGTTGACTGGGAGACGATGGCCTAGACCTCTCACGAACTCATCACAGCATCCTCCAAGCGCCTCATCCTGTGGTACCTGTTCTTGACCTGTGGGGTGTGTGAGACAGCAAGAGTGAGCTCACATACGTTCATCGCTCAACAAGTTGTGGGGAATAATGTGCATGAACTCGCCAAAGGTGGGAGCTCACGTGAAGTGTAAGGCTTACCAAAGAGGATGGTTAGAGCTGAGCATTGCTTTTAAAGTTGATCAAAATTTTATTAGCAGTTACTAAGTATAAGTAAATACCAACCCAGTTAAATAGTAAAACAAAAGTAACAACTTCACCTGCGATGCAATGCATATGACAAATTGAGTTTAAGTTCCATAATTTAATCATGTGAGGGTCCGAGCTGCTCATGACCGTGAGCACGGCTAGTATACCAGTTTTACACTCTGCAGAGGTTGCGCATCTTTACCCACAAGTCGTGTATCCCATGTCGCCAGGGTTTGCAAGGCCCTTAGACACTACCGAGGTGAATGGCTAGGGATCCACTACGAGGCCTTTACAAAGTTCCACTAGCTTCCGAAAACCCGCTACAGTTTATAGGAAGTTCCAATGCAGGAATCCCTTGCAGGACCGCCATCGCAGCAAAATCCTCCCGAGGGCCTCCCTACACTGACCACTCCCCTACTGCCCTTGCCCCTTTCGGGTAAGGTAGTCTTCCACTAGCTTTCCTAATTAATCAGCCAAGGGGTCCCATTCCTCCCTTGTGGTAGCACTGTTTTCCCGGGTGGTTCTCCATGTTCCAATTAACATAATGATCTTATCATGAACAATAAATAACAACTGATAACAAAAGTGTAATCATGAATAGTGTATCTCCATACCCAAAACCAGATATAGCACTAGCAAGTACTACCTAGAAAGTTCAGTGGTAAACAAGGTATAAAGATAGACAAACTAGGGTAACCTATTAGGTCCCGTCAAAATTAACCTATGCAGATCATTAAGATTAATTAGAACATGAGTGGGTAAAAAGAAGTGATCAAGGGCACAACTTGCCTGGGACTTGAGATTCCAGGTACCAGGATGATCTTCAGATGACACGTGTCCTCACTGCTAAACGTAGCAACACAGACATACATGGTATAGGCAAAATTAACATTACACCAAACATATATGCAAAATACACAGTAATAATCTACACATTAAAATAAAATTCTAGGAACAGAAATCATAATTTTTGGACTTATAGATTTTAAGTTATGAATTTTCAAAGGTTTTATGTGTTTAAAATGGATTAAGTGAGAGATTAAATTTCTAATTGTTTTCATGACCAAACAGAGGTTCTAGGTGGTAGAGAATAAAATTACAAATTTTTAGAAAGTAGAATGGATTAATTTGGACTAAAAATGGATTTTCTATGATTTAAACAAGTTCTAGCATTTATTTATCTATTAAAAATCCATTTATAAATTATTTTCTCTGTTTTTATTATTTACTGGACTGCGCGACAATTTGCAGAAAAGACAGGGGCTAATCTACAAGAATTCCAGAGACTCAGAGCTAACCCCGCAGAGGACGGCGGGTTTATTTTATAAAAGCAGAGGGTTTCTTTTATAAAATGCAAACGGTGAAGGGGTATCGCGTCACGTCAGCCACCCGATCGAAATCTGGTGGCCCAGATTACATTGCCCATTAAGTGAACCGGTACGCACTGCTACGCGTCAGATTGGAAATCAACGGTGTAGATTTAAATACCCTGGATCCGCCCAGATCCGTCCGATTGGATCCGACGGCCCGAACGAATGCGGCGAAGGGGTACGCGCCGTTCTAATCCTGACCGTCCCGAGTACATCTAACGGTGTCAGCATTTCTTCCCCACTGGCTCCCTACCGACCGCGCATCAACGGGGGAAAGGCAGACCCCGCCGACAGCGCCATGGCCGGGGTTTTAAATCTAGCGAGCCACGGCCCTAATCCTCGAATCAAAGGGGGTTTCTTCGCGAAGGACGACGAAATAAACTACTAGGATGCGGAACTCACCGAAGAAACTGACTCAATTGAGCTATCCACGACGCGACGCGGAAATACACCCGCCGTTGACGCGGCGGCGAGCAATTCGCGCCCCACACCGACTCGCGACACCAATAGCAGGCGCGGACGAATCCCCTGGACGATTACGACCCCTCTCGGCCACTCGTCGAGGCAAGACCACCCGCACCGAAGGAGTTCACCGGCGACGGCGGGTCTTCACCCGTGGTTCTCACAATTGGTAGTGAAATTCACGGCGATAAGGAACACAGCGAGCAGGGAGTACGAGGGGAGGTGTTGCGAGAGGTTAACCCGACCTTATATCTCCCCAGAGACGCGGAATCGTGAAACCCGTGCCCACCCATGGCGGAGTAAGGTTCGCCGCATGACTCGCTCGAGTTGTTACCGCGCTGACCGTGATGACAAGTGGGCCCCAAACGACAGCGAGCGACCGAGCCTTAACGTGGGCGCAAGCGGCCCGGCTGCCAAGCGGGCCCCATCGCTCAGTGTATCATGAAGGAAGGGAACGCGCACACACTGATTGGGCTGGCCCGCGAGGTCAGTGGGAGAGCGAGGCGCTGCGGTAAAGCTGGGCCGCGCAGAGGCAAAGCGTGGATGGGCCGGATTGGTTGGCTGCCGGCCCAAACCGAGTGTTAGTCTTTTTTTTATTTCATTTCCATTTTCTTTATTCCCAACTTCAATTTGAATTCAAGTTTAAAATTCAAACCTTGTGCATACTTTGTCTCATATTATATTGTGAGCTTTACGAAATACCACTTTGGGAAATATTTTATTTATATTTTATATACTTTCTTTTTTTTCTTATTTTTCTTTTATTTTCTCCTTTCTCCATTCTTTCACAAATTCAAATTTAAAATACCAATTCAATTCAAACTTGTAACTGGTTCATTTTGGTGCAATTAAAAGTATTTGGTTTGAGAATATTTATTCAAATATATTACTCATGTTTTCATATTACTTCTCTTTTCTTCCCTTCCCATTTATTTTCTATTTTCTATTCCAAATTCAAATTTATACTTCTATTTCAGTTTTCAGATTTTTCAAATGTATCAATTGAAACCCAAAGGTGAATATAAACCATACTATTTTAATATTACTAATTTAAGTTTTATTCTCCTTGTTATTTATTTCATGGGATGTATAAATGGTTTCCTTTAAAAGAAAAATCCTTTTCTCATCATTTTCTTATTTCCTAATTTCCAAAACATTATGATACTTTGTTTATATTTTTTCCTACTAATTTTGGGTCTTACACTTGGAGAGCCATTAGTTTCATCAAATACAACGTCGCTAGAGACTTCATCTAAACCCGATGATTTGTTGAAGACTCTATACGCCTTTGTATTTGAGTCATAACCTAACAAAAACCCTTCTACAGCTTTGGGAGCAAATTTTGAATTCCTACCTTTCTTCACTAGAATGTAACATTTACTCCCAAATACACGAAAATATGAAACATTGGGTTTGTTACCGGTTAGGAGTTCATACGACGTCTTCTTGAAGAGGCGATGAAGCTAGACCCGGTTTATGGCGTGGCAAGCTGTGTTCACAGCTTCCGACCAAAACCGCTCGGGCGTCTTGAATTCTCCAAGCATCGTCCTTGCCATGTCTATAAGCGTTTTGTTCTTCCTCTCTACCACACCATTTTGCTGTGGTGTGTAGGGAGCGGAGAACTCGTGCTTAATTCCTTCCTCCTCAAGGAACTCCTCCACTTGCAGGTTCTTGAACTCGGACCCGTTGTCGCTTCTAATCTTTTTCACCTTGAGCTCAAATTCGTTTTGAGCTCGCCTTAGAAAGCGCTTGAGGGTCCCTTGGGTTTCTGATTTATCCTGCAAAAAGAATACCCAAGTGAAGCGGGAAAAATCATCAACAACAACAAGACCATACTTACTTCCCCCTAAGCTGAGGTAGGCGACGGGTCCGAAGAGGTCCATGTGAAGTAGCTCCAAAGGTCTTGATGTGGTCATCACATTCTTGCTGTGATGAGCGCTTCCCACCTGTTTGCCTGCTTGACAAGCTGCACAAGGTCTATCTTTTTCGAAAAACACATTTGTTAGACCTAACACATGTTCTCCCTTTAGAAGTTTGTGAAGGTTCTTCATCCCAACATGTGCTAGACGGCGATGCCACAGCCAGCCCATGCTAGTCTTAGCAATTAAGCATGCATCTAGATAGGCCTCCTCTTTCGAAAAATCCACTAAATAGAGTTTGTCATCTAGTACACCCTTAAAAGCTAGTGAACCATCACTCCTTCTAAAGACAGACACATCTACATTTGTAAATAGATAATTATAACCCATGTGGCATAATTGACTAACAGACAGCAGATTATATCCTAGCAACTCTACTAGAAATACATTAGATATAAAGTGCTCATTAGTGATAGCTATCTTGCCTAAGCCTTTGACCTTGCCTTGGTTCCCATCTCCAAATATTATTGTATCTTGGGAATCCTTATTCTTGACGTAGGAGGTGAACATCTTCTTCTCCCCCGTCATGTGGTTTGTGCATCCGCTGTCGATAATCCAGCTTGAGCCCCCGGATGCATAAACCTGCAAGGCAAATTAGGCTTGGGTTTTAGGTACCCAACTCTTGTTGGGTCCTACAAGGTTAGTTATAATATTCTTTGGGACCCAAATGCAAGTCTTGTCTCCTTTGCATTTGGTCCCCAATTTCCTAGCAATCACTTTCTTATTCTTACGACAAATTGCAAAAGCAGTATTGCAAGCATGGTAAATTGTAGAAGGTTCACTACTTACTTTCCTAGGCACATGAACAACATTTTTCCTAGGCCTATTTCTACCATGCACAAAAGAAGAACTTGAAGAAATCATAGCATGTGAATCATAAGCATAACTCCTATGAGCATTTCTAGAAAATTTCCTATCACTATAGATAAAAGCATGATTCCTTTGAGCATTACTAGTCATAGGGGCCTTCCCTTTCTCCTTGGCGGAGATGGGAGCCCTTTGACTTGTTAAGTTCTTGGCTTCCCTTCGAAAGCCAAGCCCATCCTTAATAGAGGGGTATCTACCAACAGTGTAGGCATCCCTTGCAAATTTTAGTTTGTCAAAATCATTTTTGCTAGTCTTAAGTTGGGCATTAAGACTAGCCACTTCACCATTTAGTTTAGTAATGGATGCAAGATGTTCATTACAAGCATTAACATCAAAATTCTTGCACCTATTACAAATTACAACACGTTCTACACTTGAACTAGATTTGTTAGCTACCTCTAACTTAGCAATTAACTCATCATTAACACTCCTCAAACTAGAAATAGATTCATGGCAAGCAGAAATTTCAGAAGATAGAATCTCATTTCTTTTAGTTTCCAAAACAAGAGATTTTTGTACTCTAATAAACTTATCATGTTCTTCATACAATAAATCCTCTTGCTTTTCTAGGAGTTTATTCTTTTCATTTAATGCATCAATCAATTCATTGATCTTTTCTACCTTGGCTCTATCTAGACCTTTAAACAAGCTAGAATAGTCTACTTCATCATCACTAGACTCTTCATCGCTAGAAGAAGCATACGTAGAGTTATTTCGAGCGCTTACCTTCCTCTCCTTTGCCATGAGGCAGGTGTGACGCTCGTTGGGGAAGAGGGACGACTTGTTGAAGGTCGAGGCGGCGAGTCCTTCGTCGTTGGAGTCGGACGAAGAGCAATCCGAATCCCACTCCTTGCCAAGGTGCACCTCGCCCTTCGCCTTCTTGTAGGATTTCTTTTTCTCCCTCTTCCCGCTCTTTTCTTGTCCCTGGTCACTATCATTATCAAGACAGTTAGCAATAAAGTGACCAGTCTTACCACACTTGAAGCAGGAGCACTTTCCCTTCGTCTTGCTCTTGTTGGGATGCTCCTTGCGACCTTTTAGCGCCATCTTGAAGCGCTTGATGATGAGGGCCATTTCATCCTCGTTTAGCTCGGTCGCCTCTACTTGTGCCACCTTGCTAGGTAGCTCCTCCCTGCTGCTTGTTGCTTTGAGAGCAACGGGTTGAGGCTCATAGATAGGCATTGGGCCATTCAATGCCTCATCAACGTATCTTGCCTCCTTGATCATCATATGCCCGCTTACAAACTTTCCGAGTATTTCCTCGGGCGTCATCCTTGTGTACCAGGGATTCTCACAAATTGAATTCATAAGATGAGGATCAAGAACAGTGAAGGACCTGAGCATAAGCCGGACGATGTCGTGATCGGTCCATCTCGTGCTTCCATAGCTCCTGATTTTGTTGACCAGGGTCTTGAGCCAATTGTACGTTTGCGTTGGCTCCTCTCCCCTGATCATTGCGAACCTCCCTAGTTCGCCTTCCACCAACTCGATCTTGGTGATCATGGTGGCGTCGTTCCCCTCATGAGAGATTTTGAGGGTGTCCCAGATTTGCTTGGCATTGTCCAAGCCGCTCACCTTATTGTACTCATCCCTGCACAAGGATGCTAACAAAATAGTGGTAGCTTGTGCATTTTTATGGATTTGCTCATTAATGAAAACGGGGTTGTTAGTACTATCAAAAGCATTCCATTTTCAACAATCTCCCAAATGCTTGGATGGAGAGAGAATAGGTGACTACACATTTTGTGACTCCAAAATGGGTAGTCTTCTCCATCAAAGTGCGGAGGTTTCCCGAGTGGAATTGAAAGTAAATGAGCATTGAAATTGAATGGAATACGAGAATAATCAAAAGAAAAGTTTGAGTTGACCATTTTCTTTTTCTCTTTGTATTCGTCGTCTCTTGGGGAAGAAGAAGACTCGTCGCTATCGTAGTAGACGATCTTCTTGATGCGCCTCTTCTTCTTCCCATCCTTCTTCTTATGAGTCGAGCCAGAGTCCGAGGGCTTATCATCTCTTGGCTCGTTGACGATGGACTCCTTTGTCTTGTCGTTGACCACCATCCCCTTTCCCTTAGGATCCATCTCTTCGGGCGGTTAGTCCCTTGCGTGAAGATAACGGCTCCGATACCAATTGAGAGCACCTAGAGGGGGGTGAATAGGTGATCCTGTAAAAATCAAACACTTGTAGCCACAAAAACTTGGTTAAGTGTTAGCTCAATAGAGACAAGTGGCTAAGGACCGAGCTCTTGTGAAACACAATAGTCACGATGAACACAGGCACAAGAGACACGATGTTTTATCCCGTGGTTCGGCCAAGTAACACTTGCCTACTCCACGTTATGGCGTCCCAATGGACGAGGGTTGCACTCAACCCCTTTCAAGTGATCCAATGATCAACTTGAATACCACGGTGTTTTCCTTTCTTTTACTCAATCCCGTTTGTGAGGAATCTCCACAACTTGGAGCCTCTCGCCCTTACAAATGATGATCACAAAGAAGCACGAAAGTAAGGGAGGGGAGAGCAACACACACAAGACTCAAAGTATGAACACAAACACGCACACAAGCCACAACTTGAGCTCACAACACAATACGGGGAGTTCTCTACTCAACTAGAGCTCAAGTCACTTATCACAAAGAATCGAATGCGCGAGAATGGAGTCTTGGTGCTTGGAGATGATCAAAGAATGCTTGGGTAACTCCTCCATGCGCATAGGGGTCACTTTTATAGCCCCAAGGCAGCTAGGAGCCGTTGAAAGCAATCTGGGAAGGCAATTCTTGCCTTCTGTCGGGTGGCGCACCGGACAATCCGGTGCCCCACCGGACAAGCACTGTTCATGGTCCGGTGCAGATTGCCTTCCAAAAATAGCACAGTCGACCGTTGCAGAATTGGAGCCGTTGGCGCACCGGACACTGTCCGGTGCACATCGGACAGTCCGGTGCCCCCTGCCGACCGTTGGCACGGCCACGCGTCACGTGCGGATTGCGCGGTCAACCGTTGGCGCAGTCGACCGTTGGCTCACCGGACAGTCCGGTGCCTCCCCGAACCGTCCGGTGAATTTTAGCCGTACGCCGTTGAACGATTCCCGAGAGCGACGACTTCGCCGCAGACAGCTCACCGGACAGTCCGATGCACCACCGGACAGTCTGGTGAATTATAGTCGTACACCGCCATCAGTTCCCGAGAGCGGCCTGTTCACCGGAGGCTGGACCGGTGTGCCAGACTGCGCTGAGTCTTGGCTGTTCCAGCCAAGATCTTTTCTTCTTTTCTTTTCTCTGATTCCAGCACTTAGACAAATATATTAGTACACAAAAACCAATGTGCTAAGTCTAGAATCGTACCTTCTTGTTAATTTGCACTTCATCAATCATTTGGCACAAGATTACTCACTCAATACGTGTTGGGCACTTAATCACCAAAACTATACTAGAAATGGCCCAAGGGTACATTTCCCTTTCATTTTCCCCCTTTTTGGTGATTTATGCCAACACATAAAAAGCAACTAAAAGAAGTGCAACATCAAGCTAATTGAGAACAAGAATTGTTTTTTATTCAAATTTGGCATATTTGGATCATTCTTTGCCACCACTTGGTTTGTTTTTTAAATCAAACTCAATTTCCTATCTCTAAGTCAAACACACTTGTTTAGGCATAAAGAGAGGTATTCCATGAGAAAAATTGATCATAAGCCAAAAACTCCCCCTTTTTCCCATAATCCTACATTCTCCCCACAAGAGGCCAAATTTTGCACATAAGAGTATTTTGACAAAACGTAAGTTCTAACTCTACTATTTTCAAAATTCTCAAGTGGTAGCCTGATCCATTTGCTTTGGCCTTAATTTCTCCCCCCTTTGGCATTAAGCACCAAAACAGGATCATGATTAGCCCTTAAACCCCATTGCCTCACCAAAATCTTCAATTAAGAGTAAAAAGGCAATAAGAGCACGAAGATGAACTTGGAGTAAATTACCCTCTCATCGGAGTACAGTGGAAGTCTTGCATGGTCCAAGTTCACCTTTCCCTTTCAATCCACCTTTGAGACTAAAAGAAGTAAACTCAAGCACACGGTTAGTCTCAAAGGGTCAAGTTGTAGCATTTCTCCCCTTGAATATGTGCATCATTCACACATGGACTTGTGAGGTTCGGGGATCCCTTGCACAACTTGAGCACCATAGATAAGCAATAAAATGCATAAAGGAACATGATCAAAGGCATAGAACACATGTATGTTGTAGATCAATCCAAGTTACGTGAATCTAAGACATTTAGCTCACTACGTAGCCTACAAAAGGTCTTTTCATCTAAAGGCTTGGTAAATATATCGGCTAGCTGGTTCTCGGTGCTAACATAAAACACTTCGATATCTCCCTTTTGCTGGTGGTCTCTCAAAAAGTGATGTCGGATGTCTCAACAATTACTAGACCATACTTACTTCCCCCGATGCTAAGGTAGGCGACGGGTCCGAAGAGGTCCATGTGGAGAAGCTCCAGTGGTCTTGAGAGCACCTAGAGGGGGGGGTGAATAGGTGATCCTGTGAAAACTTAAAACTTAAGCCACAAAAACTTGTTAAGTGTTAGCACAATAGTTGCCAAGTGGCTAAAGAGAAGTCTCAACAAAACACAATACCACAAGAGATCAAGACAGAGGTGACACAGTGGTTTATCCCGTGGTCCGGCCAAGACCAACGCTTGCCTACTCCACGTTGTGGCGTCCCAACGGACGAGGGTTGCAATCAACCCCTCTCAAGCGGTCCAAAGACCCACTTGAATACCACGGTGTTTTGTTTTTCCTTTCACTATCCCGTTTGCAAGGAATCTCCACAAATTGGAGTCTCTTGCCCTTACAAGTATATGATCACAAAGAAGCACAGAGTAAGGGAGGGAAGCAACACACACAAATCCACAGTGAAACGCGCACACACACGGCCAAGAATCGAGCTCACAAGAGTATCACAAAGTTCTCACTAGAACGGAGCTCGAAACACTTAGAATGACAAACGAATGCGCAGAGACTGAGTGTGGACGATCAAGAATGCTCAAAGGTTGCTTGTGTGTCTCCTCCATGCGCCTAGGGGCTCCTTTTATAGCCCCAAGGCAGCTAGGAGCCGTTGAGAGCAAATCCGGAAGGCCATCCTTGCCTTCTGTCGTCGGGGGCACCGGACAGTCCGGTGCACACCGGACACTGTCCGGTGCCCGATTTGTTTCCATATCTGACACTTCCGACCGTTGCAGACCGTTGGAGATCTGGGAGCCGTTGGCGCACCGGACATGTCCGGTGCACACCGGACAGTCCGGTGCCGTCTTCCGACCGTTGGCTCCGCCACGTGTCCCGCGCAGATTGCGCGGCCGACCGTTGGCCCGGCCGACTGTTGGCTCACCGGACAGTCCGGTGCACACCGAACAGTCCGGTGAATTTTAGCCGTACGCCGTCTGCCAATTTCCCGAGAGCGGCCAGTTCGAGCCGAGTCAGCCTGGCGCACCGGACACTGTCCGGTGCACACCGGACAGTCCGGTGCTCCAGACCGAGCTGGGTCTTGGCAGCACACAGCCAAGTCTTTTCTCCTCTTCTCTCTTCTTCTTCTTTCTGTTTCTAACACTTAGACAAATATATTAGTACATAAAACCAATGTACTAAGGCTTAGAAACATACCTTTACTTCATGATTTGCACCTTGTTCATCCATGTACATAAATTCACAATTAAGCACATGTGTTGGCACTCAATCACCAAAATACTTAGAAATGGCCCAAGGGCACATTTCCCTTTCAATCTCCCCCTTTTTGGTGATTTATGCCAACACTACATAAAGCAACTAGAACAAGTGCAAACTCACTTCAAATAAAACTTAAATTTATTTTGAATCAATTTTGGCATATATGGATCATCCTTTGCCACCACTTGGTTTGTTTTTGCAAATCAAACTCAAATCTCTATCTCTAAGTCAAACACACATGTTGAAGCAAAAAGAGAGTCATTTCAAGAGAGATTGATCAAAGATGTCAAAAACTCCCCCTTTTCCCCATAATTACTACCTCTCCCCACAAGAAGCCAAAAGAGACAATAAAAGAGTTTTGACAAACCAAATAGTTTCAAAATCTCTCAAGTGGTAGCTGATCCATTTATTACTTTGGCCTTTATTTTCTCCCCCTTTGGCATCAAGCACCAAAACGGGATCAATTTTGGCCCTTTAACCCCATTGCATCACCAAAATCTTCAAATAAGAGCAAATGGCAATAAGAGTTCATGAGATGGACTTGGAATAAGTTACCCTCTCATCGGAGTGCAGTGGAAGTCTTGCAAGATCCAAGGCCACCTTGTCCCTTTCAATTCTCCTTTGAGACTAAATCAAACAAACTCAAGCATATGGTTAGTCTCAAGGGATCAAGTTGTAACACATCTCCCCCTAAACATGTGCATCATTTTGCAGCGGACTTGTGAGGTCCAGGGAGTGTTTGTACAACTTGAGCACCATAATAAGCAACAAAATGCAGAATGAACATGATTAAAAGCATAAGCACATGTATGCTACAATTCAATCCAAGTTCCGCGAATCTAAGACATTTAGCTCACTACGCAGCCTGCAAAAGGTCTTCTCATCTAAAGGCTTGGTAAAGATATCGGCTAGCTGGTTCTCGGTGCTAACATAAAACACTTCGATATCTCCCTTTTGCTGGTGGTCTCTCAAAAAGTGATGCCGGATGTCTATGTGCTTTGTGCGGCTGTGCTCAACAGGATTTTCCGCTATTCGGATAGCACTCTCATTGTCACATAGGAGTGGGACTTTGCTCAGATTGTAGCCAAAGTCCCGGAGGGTTTGCCTCATCCAAAGTAGTTGCGCGCAACACTGTCCTGCGGCAACATACTCGGCCTCAGCGGTGGATAGGGCAACGGAGGTTTGTTTCTTAGAGTTCCATGACACCAGGGACCTTCCTAAGAATTGGCACGTCCCCGATGTACTCTTCCTATCGACCTTACATCCAGCATAGTCGGAATCTGAGTACCCAATCAAGTCAAAGTTAGACCCCTTTGGATACCAGATCCCGAAGCAAGGCGTAGCGACTAAATATCTAAGAATTCGCTTCACCGCCACCAAGTGACACTCCTTAGGATCGGATTGAAATCTAGCACACATGCATACGCTAAGCATAATATCCGGTCTACTAGCACATAAATAAAGTAAAGACCCTATCATTGACCGGTATGCTTTTTGATCAACGGACTTACCTCCTTTGTTGAGGTTGGTGTGTCCGTCGGTTCCCATCGGAGTCTTTGCGGGCTTGGCGTTCTTCATCCCAAACCGCTTCAGCAGATCTTGCGTGTACTTCGTTTGGGAGATGAAGGTGCCGTCCTTGAGTTGCTTCACTTGGAACCCAAGGAAGTAGTTCAACTCGCCCATCATCGACATCTCGAATTTCTGCGTCATCACCCTGCTAAACTCTTCACAAGACTTTTGATTAGTAGAACCAAATATTATGTCATCGACATAAATTTGGCATACAAACAAATCACCATCACATGTCTTTGTAAAAAGAGTTGGATCGGCTTTCCCAACCTTGAAAGCATTAGCAAGTAAGAAATCTCTAAGGCATTCATACCATGCTCTTGGGGCTTGTTTAAGTCCATAGAGCGCCTTAGAGAGCTTACACACGTGGTCGGGGTACCGCTCATCCTCGAAGCCAGGGGGTTGCTCCACGTACACCTCCTCCTTTATTGGCCCGTTGAGGAAAGCGCTCTTGACATCCATTTGGTACAACCTGAAAGAATGGTGAGCGGCATATGCTAGCAAGATACGAATGGACTCTAGCCTAGCCACAGGAGCAAAAGTCTCCTCAAAGTCCAAACCTGCGACTTGGGCATAACCTTTTGCCACAAGTCGAGCCTTGTTCCTTGTCACCACTCCGTGCTCGTCTTGTTTGTTGCGGAACACCCACTTGGTTCCCACAACATTTTGCTTGGGACGAGGCACCAGCGTCCAAACTTCATTGCGCTTGAAGTTGTTAAGTTCCTCCTGCATGGCCAACACCCAATCCGGATCTAGCAAGGCCTCCTCTACCCTGAAAGGCTCAATAGAGGAGACAAAAGAGTAATGTTCACAAAAATTAACTAGTCGAGACCGAGTAGTTACTCCCTTGCTAATGTCACCCAGAATTTGGTCGACGGGATGATCCCTTTGAATCATCGCTCGAACTTGGGTTGGAGGTGCCGGTTGCGCTTCTTCCTCCATCACATGATCAACTTGTGCTCCCCCTTGATCACACGCCTCCTCTTGATGAACCTGTTCATCGTCTTGAGTTGGGGGATGCACCGTCGTTGATGAAGAAGGTTGATCTCGTTCATCTTGTTCCTGTGGCCGAACGTCTCCAATCGCCATGGTTCGTATAGCGGCCGTTGGAACATCTTCTTCATCTACATCATCACAATCAACAACTTGCTCTCTTGGAGAGCCATTAGTCTCATCAAATACAACATCGCTAGAGACTTCAACCAAACCTAACGATTTGTTGAAGACTCTATACGCCTTTGTATTTGAATCATAACCTAATAAAAACCCTTCTACAGCTTTGGGAGCAAACTTAGAATTTCTACCCTTCTTCACTAGAATGTAGCACTTGCTCCCAAAAACACGAAAGTAAGATACATTGGGTTTGTTACCGGTTAGTAGCTCATATGACGTCTTCTTGAGGAGGCGGTGAAGGTAGACCCTGTTGATGGCGTGGCAAGCCGTGTTCACAGCTTCCGACCAAAAGCACTCGGGGGTCTTGAACTCGCCAAGCATCGTCCTCGCCATATCGATTAGCGTCCTGTTCTTCCTCTCTACCACACCATTTTGCTGAGGTGTGTAGGGAGCGGAGAACTCGTGCTTGATCCCTTCCTCCTCAAGAAACTCCTCCACTTGAAGGTTCTTGAACTCGGACCCGTTGTCGCTTCTTATCTTCTTCACCTTGAGCTCAAACTCATTTTGAGCTCTCCTGAGGAAGCGCTTGAGGGTCCCTTGGGTTTCAGACTTATCCTGCAAAAAGAACACCCAAGTGAAGCGGGAAAAGTCATCAACAATAACTAAACCATACTTACTTCCTCCTATGCTTAGATAGGCGACGGGTCCGAAGAGGTCCATATGCAGCAGCTCCAGAGGTCTTGACGTGGTCATCACATTCTTGCTGTGATGTGCTCCTCCCACTTGTTTACCTGCCTGACAAGCTGCACAAGGTCTATCTTTTTCGAAATAAACATTGGTTAGACCTATCACGTGTTCTCCCTTTAGAAGCTTGTGGAGATTCTTCATCCCCACATGTGCTAAGCGGCGATGCCACAGCCAGCCCATGCAAGTCTTAGCCATTAAGCATGCATCTAGACCGGCCTCTTCTTTTGCAAAATCTACTAAGTAAAGCTTGCCGTCTAGTACACCCTTAAAAGCTAGTGAACCATCACATCTTCTAAAGACAGACACATCTACATTAGTAAAAAGACAATTATATCCCATATTGCACAGTTGACTAACAGATAGCAAATTGTAACCAAGAGACTCAACTAAAAACACATTTGAAATTGAGTGCTCATTAGAAATTGCAATTTTACCTAACCCTTTTACCTTGCCTTGATTCCCATCACCGAATATAATTGAATCTTGGGAATCCTTATTTTTGACGTAGGAGGTGAACATCTTCTTCTCCCCCGTCATATGGTTTGTGCATCCGCTGTCGATAATCCAGTTTGAACCCCCGGATGCATAAACCTGCAAGGCAAATTTAGGCTTGGGTCTTAGGTACCCAACTCATGTTGGGTCCTGCAAGGTTAGCACAAATGTCCTTAGGGACCCAAATGCAAGTCCTGTCTCCCTTGCATTTTGCCCCTAACTTCCTAGCAACTATTTTCCTATCTTTTCTACAAATAGCAAAGGAAGTGTTTAAAGCACAATAAATTATAGAGGGTTCATTCACTACTTTCCTAGGAGCATGACTAACATTCTTTCTAGGCACATGAGCAATATTTCTCCTAGGCATATGTACAACATTTCTCCTACACATATCCCTATCATGCTTATAAGAAGAACTAGAAGCAAACATGGCATGAGAATCATAAACATGTGAATCAAAATCATTATAAGCATTTCTAGCATTTCTCCTATCATTATACATAAATGCATGGTTCTTTTTCGCACTACTAGCCATAGGGGCCTTCCCCTTCTCCTTGACGAAGATGGGAGCCTTATGGCTTGTTAAGTTCTTGGCTTCCCTCTTGAAGCCAAGCCCATCCTTAATTGAGGGATGTCTTCCAATTGTATAGGCATCCCTTGCAAATTTTAACTTGTCAAATTCACTTTTGCTAGTCTTAAGTTGTGCATTAAGACTAGCCAATTCATCACTCAGTTTGGAAATTGAAACTAAGTGTTCACTACAGGCATTAACATCAAAATCCTTACACCTAGTGCAAATTGTAACATTTTCAACACAGGAATTTGATTTACTAGCTACTTCTAGTTTAGCACTTAAATCATTGTTAACACTTCTTAAGGTATCAATGGTTTCATGACAGGAAGATAATTCACTAGAAAGCACTTCATTTCTTTTAATTTCTAGAGCAAGAAAGTTTTGTGCACTAACAAATTTATCATGCTCCTCATATAAAAGATCCTCTTGTTTTTCTAGTAGCCTATTCTTATCATTCAAAGCATCAATCAACTCATTAATTTTATCTATCTTAGATCTATCTAAGCCCTTGAACAAGCATGAATAATCTATGTCATCATCATCACTAGACTCATTATCACTAGAAGAAGCATAAGTGGAGTCTTGAGTACTCACCTTCTTCTCCCTTGCCATAAGGCATGTGAGACGCTCGTTGGGGAAGAGAGCCGATTTGTTGAAGGCAGTGGCGGCGAGTCCTTCGTTGTCGGAGTCGGACGAAGAGCAATCCGAGTCCCACTCTTTTCCTAGATGTGCCTCGCCCTTTGCCTTCTTGTATTGCTTCTTCTTCTCTCTTTTGTTCCCCTTTTCCTGGTCACTTTCATTATCGGGACAGTTAGCGATAAAATGACCAAGCTTACCGCATTTGAAGCATGAGCGCTTCCCCTTTGTCTTGGTCTTGCTTGGCTGCCCCTTGCGACCATTTAGCGCCGTCTTGAATCTCTTGATGATGAGAGCCATCTCTTCATCATTGAGCCCGGCCGCCTCAACTTGCGCCACCTTGCTAGGTAGCGACTCCTTGCTCCTCGTTGCCTTTAGAGCAATGGGTTGAGGCTCGTGGAGTGGTCCGTTCAACGCGTCGTCGACGTATCTTGCCTCCTTGATCATCATCCGCCCGCTCATGAATTTTCCAAGTACTTCCTCGGGCGTCATCATCGTGTACCTAGGATTCTCACGAATATTGTTCACGAGATGAGGATCAAGAACGGTAAAGGACCTGAGCATTAGGCGGACGACGTCGTGATCCGTCCAACGCGTGCTTCCGTAGCTCCTTATTTTGTTGATAAGGGTCTTGAGCCGGTTGTAAGTTTGAGTTGGCTCCTCTCCCCTTATCATGGCGAATCGTCCAAGCTCGCCCTCCACCAACTCCATCTTGGTGAGCAAGGTGACGTCGTTCCCCTCATGAGAAATCTTGAGGGTGTCCCAGATTTGCTTGGCGTTATCCAAGCCGCTCACTTTATGGTATTCATCCCTGCACAAGGAAGCTAGAAGAACAGTAGTAGCTTGTGCATTCTTATGAATTTGTTCATTAATGAACATGGGACTATCCGAACTATCAAAGTGCATTCCACTCTCTACAATCTCCCAAATACTAGGATGGAGAGAGAATAGGTGACTACGCATTTTGTGGCTCCAAAATCCGTAGTCCTCTCCATCAAAGTGTGGGGGCTTGCCGAGTGGAATGGAGAGCAAATGTGAATGTGAACTTTGCGGAATACGAGAGTAATCAAAAGAAAAGTTCGAATTAACCGGTTTCCTTCTCTCGTAGTCGTTGTGGTCCTCGTCCTTTTGGGAAGAAGTAGACTCGTCGCTGTCGTAGTAGACGATCTCCTTGATGCGCCTTGTCTTCTTCTTCTTCCCTTCCTTCCGTCTTTGGCCCGAGCCGGAGTCGGTAGGCTTATCGTCCTTCGGCTCGTTGACGAAGGATTCCTTTTCTTTGTCATTGATCACAATACCCTTCCCCTTAGGATCCATCTCTTCGGGCGGTTAGTCCCTTTGTGAAGAGAACGGCTCTGATACCAATTGAGAGCACCTAGAGGGGGGGGTGAATAGGTGATCCTGTGAAAACTTAAAACTTAAGCCACAAAAACTTGTTAAGTGTTAGCACAATAGTTGCCAAGTGGCTAAAGAGAAGTCTCAACAAAACACAATACCACAAGAGATCAAGACAGAGGTGACACAGTGGTTTATCCCGTGGTTCGGCCAAGACCAACGCTTGCCTACTCCACGTTGTGGCGTCCCAACGGACGAGGGTTGCAATCAACCCCTCTCAAGCGGTCCAAAGACCCACTTGAATACCACGGTGTTTTGTTTTTCCTTTCACTATCCCGTTTGCAAGGAATCTCCACAAATTGGAGTCTCTTGCCCTTACAAGTATATGATCACAAAGAAGCACAGAGTAAGGGAGGGAAGCAACACACACAAATCCACAGCGAAACGCGCACACACACGGCCAAGAATCGAGCTCACAAGAGTATCACAAAGTTCTCACTAGAACGGAGCTCGAAACACTTAGAATGACAAACGAATGCGCAGAGACTGAGTGTGGATGATCAAGAATGCTCAAAGGTTGCTTGTGTGTCTCCTCCATGCGCCTAGGGGCTCCTTTTATAACCCCAAGGCAGCTAGGAGCCGTTGAGAGCAAATCCGGAAGGCCATCCTTGCCTTCTGTCGTCGGGGGCACCGGACAGTCCGGTGCACACCGGACACTGTCCGGTGCCCGATTTGTTTCCATATCTGACACTTCCGACCGTTGCAGACCGTTGGAGATCTGGGAGCCGTTGGCGCACCGGACATGTCCGGTGCACACCGGACAGTCCGGTGCCGTCTTCCGACCGTTGGCTCCGCCACGTGTCCCGCGCAGATTGCGCGGCCGACTGTTGGCTCACCGGACAGTCCGGTGCACACCGGACAGTCCGGTGAATTTTTGTAACACCCTAAAGTTCAATCTTGTGAAGACAAGGAAAAAATTCTCAAAGATTTTAAATCAAAACACCTTTCCTTAGAGATAATCATAAATTAGAAGTTTCCACTCCTGAATAAGTTAAAAATACATAATTAAAGATACTTAGATAATCTAAATTGCCTTTGGGTTAGGATATATAAAAGAATTATGGTTAAACTATTTCTTAACATATATAAGTCTAAATATGATTTCCCTAGAATTAATGAGGTAGGGATTATTCTACTATATGAATAAAAACTTGTCTAAAAGGACTAAAATAAATAAAGAAATACATAAAATAGGTTTTTTTTGCACATTATGCTAAAGTTCTATATGTGTATCCAAATTAAGTGTTTGAACTTTAAACTTGTGTTAATTTGAAATTCAAATGGAAAGGAAAAATAGAAAATAGAAAATAAAAGGAGTAGGGAAAATACTATATAAAACAAAATAAAATCAGAATAAAAATTCTTCATACTTATATTATTAAAGTATACTATTCAAACTGAGGACAAGTTATTCACAAAAGTTTGAACCCAAACTTGAATTCAAATTGGATTTGAATTGGATTTGAAAATGGGGAAAAGAAAATAGAAAAGAAAAAGAAAAAGGATACTATACCTTCATGGGCCGGCGGCCACGAATTCGGCCCACCTAAGGATCCTCACCGCGCGGCCCAGCTTCGCTTCCCCCGCGCGCGCTTGACACTGCCGTATGGGGCCCACGCTCCGGTCTCCTGCGCGCGCGCCTTGACACCGACTGGTGGGTCCCACGTGCAGTCTCACCGTCTTACGCCGCGCACCCCTCTGTTTCGCTGACACGCGGGTCCGCGCTGTCAGCACCTACCTCCCCACGGATCGCGCGTCGCTCGCCTACCCGCGCGTGATGCTCGCCGCCGGGACCGGGTCGGCCAGGCTCGGACTCGGACTAGGCGCAGAGTATAAATCGTGCCCCTCTCCTTCCGCCCCTCATTGAGCCGTGTAACTAGCCAACGCCGCCGCCAGACATCACCGCGCGGGGAGAGAAATCGCGACCACCTCAATTGACCACTGACGCCGATAATCCGTGAAATTGAAGACTTGGGGTGCTGCGCTGTGCGTCTGCGAAGCTGTCCGTGGTGGTTGCGGGCGGAATCATCGACTGGGCGTTCCTTAATTGCTCACCGGAGCACTTCACCGCCGCCAATCCGCCCCTCTGCCGTGGCCAAGGTCTTCCGCGCTGCAAACCTTCGGTAAGATGCCCTTGCCGCGTTTACTTGTTCGTCAGCTACGCGTAGTACCAATTAGCCATGGGTTTGGGGCAGTGGGCGGCCATCGGGGGATCGCCGGAGTCCTCTCCGCCGCGGGGGGGGAAGAACTCGTCGCCGTTGCACGGCTGGATTGAAGACGAAGCTTCCGCGACCGTCGGATCGGGCGCGGACGGATAAGATTAGAATGGGAAATAACGGTTCGGTGAATTGAATCCGGGCCGTCCGTCTAGATCGGACGAACCTGAGTGATCCCCGCGTTTTAAATCTGAGCCGTAGATCTTCAAATCAACGGACGGCGTAGCATACCGGTTCGGCGTGTTTGAAGATCTAATCTGAACCCTCAAACGTTGATCAGACGGCTGATATCACGCGATACCCTTTCGCTCTAGCTTTTTGCTAAAGAGACCCTCGGGTTTCTATGAATCAACCCGCCGTCCCTGGGCGACTGTTCTCTGTGTCTGTGACAACTTACCCCGAGCCCCCTGGGTTTCTCTGGATTTGAGGCCCAGTCCAGAACACGTTTAAATTGAGTAAAATAAATAGAAAATGAATTTTTAATATAAAAATAATTGCTAGAACTTAGATAATTCATAACTAATTCATTTTAGCTCCAAATTGAGTCATTCCAATTCCTAAAATTTTGTAATAATGTTCTCTACCATTTAGAATCACTGTTTTGACATGAACTCTGTCAGAAAATTTATTTATCATTTAATCATATTATAATCACCTTAAATCTTAAGAAATTCATAACTTGAATTCTACAACTCCAAATTTAGTGATTCCAGTTCCTGTGGTTTTATTTTAATGTGTAGATTATTACTGTGTATTTTGTTCTTATGTTTGGTGTAATGTTAAATTTGCCTATACTATGTACGTTGGTATTGCTACGACTAGCAGTGAGGTCACGAGGATCTGAAGAATCATCCTGGTACCTGGATTCTCAAGGCCCAGGCAAGTTGTGCCCTTGATCACTTCTTTTCACCTACTCATGTTCTAATTAATCATAATGATCTGCATAGGTTAAATTTGATGGGACCCAATAGGTTACCCTAGTTTGACTATCTTTATACCTTGTTCACCACTGAATCTTTGAGTAGTACTTGCTAGTGCTATATGTGGCTTTGGGTATAGAGATACACATTACTATTCATGATTATACATTTGTTATCAGTTGTTATTTACTGTTCATGTTGAGATCATTATGTTAATTGGAACATGGAGAACCACCCGGGAAAACAGTGCTACCACAAGGGTAGTATGGGATGCCCTTGGCTGATTAATTAGGAAAGCTAGTGGAAGACTACCTTACCCGAAAGGGGCAAGGGCAGTAGGGGAGAGGTCAGTGCGGGAAGTGCCCTCGGGAGGATTTTGCTGCGATGGCGGTCCTGCAAGGGATTCCTGTACTGGATCTTCCTATAAACTGTAGCGGGTTTTCGGAAGCTAGTGGAACTTTGTAAAGGCCTCGTAGTGCTACCCTGCCTCGCTTCCTTGGTAGAGGTGTATGGGATTCATGACCCCTTGGCAGATGGGTAACACGGCTTGTGGGTAAAGATGCGCAACCTCTGCAGAGTGTAAAACTGGTATACTAGCCGTGCTCACGGTCATGAGCAGCTCGGACACTCACATGATTAAATGATGAAACTAAATTCAATTTGTCATATGCATTGCATCGCGGGTGAAGTTGTTATTACTTTTGTTCTATTACTTAATTGGGTTTGGTATTTACTTATACTTAGTAACTGCTAATAAAATTTTGACCAACTTTAAAAGCAATGCTCAGCTCTAACCATCTTCTTTGGTAAGCCTTACACTTCACGTGAGCTCCCACCTTTGGCGAGTTCATGCACATTATTCCCCACAACTTGTTGAGCGATGAACGTATGTGAGCTCACTCTTGCTGTCTCACATACACCACAGGTCAAGAGCAGGTACTGCAGGATGATACTCATGGAGGATGCTGTGATGAGTTCGTGAGAGGTCTAGGTCGTCGTCTCCCAGTCAACTTTGGGTTGCTGGACCGTTGTCTCCTTATAATGTAATTATTTATTTTGTATGGAACTCCTGTTATGTATAAAGATGTGACATTCGATCCTGTGCCACTATACATCATATGTTTGAGACTTGGTCCCAGCATACCTGGTGTTTATGTTAACCCCGGGTTTTGGACCCCTAAAATCCGGGTGTTACAGAAGTGGTATCAGAGCAATGTTGACTGTAGGACGAAACCTAGATAGAACTGGACAACCATTCTTTACTTACCTTACTCTGATTCTTTTTATGCTTATCTTGATCATGTCTCACCTTCTACTGTTCTACTCTGATTAACCTTATCTTTGCTACTCTGATTCTTTTCTAAACTTAACTTAATCTTTTCTCATCTATTTTCCGCTTCACTCTGATCATTCTTACCTTATCCTTCTAGAGACAAATGTGGATTTCACACTTTGAAATCCTGTGACTAAAGTGACTTTTAGGAATAGGAGACCTAATCCTAGGAACGAAAACAAAACTATTTTTATAAGTGTCTATGTATTTGAATGTTTGTTCTTATGACATCTGTCTGATTTGGATCTTTGATTGAGTGTGATGGGTTGTGGAGTAATGTCCACAATTACATCTGCATATACATCTAGGTATAAAGGATAGCATTTGTAAGATAACTAGACAAACTAGATTATCCCCTTAGAAAATATATGTAGTATTCCGTATCAATCTCATCTTAACACATTCTATCTTACCTTTGGACATTCACCTCGTACAACTAATTACCCTAGTCTTAACATAAAATATTTGGTCCAGCCCTGCCAAAGAAATTCCAGTACATAACCAACTATTAGTTTATTCATGCTATCTATTAAATGATTCCCTTGTAAAGCTATCTTACCATATGCTTCTAACTTAGATGGTCAATACCAGGCGGGGAGGTAGAATTGATTTACCTGCTAACCAACAACCTCAACCACAGTCAGCAGCAATGAATCCTCCTAATCCTCCACAAGGCGGAGTTGATCCACTCGTCGCAGCTCAAATGAGAATGATGCAGCAAATGGCGGACACCATGGCAGATATGCGCACCCAAATGCAGCAAGAGCGCCAAGAAATGCACCGGGAAAGAGAGGATGCACGTCGGGAAATGCGCCAAGAACGGGAAGAAATACGCCAGGAGAGAAGAGTACAACAACAACAGCTGCAGCAACAACTTCAACAACAGCAGCAACAACAACAAGGGCCATTTCCTCCACCTCCACCACCTGTTCCACCCCGGGACAAGCACCGGGAATTCATGAGCCACAAACCACCAACCTTCTCCAACTCCGCAGATCCACTGCAAGCAGATGATTGGTTAAAGTCCGTCGAGAAGATGCTCAACATAGCCCAGTGCTCGGACCGAGAGAAAGTACTCTATGCTTCGGGTCGTCTTGCTGGTCCCGCTGCAGATTGGTGGGATGCGTACTGTGCAGCTCATGCTGCTGCCGATACAATTACCTGGGAAGAATTCTCCGCACAATTCAGGAATTACCATATTCCTGCTGGACTCATGAAGATTAAGAGGAAGGAGTTTCTATCTCTCAAGCAAGGAAGTATGTCCGTGAGTGAATATAGGGACAAATTCATTCAGTTATCTCGATATGCTCCCAGGGATGTTGAAGATGATGAGCAAAAGCAGGAGCTCTTTCTGGATGGATTGATTGGACCCTTGCAATATCAACTGGTATCGCACACATTCCCATCTTTCCAAAGGCTACTTGATAAAGCTATTGCCGTAGAGAACAAGAGGAGTATATTTGGAGAGAAAAGAAAGGCTATCAACCAAGGACAGGCTGGAAGCAGTTCCCGTCCTCGCTATACTACCACTCCAAGTACACCAGCTAGTGGCAGTTCTGGACAACAAACTCAACAGACACCAACTGCTCCTCCAAAGGCAAGCACTCCAGTAGGACCCGCTGCTCCCAACACAACCGCCATCAGGACATGCTTCAAATGTGGACAACCGGGACACTATGCCAACTACTGTCCCAACAGAGCTGCCTACACTACACCGGCACCGATGAAGCAAGGACAAGCCTCGGCAGGGAAGAGTCAGCCCCTATCCATCAACCGAGGATATGCCCATCATACAGAAGTAGAAGCTGAACCCGGTGAACTTGAAATTCAAATTCAAGAAGAAGAGCCAGTTGGAGATGAAGTAGTCGGTGAAGAAGTCAACGAGCAACAAGAATAAAGAGATAAACATAGATATAGATACATATATATATATTTTACTATTTGTAAGACCTAAATATTAGTTTAGCTATTAGTTAGTATTTTACTATTTTAGTAATAATAATAAGGTCCATTTGACCCTGTGCTTTGCTAATAAAATATGCATCATGCTGAGATTTTGTTTATGCATATGTGTTGAATTAATATGAGCATACATCCCTTTTCTTACTAATCTCGGGGACGAGATTATTTTTAAGGGGGGTAGGATTTGTAACACCCTAAAGTTCAATCTTGTGAAGACAAGGAAAAAATTCTCAAAGATTTTAAATCAAAACACCTTTCCTTAGAGATAATCATAAATTAGAAGTTTCCACTCCTGAATAAGTTAAAAATACATAATTAAAGATACTTAGATAATCTAAATTGCCTTTGGGTTAGGATATATAAAAGAATTATGGTTAAACTATTTCTTAACATATATAAGTCTAAATATGATTTCCCTAGAATTAATGAGGTAGGGATTATTCTACTATATGAATAAAAACTTGTCTAAAAGGACTAAAATAAATAAAGAAATACATAAAATAGGTTTTTTTTGCACATTATGCTAAAGTTCTATATGTGTATCCAAATTAAGTGTTTGAACTTTAAACTTGTGTTAATTTGAAATTCAAATGGAAAGGAAAAATAGAAAATAGAAAATAAAAGGAGTAGGGAAAATACTATATAAAACAAAATAAAATCAGAATAAAAATTCTTCATACTTATATTATTAAAGTATACTATTCAAACTGAGGACAAGTTATTCACAAAAGTTTGAACCCAAACTTGAATTCAAATTGGATTTGAATTGGATTTGAAAATGGGGAAAAGAAAATAGAAAAGAAAAAGAAAAAGGATACTATACCTTCATGGGCCGGCGGCCACGAATTCGGCCCACCTAAGGATCCTCACCGCGCGGCCCAGCTTCGCTTCCCCCGCGCGCGCTTGACACTGCCGTATGGGGCCCACGCTCCGGTCTCCTGCGCGCGCGCCTTGACACCGACTGGTGGGTCCCACGTGCAGTCTCACCGTCTTACGCCGCGCACCCCTCTGTTTCGCTGACACGCGGGTCCGCGCTGTCAGCACCTACCTCCCCACGGATCGCGCGTCGCTCGCCTACCCGCGCGTGATGCTCGCCGCCGGGACCGGGTCGGCCAGGCTCGGACTCGGACTAGGCGCAGAGTATAAATCGTGCCCCTCTCCTTCCGCCCCTCATTGAGCCGTGTAACTAGCCAACGCCGCCGCCAGACATCACCGCGCGGGGAGAGAAATCGCGACCACCTCAATTGACCACTGACGCCGATAATCCGTGAAATTGAAGACTCGGGGTGCTGCGCTGTGCGTCTGCGAAGCTGTCCGTGGTGGTTGCGGGCGGAATCATCGACTGGGCGTTCCTTAATTGCTCACCGGAGCACTTCACCGCCGCCAATCCGCCCCTCTGCCGTGGCCAAGGTCTTCCGCGCTGCAAACCTTCGGTAAGATGCCCTTGCCGCGTTTACTTGTTCGTCAGCTACGCGTAGTACCAATTAGCCATGGGTTTGGGGCAGTGGGCGGCCATCGGGGGATCGCCGGAGTCCTCTCCGCCGCGGGGGGGGAAGAACTCGTCGCCGTTGCACGGCTGGATTGAAGACGAAGCTTCCGCGACCGTCGGATCGGGCGCGGACGGATAAGATTAGAATGGGAAATAACGGTTCGGTGAATTGAATCCGGGCCGTCCGTCTAGATCGGACGAACCTGAGTGATCCCCGCGTTTTAAATCTGAGCCGTAGATCTTCAAATCAACGGACGGCGTAGCATACCGGTTCGGCGTGTTTGAAGATCTAATCTGAACCCTCAAACGTTGATCAGACGGCTGATATCACGCGATACCCTTTCGCTCTAGCTTTTTGCTAAAGAGACCCTCGGGTTTCTATGAATCAACCCGCCGTCCCTGGGCGACTGTTCTCTGTGTCTGTGACAACTTACCCCGAGCCCCCTGGGTTTCTCTGGATTTGAGGCCCAGTCCAGAACACGTTTAAATTGAGTAAAATAAATAGAAAATGAATTTTTAATATAAAAATAATTGCTAGAACTTAGATAATTCATAACTAATTCATTTTAGCTCCAAATTGAGTCATTCCAATTCCTAAAATTTTGTAATAATGTTCTCTACCATTTAGAATCACTGTTTTGACATGAACTCTGTCAGAAAATTTATTTATCATTTAATCATATTATAATCACCTTAAATCTTAAGAAATTCATAACTTGAATTCTACAACTCCAAATTTAGTGATTCCAGTTCCTGTGGTTTTATTTTAATGTGTAGATTATTACTGTGTATTTTGTTCTTATGTTTGGTGTAATGTTAAATTTGCCTATACTATGTACGTTGGTATTGCTACGACTAGCAGTGAGGTCACGAGGATCTGAAGAATCATCCTGGTACCTGGATTCTCAAGGCCCAGGCAAGTTGTGCCCTTGATCACTTCTTTTCACCTACTCATGTTCTAATTAATCATAATGATCTGCATAGGTTAAATTTGATGGGACCCAATAGGTTACCCTAGTTTGACTATCTTTATACCTTGTTCACCACTGAATCTTTGAGTAGTACTTGCTAGTGCTATATGTGGCTTTGGGTATAGAGATACACATTACTATTCATGATTATACATTTGTTATCAGTTGTTATTTACTGTTCATGTTGAGATCATTATGTTAATTGGAACATGGAGAACCACCCGGGAAAACAGTGCTACCACAAGGGTAGTATGGGATGCCCTTGGCTGATTAATTAGGAAAGCTAGTGGAAGACTACCTTACCCGAAAGGGGCAAGGGCAGTAGGGGAGAGGTCAGTGCGGGAAGTGCCCTCGGGAGGATTTTGCTGCGATGGCGGTCCTGCAAGGGATTCCTGTACTGGATCTTCCTATAAACTGTAGCGGGTTTTCGGAAGCTAGTGGAACTTTGTAAAGGCCTCGTAGTGCTACCCTGCCTCGCTTCCTTGGTAGAGGTGTATGGGATTCATGACCCCTTGGCAGATGGGTAACACGGCTTGTGGGTAAAGATGCGCAACCTCTGCAGAGTGTAAAACTGGTATACTAGCCGTGCTCACGGTCATGAGCAGCTCGGACACTCACATGATTAAATGATGAAACTAAATTCAATTTGTCATATGCATTGCATCGCGGGTGAAGTTGTTATTACTTTTGTTCTATTACTTAATTGGGTTTGGTATTTACTTATACTTAGTAACTGCTAATAAAATTTTGACCAACTTTAAAAGCAATGCTCAGCTCTAACCATCTTCTTTGGTAAGCCTTACACTTCACGTGAGCTCCCACCTTTGGCGAGTTCATGCACATTATTCCCCACAACTTGTTGAGCGATGAACGTATGTGAGCTCACTCTTGCTGTCTCACATACACCACAGGTCAAGAGCAGGTACTGCAGGATGATACTCATGGAGGATGCTGTGATGAGTTCGTGAGAGGTCTAGGTCGTCGTCTCCCAGTCAACTTTGGGTTGCTGGACCGTTGTCTCCTTATAATGTAATTATTTATTTTGTATGGAACTCCTGTTATGTATAAAGATGTGACATTCGATCCTGTGCCACTATACATCATATGTTTGAGACTTGGTCCCAGCATACCTGGTGTTTATGTTAACCCCGGGTTTTGGACCCCTAAAATCCGGGTGTTACAATTTTAGCCGTACGCCGTCTGCCAATTTCCCGAGAGCGGCCAGTTCGAGCCGAGTCAGCCTGGCGCACCGGACACTGTCCGGTGCACACCGAACAGTCCGGTGCTCCAGACCGAGCTGGGTCTTGGCAGCACACAGCCAAGTCTTTTCTCCTCTTCTCTCTTCTTCTTCTTTCTGTTTCTAACACTTAGACAAATATATTAGTACATAAAACCAATGTACTAAGGCTTAGAAACATACCTTTACTTCATGATTTGCACCTTGTTCATCCATGTACATAAATTCACAATTAAGCACATGTGTTGGCACTCAATCACCAAAATACTTAGAAATGGCCCAAGGGCACATTTCCCTTTCAGGTCTTGATGTTGTCATCACATTCTTGTTGTGATGAGCGTTTCCCACCTGTTTCCTTGCCTAGCAAGCTGCACAAGGTCTATCTTTCTCGAAACAAACATAGCGTATGCATGTGTGCTAGATATCAATCCGACCCCAAGGAATGTCACCTTGTGGCCGTTAAGCGGATTCTTAGATATTTAGTTGCTACGCCTTGCTTCGGGATCTGGTATCCAAAGGGGTCTACCTTTGACTTAATTGGATATTCAGACTCCGATTATGCTGGATGCAAGGTTGATAGGAAGAGTACATCAGGGACGTGCTAATTCCTAGGAAGGTCCCTGGTGTCTTGGAGTTCAAAGAAACAAACCTCCGTTGCCCTATCCACCGCTGAGGCCGAGTATGTTGCCGCAGGATAGTGTTGCGCGCAACTACTTTGGATGAGGCAAATGCTCCGAGACTTTGGCTACAATCTGAGCAAAGTCCCACTCCTATGTGACAATGAGAGTGCAATCCGCATGGCGGATAATCCTGTTGAACACAGTCGTACTAAGCACATAGACATCCGACATCACTTTCTGAGAGACCACCATGTAAGGAAAATGGACCTCGTGCCATTTGGCTAATTGAGTTTTGGTGTTTGATGAACAACACAATCTGTGAACTAATAAGTTTTCTAGTGTTTGTGTTTGTAGTTCACAGGATGCAAGGTTTACTTGGACTAAGGAACTGAGGAAAGCAACACCTCAATAGAAGACATTAAGAAGATCTAAGAAAAGTCCAAGTGTGCTGCCTACGGACTATCTGTGCATGGAGCATCGGACTGTCCGGTGGCACACCAGACTGTCCGATGCCCACACGCCGGACTGTCCGGTGCACCAGGGAACCTCAGCCCAACGACTAGTTCTAGCTGGCACCCGGAGAGTAGACCACCGGATTGTCCTGTGTGAGCACCAGACTGTCCGGTGTGGAAAGCTTGCGGCGCCAATGGTCACCTGCTTTGACAGGGCAACGGCTAGGCGCACCGGACTATCCGGTGCACCACCGGACTGTCCGGTGTGCCGCAGAGAACTACAGCTTTTCTCCTACGACTATTTTGGACTTGGGGCCTATATATACTTCACCCAACCGGCCATTTGATGGTGTGGGAGCCCAAGCAACATACCAAGGCATATAGTGCAGATTTCCAAGAGCTCAAACACCCAAGTGCTTAATAGAATCACTCAATGATTAGCGCAGGTGCTTTGCGAAGTGCTTAGGTTAGTTAGACCGCTTTAGCGCTAGCTCTAGGTGAACCCTAGTTAGTTGAGTGAGTTTTGTAAAACCACACAACCCCTCGGCTCTTGCGTGAGCCGTTGTAATTGTACCGAGTGGGGCGAGAGTCTTGCGAGACCGTGACAACCGCGTTTGTGTCACGGCCGCCACCGTGTACCGGAGGGAACAAGGCCCGTGGCGTTTCGGCCAGAAGCTCGATAGTGGAGACGGCGGGGAGCGTCCGAGAGGAGCCGGAAGCGGAGCACCACTTGCGCGTGGAGAAGGCCCGCGACTCTCTACGGAGTTACTCGACCGTGGTGCTTGGCCCTCGCGTGGGCTTCCCTTTGCGTAGGGGCACCAACGAGGATTAGTCGGGACCATGCGTGGTTCTGGATACCTCGGTAAAATACCGGCGTCATCCACGAGAGTTTGCTTCTCTACTCTGCTCTTTAAGTTTCCGCATTTATATTAAGCATTTAAGTCTCAATCTTGTATTCATATTTATTTAGTGTAGTTGAAACTTAGTCATTGCGGTAGAGATAGCAACACTTAGACAAAACCTAGTTTGCACTTTCTAGTTTGACTACTTGCATAGGTTTTGCTCTAGGTATTTAATTGTGGCCTAGTTTAGTAAAAGTTTTAGAAGTCCTAATTCACCCCCCTCTTAGGCGTCACCCGTTTCCTACAAGTGGTATCAGAGCCCGGTTTGGCTCATTTGAAACGCTTTAGCTTCACCGCTAAAAGAGTCGACACTTTTTAGAGGAAGGGATGGATACCCATAGGCCACCACACTTCGACGACACTAACTTCCCATATTATAGTGCTAGAATGACTTGTTACCTAGAGGCCGTTGATATAGGTGTTTGGAGAGTCACTCGTGACGCGATGAAACCCCTCAAGAATCCCGAGAAACCCACCACGAGTGAGGAAAAAGAAATTCATTTAAATGCTAGAGCCAAAAATTGCTTGTATGAATCTCTTAGCATGGATATTTTTAATCAAGTATTTACCTTGAAAACTGTTAATGAGATTTGGCTAAAATTGCATGAGCTCCATGACGGCACATCCAATGTCTGTGAGCAAAAACATTGCCTAGTCTTAAATGAGTATAATTCTTTTGCTATGAAAGATGATGAGCTTGTTAGAGACATGTATTATCGTTTGAATCTAATTATCAATGAGCTCAATTCTATTGGCATTAATAAGCTAGGTGATGCGGACATTGTGAGGAAGATTATCTCCCTGCTACCACAACAAATATATGGGAGCATCATCACCATCCTTCACAACATGGAGGACTTGAGCAACATGACCCTAACCATTGTGATTGGTAAAAATGTGGCTTTTGAGATGTCGCAAAAAATGTGTCGGGGAGTGGAGCCAACTTCCTCAAGACCATATGCTTTTGCATGTGATGAAAGGAAGGGCAAAAAGAAGGCTCCCACTCCAAGTTCCTCAAGTGAAGAAGAGGAGGAAGAAGAAAGTGATGATGATGAAGATAATCAACCATGCACATCATCCTCCGAGGACGTAGAAACAATCCGACATGTCGGAAAGGTAATGAGGATGATCCGCAAGATTAATCTAATGGGTGTGCCCCTGCAGGTCGAAGATCTTCTCTTTAACATTGACAGGAAAAAGCAAAGGAAGAGAGGATGCTTCTGAAAGGGAAATGTGCCCTTGGGCCATTTCTAAATATTTTGGTGATTTAGTGCCCAACACAGGTGCCTAATTGTAAAATGGTGGACAAAGTACAAATCAAGGATAAAGGTATGTTTCTAAGCTTTAGTACATTGGTTTTGAGTACTAATATACTTGTCTAAGTGTTAGAAACAGAAAGTAGAAGAAAAGAGGAGACAAAGACTTGGCTGTGTGCAGCCAAGACTCAGTTCGGTTTGGAGCATCGGACTGTCCGGTGTGCACCGGACAGTGTCCGGTGCGCCAGACTGACTCGGCGCGAACTAGCTGCTCTCGGGAATTCGCCGACGGCGTACGGCTAAAATTCACCGGACTGTCCGGTGTGCACCGGACTGTCCGGTGAGCCAACGGTCGGCCGGGCCAACGGTCGGCCGCGCAATCTGCGCGGGACACGTGGCCGAGCCAACGGTCGGAAGACGGCACCGGACTGTCCGGTGTGCACCGGACATGTCCGGTGCGCCAACGGCGCCAGATCTGCCAACGGTCTGCAACGGTCGGCTTCGCTGTTTAAGGAAACAAATCGGGCACCGGACAGTGTCCGGTGTGCACCGGACTGTCCGGTGCCCCCAACGACAGAAGGCAAGGATGGCCTTCCGGATTTGCTCTCAACGGCTCCTTGCTGCCTTGGGGCTATAAAAGGAGCCCCTAGGCGCATGGAGGAGACACACAAGCAACCTTTGAGCATTCTTGATCATCCACACTCAGTCTTTGCGCATTCGTTTGTCATTCTAAGTGTTTTGAGCTCCGTTCTAGTGAAGAACTTTGTGATACTCTTGTGAGCTCGATTCTTGGCCGTGTGTGTGCGCGTTTCGCTGTGGATTTGTGTGTGTTGCTTCCCTCCCTTACTCTGTGTTTCTTTGTGATCATATACTTGTAAGGGCAAGAGACTCCAATTTGTGGAGATTCCTTGCAAACGGGATAGTGAAAGGAAAAACAAAACACCGTGGTATTCAAGTGGGTCTTTGGACCGCTTGAGAGGGGTTGATTGCAACCCTCGTCCGTTGGGACGCCACAACGTGGAGTAGGCAAGCGTTGGTCTTGGCCGAACCACGGGATAAACCACTGTGTCACCTCTGTGCTTGATCTCTTGTGGTATTGTGTTTTGTTGAGACTTCTCTTTAGCCACTTGGCAACTATTGTGCTAACACTTAACAAGTTTTTGTGGCTTAAGTTTTAAGTTTTCACAGGATCACCTATTCACCCCCCCTCTAGGTGCTCTCAATTGGTATCAGAGCCGTTCTCTTCACAAAGGGACTAACCACCCGAAGAGATGGATCCTAAGGGGAAGGGTATTGTGATCAACGACAAAGAGAAGGAATCCTTCGTCAACGAGCCGAAGGACGACAAGCCTACCGACTCCGGCTTGGGTCATAGACGGAAGGAAGGGAAGAAGAAGAAGACAAGGCGCATCAAGGAGATCGTCTACTACGACAGCGATGAGTCTACTTCTTCCCAAAAGGACGACGACCACAACGACTACGAGAGAAGGAAACCGGTTAATTCGAACTTTTCTTTTGACTACTCTCGTATTCCGCAAAGTTCAAATTCACATTTGCTCTCCATTCCACTCGGCAAGCCCCCACACTTTGATGGAGAGGACTACAGATTTTGGAGCCACAAAATGCGTAGTCATCTATTCTCTCTCCATCCTAGTATATGGGAGATTGTAGAGAGTGGAATGCACTTTGATAGTTCGGATAGTCCCATGTTCATTAATGAACAAATTCATAAGAATGCACAAGCTACTACTGTTCTTCTAGCTTCTTTGTGCAGGGATGAATATCATAAAGTAAGCGGCTTGGATAACGCCAAGCAGATCTAGGACACCCTCAAGATTTCTCATGAGGGAAACGACGTCACCTTGCTCACCAAGATGGAGTTGGTGGAGGGAGAGCTTGGACGGTTCGCAATGATAAGGGGCGAGGAGCCGACGCAAACATACAACCGGCTCAAGACTCTTATCAACAAGATAAGGAGCTACGGAAGCACGCGATGGACGGATCATGACGTCGTCCGCCTAATGCTCAGGTCATTTACCGTTCTTGATCCTCATTTGGTAAACAATATACGTGAAAATCCCAGGTACACCAAGATGTCGCCCGAAGAAGTTCTTGGGAAATTCGTTAGCGGGCGAATGATGATCAAGGAGGCAAGGTATGTGGACGACGCCTTGAATGGTCCGATCAACGAGCCGCAACCCCTTGCTCTCAAGGCAACACGAAGCAAGGAGGCGCTACCTAGCAAGGTGGCACAGATTGAGGCGGCCGGACTCAATGATGAAGAGATGGCTCTCATCATCAAGAGATTCAAGACGACGCTAAATGGTCGCAAGGGGCAGCCAAGCAAGACCAAGACAAAGGGGAAGCGCTCATGCTTCAAATGCGGTAAGCTTGGTCATTTTATCGCTAACTGTCCCGATAATGAAAGTGACCAGGAAAAGGTGAACAAAAGAGAGAAGAAGAAGCAATACAAGAAGGCAAAGGGCGAGGCACATCTAGGAAAGGAGTGGGACTCGGATTGCTCCTCCTCCGACTCCGACAATGAAGGACTCGCTGCCACTGCCTTCAACAAGTCTTCCCTCTTCCCCAACGAGCGTCTCACATGCCTTATGGCAAGGGAGAAGAAGGTAAGTACTCAAGACTCCACTTATGCTTCTTCTAGTGATAATGAGTCTAGTGATGATGATGACATAGATTATTCATGCTTGTTCAAGGGCTTAGATAGATCTAAGATAGATAAAATCAATGAATTGATTGATGCATTGAATGAAAAGGATAGGCTTTTAGAAAAGCAGGAGGATTTATTGTATGATGAACATGATAAATTTGTAGAGGCACAAAAATCATATGCTTTAGAAGTGAAAAGAAATGAAATGCTTTCTTATGAACTATCTACTTGTCATGAAACCATTTCTACTTTACAAGGTGTTAACAATGATTTAAATGCTAAGTTAGAAGTAGCAAATAAATCCAATTCTTGTGTAGAACATGTTATGATTTGCACTAGGTGTAAGGATTTTGATGTTGATGCCTGTAGTGAACACCTAGTTTTAATTTCCAAATTAAATGAGGAATTGGCTAGTCTTAATGCCCAACTTAATACTAGCAAGAGTGAAGTTGATAAAATAAAATTTGCAAGGGATGCCTACACGGTTGGTAGACACCCCTCAATTAAGGATGGTCTTGGCTTCAAGAGAGAGGCCAAGAACTTAACAAGCCATAAGGCTCCCATCTTCGTCAAGGAGAAAGGGAAGGCCCCTATGGCTAGTAATGCTAAAAAGAACCATGCTTTTATGTATAATGATAGGAGACATGCTAGAAATACTTATAATGATTTTGATTCACATGTTTATGATTCTCATGCCATGTTTGCTTCTAGTTCTTCCTATAAGCATGATAGAAATATGTGTAGGAGAAATATTGTGCATATGCCTAGGAGAAATTTTACTCATGTTCCTAGAAAAGTTGTGAACAAACCTTCTACCATTTATTATGCCTGCAATGCTCCCTTTGCTATTTGTAGAAAGGGTAAGAAGGTAATTGCTAGGAAGTTAGGGGCAAGATGCAAGGGAGATAAAACTTGCATTTGGGTCCCTAAGGATATTTGTGCTAACCTTGCAGGACCCAACATGAGTTGGGTACCTAAGACCCAAGCCTAAATTTGCCTTGCAGGTTTATGCATCCGGGGGTTCAAGCTGGATTATTGACAGCGGATGCACAAACCATATGACGGGGGAGAAGAAGATGTTCACCTCCTACGTCAGAAATAAGGATTCCCAAGATTCAATTATATTCGGTGATGGGAACCAAGGCAAGGTAAAAGGGTTAGGTAAAATTGCAATTTCTAATGAGCACTCAATATCAAATGTGTTTTTAGTTGAGTCTCTTGGTTACAATTTGCTATCTGTTAGTCAACTGTGCAACATGGGATATAATTGTTTATTTACAAATGTAGATGTGTCTGTCTTTAGAAGATGTGATGGTTCACTAGCTTTTAAGGGTGTACTAGACGGCAAGCTTTACCTAGTTGATTTTGCAAAAGAAGAAGCCGGTCTAGATGCATGCTTAATGGCTAAGACTTGCATGGGCTGGCTGTGGCATCGCCGCTTAGCACATGTGGGGATGAAGAACCTCCACAAGCTTCTAAAGGGAGAACACGTGATAGGTCTAACAAATGTTTATTTCGAAAAAGATAGACCTTGTGCAGCTTGTCAGGCAGGTAAACAAGTGGGAGGAGCACATCACAGCAAGAATGTGATGACCACGTCAAGACCTCTGGAGCTGCTGCATATGGACCTCGTCGGACCCGTCGCCTATCTAAGCATAGGAGGAAGTAAGTATGGTTTAGTTATTGTTGATGACTTTTCCCGCTTCACTTGGGTGTTCTTTTTGCAGGATAAGTCTGAAACCCAAGGGACCCTCAAGCGCTTCCTCAGGAGAGCTCAAAATGAGTTTGAGCTCAAGGTGAAGAAGATAAGGAGCGACAACGGGTCCGAGTTCAAGAACCTTCAAGTGGAGGAGTTTCTTGAGGAGGAAGGGATCAAGCACGAGTTCTCCGCTCCCTACACACCACAGCAAAATGGTGTAGTAGAGAGGAAGAACAGGACACTAATCGATATGGCGAGGATGATGCTTGGAGAGTTCAAGACCCCCGAGTGCTTTTGGTCGGAAGCTGTGAACACGGCTTGCCACGCCATCAACAGGGTCTACCTTCATCGACTCCTCAAGAAGACTTCGTATGAGCTACTAACCGGTAACAAACCCAATGTATCGTACTTTCGTGTATTTGGGAGCAAGTGCTACATTCTAGTGAAGAAGGGTAGAAATTCTAAATTTGCTCCCAAAGCTGTAGAAGGGTTTTTATTAGGTTATGATTCAAATACAAAGGCGTATAGGGTCTTCAACAAATCATCGGGTTTGGTTGAAGTCTCTAGCGACGTTGTATTTGATGAGACTAATGGCTCTCCAAGAGAGCAAGTTGTTGATTGTGATGATGTAGATGAAGAAGATGTTCCGACGGCCGCTATACGAACCATGGCGATTGGAGAAGTACGGCCACAGGAAAAAGATGAACGAGATCAACCTTCTTCCTCAACAACGGTGCATCCCCCAACTCAAGACGATGAACAGATTCATCAACAGGAGGCGTGTGATCAAGGGGGAGCACAAGATGATCACGTGATGGAGGAAGAAGCGCAACCGGCACCTCCAACCCAAGTTCGAGCGATGATTCAAAGGGATCATCCCGTCGACCAAATTCTGGGTGACATTAGCAAGGGAGTAACTACTCGGTCTCGATTAGTTAATTTTTGTGAACATTACTCTTTTGTCTCCTCTATTGAGCCTTTCAGGGTAGAGGAGGCCTTGCTAGATCTGGATTGGGTGTTGGCCATGCAGGAAGAACTTAACAACTTCAAGCGCAATGAAGTTTGGACGCTGGTGCCTCGTCCCAAGCAAAATGTTGTGGGAACCAAGTGGGTGTTCCGCAACAAACAAGACGAGCACGGGGTGGTGACGAGGAACAAGGCTCGACTTGTGGCAAAAGGTTATGCCCAAGTCGCAGGTTTGGACTTTGAGGAGACTTTTGCTCCTGTGGCTAGGCTAGAGTCCATTCGTATCTTGCTAGCATATGCCGCTCACCATTCTTTCAGGTTGTACCAAATGGATGTGAAGAGCGCTTTCCTCAACGGGCCAATAAAGGAGGAGGTGTACGTGGAGCAACCCCCTGGCTTCGAGGATGAACGGTACCCCGACCACGTGTGTAAGCTCTCTAAGGCGCTCTATGGACTTAAACAAGCCCCAAGAGCATGGTATGAATGCCTTAGAGATTTCTTAATTGCTAATGCTTTCAAGGTTGGGAAAGCCGATCCAACTCTTTTTACTAAGACTTGCGATGGTGATCTTTTTGTATGCCAAATTTATGTCGATGACATAATATTTGGTTCTACTAATCAAAAGTCTTGTGAAGAGTTTAGCAGGGTGATGACGCAGAAATTCGAGATGTCGATGATGGGCGAGTTGAACTACTTCCTTGGGTTCCAAGTGAAGCAACTCAAGGACGGCACCTTCATCTCCCAAACGAAGTACACGCAAGATCTGCTAAAGAGGTTTGGGATGAAGGACGCCAAGCCCGCAAAGACGCCGATGGGAACCGACGGACACACCGACCTCAACAAAGGAGGTAAGTCCGTTGATCAAAAAGCATACCGGTCCATGATAGGTTCTTTGCTTTATTTATGTGCTAGTAGACCGGATATTATGCTTAGCGTATGCATGTGTGCTAGATTTCAATCCGATCCTAAGGAGTGTCACTTGGTGGCGGTGAAGCGAATTCTTAGATATTTAGTCGCTACGCCTTGCTTCGGGATCTGGTATCCAAAGGGGTCTAACTTTGACTTGATTGGGTACTCAGATTCCGACTATGCTGGATGTAAGGTCGATAGGAAGAGTACATCGGGGACGTGCCAATTCTTAGGAAGGTCCCTGGTGTCATGGAACTCTAAGAAACAAACCTCTGTTGCCCTATCCACCGCTGAGGCCGAGTACGTTGCCGCAGGACAGTGTTGTGCGCAGCTACTTTGGATGAGGCAAACCCTCCGGGACTTTGGCTACAATCTGAGCAAAGTCCCACTCCTATGTGATAATGAGAGTGCTATCCGAATAGCGGAAAATCCTGTTGAGCACAGCCGCACAAAGCACATTGACATCCGGCATCACTTTTTGAGAGACCACCAGCAAAAGGGAGATATCGAAGTGTTTTATGTTAGCACCGAGAACCAGCTAGCCGATATCTTTACCAAGCCTTTAGATGAGAAGACCTTTTGCAGGCTGTGTAGTGAGCTCAATATCTTAGATTCGCGGAACTTGGATTGAATTGTAGCATACATGTATTCATGCTTTTGATCATGTTCCTTTTTGCATCTTGTTGCTTATCATGGTGCTCAAGTTGTACAAACACTCCCTGGACCTCACAAGTCCGTTGCAAAGTAATGCACATGTTTAGGGGGAGATGTGTTACAACTTGACCCTTTTTGACTAACCATATGTTTGAGTTCGCTTGTTTTAGTCACAAAGGAGAATTGAAAGGGAAAAGGTGGACTTGGACCATAAAAGACTTCCACTGCACTCCGAAGAGAGGGTAATTCATTCCAAGTCCATCTCATGAACTCTTATTGCCATTTGCTCTTAATTGAAGATTTTGGTGAGGCAATGGGGTTACAGGGCCAAGATTGATCCCGTTTTGGTGCTTGATGCCAAAGGGGGAGAAAATAAAGGCCAAAGCAATAAATGGATCAGCTACCACTTGAGAAATTTGAAAATAGTAGAGTAGAGCTTTTGGTTTGTCAAAACTCGTTTATTGTCTCTTTTGTCAAAAGTTGGCTTCTTGTGGGGTGAAGCAGTAATTATGGGAAAAAGGGGGAGTTTTTGAAATCTTTGATCAATCTCTTTTGAAATGACTCTCTTTATGCTTCAACATGTGTGTTTGACTTAGAGATAGAGATTCGAGTTTGATTTGCAAAAACAAACCAAGTGGTGGCATAGAGTGATCCATATTTGTCAAAAATGAATCAAAATAATTTGAGTTCTTATTTGAAGTGTTTTTGTACTTGTTCTACTTGCTTTATGTTGTGTTGGCATAAATCACCAAAAAGGGGGAGATTGAAAGGGAAATGTGCCCTTGGGCCATTTCTAAATATTTTGGTGATTTAGTGCCCAACACAGGTGCCTAATTGTAAAATGGTGGACAAAGTACAAATCAAGGATAAAGGTATGTTTCTAAGCTTTAGTACATTGGTTTTGAGTACTAATATACTTGTCTAAGTGTTAGAAACAGAAAGTAGAAGAAAAGAGGAGACAAAGACTTGGCTGTGTGCAGCCAAGACTCAGTTCGGTTTGGAGCACCGGACTGTCCGGTGTGCACCGGACAGTGTCCGGTGCGCCAGACTGACTCGACGCGAACTAGCTGCTCTCGGGAATTCGCCGACGGCGTACGGCTAAAATTCACCGGACTGTCCGGTGTGCACCGGACTGTCCGGTGAGCCAACGGTCGGCCGGGCCAACGGTCGGCCGCGCAATCTGCGCGGGACACGTGGCCGAGCCAACGGTCGGAAGACGGCACCGGACTGTCCGGTGTGCACCGGACATGTCCGGTGCGCCAACGGCGCCAGATCTGCCAACGGTCTGCAACGGTCGGCTTCGCTGTTTAAGGAAACAAATCGGGCACCGGACAGTGTCCGGTGTGCACCGGACTGTCCGGTGCCCCCGACGACAGAAGGCAAGGATGGCCTTCCGGATTTGCTCTCAACGGCTCCTTGCTGCCTTGGGGCTATAAAAGGAGCCCCTAGGCGCATGGAGGAGACACACAAGCAACCTTTGAGCATTCTTGATCATCCACACTCAGTCTTTGCGCATTCATTTGTCATTCTAAGTGTTTTGAGCTCCGTTCTAGTGAAGAACTTTGTGATACTCTTGTGAGCTCGATTCTTGGCCGTGTGTGTGCGCGTTTCGCTGTGGATTTGTGTGTGTTGCTTCCCTCCCTTACTCTGTGTTTCTTTGTGATCATATACTTGTAAGGGCAAGAGACTCCAATTTGTGGAGATTCCTTGCAAACGGGATAGTGAAAGGAAAAACAAAACATCGTGGTATTCAAGTGGGTCTTTGGACCGCTTGAGAGGGGTTGATTGCAACCCTCGTCCGTTGGGACGCCACAACGTGGAGTAGGCAAGCGTTGGTCTTGGCCGAACCACGGGATAAACCACTGTGTCACCTCTGTGCTTGATCTCTTGTGGTATTGTGTTTTGTTGAGACTTCTCTTTAGCCACTTGGCAACTATTGTGCTAACACTTAACAAGTTTTTGTGGCTTAAGTTTTAAGTTTTCACAGGATCACCTATTCACCCCCCCTCTAGGTGCTCTCAGCTTCGCATGTGGGGAGAAGGCCCACTTCAGGGACAACTGTCCAAATATGGCCAAACCCAAAAAGGAGAGGAGCAAAGGCAAGACGCTAACAAGTGTTAGAACTTGGGATGATTCTTCAAGTGAAGATGAACCTCCAAGGACACGCAGCCACCGGTCCTCATCACGCTCATCACGGTCATCACACAAATTTCTTATGGCAAGAGGTAACAAAAGCATTCCATCCTCTAGTGATGAAAGTAGTAGTGATGATGAAGGTGTGGGAAAGCCCTCTGTAGATGAGCTTGCGGAAGCCGTAGAATTTTTCCAGGATGTCTGCACCAAGCAAAAAGCTCAACTTAAAACTTTGAAAAATAAGTTGATTAGCTCCTAAAATGATTATAAAGGTTTGCTAGAAAATTTTGAAACTTTTGCAAACTTAAATAGTGAGCTGTCAACTAAAATTGAGCTATTAGAATCTAGTGCTCCATCCACCGCTACCGATGATGGTCTCATTAAAAAGAATGAAAAACTTAAGGCTAAGTTAGCTAGCTCCCAAGAAGCTATTGAAAATTTGCTAGAGAAAATGGAAATTCTTAGCATACACAATAATGAGCTAACTACTAAGCTAGAAAACATTGGTAGTACCCCAGCAGCATCTTTAATTAAAGCAAGAAGTGGCTCGCCTTGGCAAGGCTTTGTATGACAAGAAAGGCAAAGCCAAACAAATCCGACCTCCACAGGATAACACCACTGCAGGAGTGAACAAGCCTATGGAGGGAGAAACTGTGATTTGTAGGCTATGCCACAAGGAAGGCCATAAGTCTTTCCAATGCAAGGCGATGACCGGGGATAAACAAAGGCAAAAGCTCAAGCAAAAGCCATCAAGCAAAATCTCCAACACCTGCATCAAAAAGGTGGACAAAAAGACTGCTACACCATATTTGATCAAGAAGAAAAATGATGGAAAGGTGATAGCAATCAAGGCCAACAAGCAAGCCAACAAAGGAAAGGGGGCCAAACGTATCTGGGTGCCAAAGGAAATAATTTCAACCATGAAAAGCACCAAGAAGGTTTGGATCCCGAAAGGGAAGTGAGTGGACCGAAGGTCGTTGGGAAATTTGGAGACTTGGCAAAGTTGGGATGTATATCATGGGATACATCATATTGGACAAGTTTAATTGCCAAGTGGGTTAGTGAAAATTTTGGACCCAAATTTCCCACCCATGACTAAGGTAACTAGATTTATTGTATCTCTTGTTTTTAGATATGCGTATCTATTTACCTTGTATCTAGTTTACCTTTCTTGCCTAGTATTACATTTGTTATTTACTTTTGTTTAAAATTATGCATACTAGGTAAATCACATGGTAGGATTGCTTGCTTTCAATTCATATACTTAAGCAAACCTACATGGCTTAAAATGTTTATTTAAGCACGGCACATAACTTCTATATCAGTCCATAGTAAATGATACATCAAATTGAAAATTTTGAATTCTACAAGTTGTATCATTTAACTTATATGTGCCAAAGTTCGGATTATGGATAGTTTGCCCCTCTTGATATCAAATCAAAGTGCATGTCTCCTACAAGTATTCAAAACTTGTATGCACACCTGCAGGGGGAGGTTACTCTATAATCTAATACTTTGAGACTAACACCTTTTCAAGTCTATTTCATGTGATAGTTTCATTGTAAGGAAAATGAGGTCCTCGGAGAAAGACAACATTCTTCCACTGCAAAATCTCCAAGAACTCTCATGTCTCTCAAGCTCGCCATTGAATTTCAATCGGTATCTTTTGAGACTACATCTAGTATCATTTACATGTCTTCTCCAATATTTGATTAGACTATATTTCATATCATATACTTCCATGTTGCTAAAAATGCATAAGTGGTTAACTCATATTTTGTTACCTATGCATAAGGGAAGTTAGTCTTTTCAAATCATGTCTTGCACCTCTAATTTGCACATGCTTTTTCCTAAGATCTCTGTCAGGGCGGCTTTTCTTCATCTCTAAAGGGGGAGAAAACTCTTTCTAAAGGAGAACACTCATTTAGGGGAGTAATCTTTTGAGGACAAGCTTTTATTTACTTCCTACATGCTTTTAATGTCTTCCTTTTCGGTGGTTGATGCCAAAGGGGGAGAAGTTCAGGGACCAAAGCAATGAAAACTATATCAAACACCAAACACCACAAATTTAAAATTTTTAAATCTACAAATGGTCTTTCAAGTGGTTTTGGTTATTTGGTCCAAAAATAGGAAGTAAGTGAAGTATGGAGTTAGGGGGTGGCTTAAGTCCATAATATCACATTGTGGGGACAATCATGCATCCTAGCAAGTAGATTGCATATTTTCATTCAAATACTTATATGATTTGCTTGCTTTGGTTGTGTTGTCATCAATCACCAAAAAGGGGGGAGATTGTAAGGAAAATGGACCCCGGGCCATTTGGCTAATTGAGTTTTGGTGTTTGATGAACAACACAATCCGTGAACTAATAAGTTTTCTAGTGTTTGTGTTTGTAGTTCACAGGATGCAAGATTTACTTGGACTAAGGAATTGAGGAAAGCAACACCTCAAAAAAAGACATTAAGAAGATCTAAGAAAAGTCTAAGTGTGCTGCCTGCGGACTGTCTGTGCGTGGAGCACCAGACTGTCCGGTGCCCACACGCCGGACTGTCTGGTGCACCAGGGAACCTCAGCCCAATGGCTAGTTCCAGGTGGCACCCGGAGAGTAGACCACCGGACTATCCGGTGTGAGCACCAGACTGTCCGGTGTGGAAAGCCTGTGGCGCCAACGGTCACCTGCTCTGACAGGGCAACGACTAGGCGCACCGGACAGGCTATAGTGCGCTGTCCGGTGCACCACTGGACTGTCTGGTGCACCACCGGACTGTCCGGTGTGCCGCAGAGAACTACAACTTTTCTCCAACAGCTATTTTGGAGTTGGGGCCTATATATACTTCACCCAACCGGCCATTTGAAGGTGTGGGAGCCCAAGCAACATAACAAGGCATATAGTGCACATTTCCAAGAGCTCAAACACCCAAGTGCTTAATAGAATCACTTGGTGATTAGCGTAGGTGCTTTGCGAAGTGCTTAGGTTAGTTAGACTGCTTTAGCGCTTGCTCTAGGTGAACCCTAGTTAGTTGGGTGAGTTTTGTAAAACCACACAACCCCTTGGCTCTTGCGTGAGCCGTTGTAATTGTACCGAGTGGGGCGAGAGTCTTGCGAGACCATGACAACCACGTTTGTGTCACGGCCGCCACCGTGTACCGGAGGGAACGAGGCCCGCGGTGTTTCGGCCGGAAGCTCGATAGTGGAGATGGCGGGGAGCGTCCGAGAGGAGCCGCAAGCGGAGCACCACTTGCGCATGGAGAAGGCCCGCGGCTCTCTACAGAGTTACTCGACCATGGTGCTTGGCCCTCATGTGGGCTTCCCTTTGCGTAGGGGCACCAACGAGGACTAGTTGGGACTTTACGTGGTTCCGGATACCTCGGTAAAAATACCGGCGTCATCCATGAGAGTTTGCTTCTCTACTTTGCTCTTTAAGTTTCCGCATTTATATTAAGCATTTAAGTTTCAATCTTGTATTCATATTTATTTAGTGTAGATTGAAACTTAGTCATTGCGGTAGAGATAGCAACACTTAGACAAAACCTAGTTTGCACTTTCTAGTTTGACTACTTGCATAGGTTTTGCTCTAGGGATTTAATTGTGGCCTAGTTTAGTAAAAGTTTTAGAAGTCCTAATTCACCCCCTCTTAGACGTCACCCGTTTCCTACACACCAGCAAAAGGGAGATATCGAGGTGTTCCATATTAGCACCGAGAACCAGCTAGCCGATATCTTTACTAAGCCGTTAGATGAGAAAACCTTTTGCAGGCTGCGTAGTGAGCTAAATGTCTTAGATTCGCGTAACTTGGATTGATCTATAGCATACATGTGTTTTATGCCTTTGATCATGTTACTTATACATTTATGCAATTTGTTGCTTATTATGATGCTCAAGTTGTGTAAGGGATCCCCGGACCTCACAAGTCCATGTGTGAATGATGCACATATTTAGGGGGAGAAGTGCTACAACATGACTCTTTGAGACTAACCTTTGTGTTTGAGTATACTGGATGTAGTCTCAAAGGTGCATTGAAAGGGAAAGGTGAGCTTGGACCATGCAAAGACTTCCACTGCACTCCGGTATTAGTGTACTCAACTCCAAGTTCATTCGTATGCTCTTATTGCCTTTTTGCTCTTAATTGACATTTTTGGTGAGGCAATGGGGTTAAAGGGCCAATAATGATCCCGTTTTGGTGCTTAATGCCAAAGGGGGAGAAATTAAGGGTAAAGCAAATGGATCAGCTACCACTTGAGTATTTTGAAAACAATAGAGTTAGAACTTTTGATTTGTCAAAATACTCTTATTGTCAAAATTTGGTCTCTTGTGGGGGGAATTTATGATTATGGGAAAAAGGAGGAGTTTTTAGATCTTCACTCTTGGATTATCTCTCTTAATGCCCAAACAAGTGAGTTTGACTTAGAGATAGGAAAATGAATTTGATTTGCAAAAACAAACCAAGTGGTGGCAAAGAATGATCCAAATATGCCAAATTAGAGTCAAAAACAATTTGGTCTTCAATTTGAATCGATGTTGCATGTTTTGCATTGCTTTTTGATGTGTTGGCATAAATCACCAAAAAGGGGGAGATTGAAAGGGAAATATGCCCTTGGGCCATTTCTATAATGTTTTGGTGATTAAGTGTCCAACACATAGTGAATGAGATTTTGTGTGCCAAACAAGCAAAAAGGTGCAAATCATGTTACAAGGTATGTTTCTAGACTTAATACATTGTTTTGAGTACTAACATATGTTGTCTAAGTGCTAGAAACAGGAGAAAAGGAATTGGAAAAGAGTTAGTTGTGTACACCCAACTCCTGCTCGGTCTGGGTGCACCGGATTGTCCGGTGAGTCGTCCGTGGCGAAGTCGTCGCTCTCGGGAAAAGGATCAGCGACGTACTGCTAAAATTCACCTGACTGTTCGGTGGTGCACCGGACTGTCCGGTGAGCCAATGGTCGACTGTGCAACGGTCGGCCGCTGTTGGGGACTTGTTATCAAATGCTATGAATCAAGAACAAGGCAACATAAAAATTGTTAAATACTAAAGTCCTTCGTCCTTCGAAACATTATTTCCCTCGGGATATAATGAATTCCGGACGAAGGTTACAAAGGTTATACCTTCATAAACACATCAAATAATGAAGAAGGGTAAAAAAATGTAAAGTAATTTGAACACATGATTATTATTACTAACTCATTTCTATTTCATTATTGTAAAAATGATAACAAATTACAAATATATCTTCGGCTCGAAGGAAAGCGAAAATACCAGCGTGAAGCAAAAGCAAATGCCTAATGCGCGATTACAGGAAAGCACGTGAACAGTACAAGGATACTGTTCACCTATTTATAGGCACAGTTCACAGCCTGTATATAATTACATTTATACCCTTTACAACGAACTATAATAATAACACAGAATATCATGGGTCTTTAAGTCATTTCATCTTTAAGTCGGTTCACCCCTTCGTCTTGAGACATGTCACTGTACCGAAGCTTTATGGTTGATAGCTTCGGCGCTGTTTTGGAGAGGATCTGCCGAAGGTGTTTATTTCTTTAGGATCTTCGGCTACGAAGCATACCCCCAACAGCCGCGCAATCCGCGGGCGACGCATGGCAGCGCCAACGGTCGATAGGGGGCACCGGACAGTGTCCGGTGCGCCAACTGCTGCAAATCTGCAACGGTCATCTGCGCCAGAAAAGGAAACAGATCCACACCGGACCGTCTACAGTGATTGTCCGGTGGCGCATCGGACTGTCTGGTGCGCCACCCGACAGAAGGCAAGATTAGCCTTCCAAGATTGCCTCCAACGGCTCCTAGCTGCCTTGGGGCTATAAAAGGGACCCCTAGGCGCATGGAGGAGTCACCCAAGCACACTCTAAGCATTCCAAGACTTCTAGTCCTCACTTCCACGCAATCGTTCATCGTTCTTGAGATTGGAGCACTTTTCGAGTTGTAAACTCCTTGCACGTATTTTGTGTGCTCATCTTCTCACTTGTGTGCGTGTTTGCGGTGTGGATTTAATTCTAGTGTGCGTTGCTCTTCCCAATCTTACTCCGTGCTTTCTTTGTGAACAATCTTGTAAGGGCGAGAGGCTCCAACTTGTGGAGATTCCTCGCAAACGGGAAGAAAACTATAAGGAATAACACCGTGGTATTCAAGTTGATCATTGGATCACTTGAAAGGGGTTGATTGCAACCCTCGTCCATTAGGACGCCACAACGTGGAAGTAGGCAAGTATTATACTTGGCCGAACAAAGGGATAAAACATTGTGTCTCTTGTGTTGTCTTTCTCTGTGATTATTGTGATTCGCAAGAGCTCGCTCTATAGCCACTTGGTTCTATTGTACTAACATCTTTATAACCAAGCTTGTGGCTATTTAGTGTTGAATTTTACAGGATCACCTATTCACCCCCCCTCTAGGTGCTCTCAATTAGTCCTCATTTCCATTTTCCCAAAGAAAAAATAAACTAATTTTCCTTGGGAAAATGAAAATCCTTTAGAAAAAATTATGTTCCCAAACTAGTCCTAAAACTTAATAATCACAATGTAACTATTTCTCCCATATCGAGAAAGGTTTCGCTTCTTAAAGCCAAAGTCTTGTGTACTCCTCCAGTCATTACCAAAATAGTACTCCCTTTATTTTAAAATATAATTCTTTCTAACTCTTTTCCTTTTGATCTGCATTTGAATAAATGATAATAAATGTAGATATACATATTACATATAAACTATATTTATAGGTTAGTTAATAAATACATGTTTAGTCTAAAACAAATTATATTTTAAGATCGAGGGAATATTAGTTTTAGCTCTTGCTTTGTTATTGTCTATATTCAAATGGATGACGAAGAATTTAGACATATATAAGACACATATATTAAATATTGTATGAATCTAAAGTTATCTAAAACCAATTTAATTTAGGATAGGGGGAGTATTAATTAAAGATCTATTAACTTTTCTTCGCTTGTGGTTCTGGCTCCTCTCGTCGTCGTTCTTCGTCAAAAAAAAAGAGAAGCCAGAGCACAAATTATGACTCATCCAAGTAGGAACACTGACAAACAACCCTAAACCGTATCACATGAATTTTGATATATAAAGAAAACAAAAAACTTGTTCCATTTTTTAATTACTAATCCAAATTAATCTATAAGGCCTTGTTCCTATGCTCACCATAAATTTAATCTGGGTTTGGATTGGAATCCAATCCCATAGGATTAAATTTATGATTTAATACATGTATCTCTCAATTGATCCACGTATTCTAATATAAACTTGTGTTATATCTTCGTGGATTTGTTCTATATCTAATGAGCTATGGATTGAATCCATGTCTTCCATAGTTTTAAAAATTCCCAAACTTTTAGGTTATAGTTCATGATAGGTTTAACCGAATAAAAAATTTTGAGTAGGTTTAGATTATTTTGGGACATAGATTGTGGTATGGATTTAATTTCAATCCATACTATTCCAGAATTGGATTAGTGTAAACGAATAAGGCCTAAGCTGAAACAAACAAGCCCTAGTCACCCTTTTAAACTTTAGAAACTGAATTTTAGTTCCTATAATTTATATTTAAAAGGTCTACTTTAGTTATATTGTTTAGCAATTCAGGGATCTAAAGTGACTAACATTTAGACAACCAAACACCTCCTAGCATTGGTTGGGTAGAACCCACTCGTCCAAATTCAAGTACATTACATAGCAAGGTGGCGCTGCTGGGTGTCATGTTTGTATTTATGACGAAATGCTACAGTGACATTTTTCCAGAAAAAAACGGTCGACAAGTCCTTTTTTTAATCATCTTATGCTTTTGAGATATATATACAGCTTTACTTGCATGCCGTGACACCTGCTCCATCGGCCATCAGCAGTAACTTTCCGGCCTGCGTGTACGCTTACTTCATTTTTATCTCTTTCAGTTTTATTCACACCAGAAAAGATTGGACCTGGAAAAAGAAAAGAAAATAAAATTTCGCCACCTGTTCTTACACGCGAGAGGAGAACATGGCGACTGCTGTCTCGTTTCCGTCCGCATGCTCTGACTACCAGCGAGCCCACGGCGTCGCCCTTTATAACTGGGACCCCCAACTGAAACCTCTGCTCGCCGCAACGAATTTCCAGTCTCCAGCCAACTACCGCAGACAAGATTCTCTATTCCGCGTCCCCAAACCCTCGAGTTCGCACGGGCTCCGGCCAGATTCGCGCAGTCTAAGCTTCGAATCGGCGCATGGAGGCGGCAGCAGTAGCCGCGGCGCTCAGGTCGCCTACCGCCGCCGCCGCCGCCGCCGCTGGCCCCACGTGGCGGCCCGCTGCCCCGGGCGCCGCCTCGCTCGCCTTTGACCGGAGACGCAGCTTCGCCTTCGGCTCCGTCAAGGTAGGAGGAGCTTCCGGTTCTCTCTTACGGCTGAAGCTTAGACTGGGTGTTTCTTCTTTTTGGCAGTTTTGATCTTATCATCTTCATTTTCGTTGTGGCGTGCTTATCTATTTTCTTGTTTTTGTATTATTTCTTGTGGAGTAATGATTTGGTAAAATTATGCTGCAACTTGTTCATTTTGTATCTTCGTAACAATCGGTTTCTCTGAAGTCTGAACACGGAAATGGACTGCGCAGGGTCTCGGGCGGCAGCAGCTCACCTCTAGGTCTACTAGGAGGCGAAGCAGTGTGGTCAGGGCATCCTGGTCCCCCTCGGAGTCTCTGCCACCGTCCTCGTCGATCGCACCTCTCAGGATGGAATCGCCGGCGGGGCAGCTACTCTCGCAAATCCTGCACACGCACCCGCACTTGCTGTCTGCCGCTGCCGAGCAGCAGCTCGAGCAGCTCCAGACTGACCGCGAGGCCGACAAGGAGAAGGATAAGGAGAGCGATGCTGGCGACAAGCTGGCTCCGACAGGTGGCGACCTCGTTCTGTACAGGTAATTGTGGTTTTTAGCTAGTGAGTTTGTTCCCTTTGTTACTTACGGTGCATCTAGATAAAAGAAGTGATTTGGTAAAGATGTTTGTTCTGAGTTATCCCATAACAGCCTGTCACATAGGAATTGTATAACTGTCAATATATCAAGGCTAGTTGTCATGTTGCATCCAGCGCAGATTAACTCGTGCATTCTATGGATGCCTGTTTACATCCTTACAAATCAATCCAAGGGTTGGACGGGATCGAGGAGTTTCAGTCCCTAGCAAGTCAAAATCCCCCCTAATCCTTCTCAGTTCCCTCCAATTTCCATGGAGGCCTCGTTCGGTTTCTCCCCCAGCCAAGGGAAATAGAGGATTGAGAGCGATTTAACCCCCAACAAATCAAAATCCCACTCAACCCCCCGGTTTAGGGATGAAATGAACAAGGCTGGAATGGGGAATAATCGAACACTGCCTAAGACATTATGTAGGATTGGAATGTATCTGCAGAGTTGTTCGAGGGAGATGGTCATATCATAGGAACTGATTGTCAATTGCGCGATCCGTAGTTCATGTATGAGCAATTGATATTTATGGTTTAGAATTGTTTGTTGAGTCATACTGTAGTTTCCTATAAAATGAGAATATTCAAAGTTCATGTGAAAGTTCAATCTTGTTTACTTCTAACAACGAACTAATTGTTTCCTGTGACTTGGATTATTGGAGAGACGTCGGCTAATTTCCCTTGTTTTCTTGAAATAGGCGGATTGCTGAAGTAAAAGAGAAGGAACGGAGAAGGACTTTGGAGGAGATACTCTATGCTCTGGTTGTTCAGAAGTTCGTTGAAGCTGGTGTCTCTCTGGTTCCAGCACTCTCACGCTCCACCGATCCTTCTGGAAGAGTTGATCAGTGGGCAGAAACTGTGGAAGAAAAGCTTCAACGTCTGCACTCGCATGAGGCCTATGAAATGATCGAGAATCACCTCACCCTCATTCTGGGGCAGCGTCAAGGTGACGCCACTATCGCAGCCATAAGTAAGCTCCGTGTTGGCCAGGTCTATGCTGCATCTGTGATGTACGGTTATTTCCTGAAGAGAGTTGACCAGAGGTTCCAGCTCGAGAAGACAATGAAGGGCCTCCCTTGGGGATCAGAAGAGGAAGACAGCGCTTTGAATCAAGTTATGATGACCGACTTGATGCCTTCAGCTCAGACTTCTAGCTCTCATCCAGAGATGGGCTCATGGACCGCGCCTGCCTTCAGCACAGGAGGGCCCAGCCAATCTATCAAGCCTTGCCGCCTTAGGTCGTATGTCATGTCGTTTGATTCCGATACGCTCCAGAGGTATGCGACAGTCAGGTCAAAGGAGGCCTTCGGCATCATTGAGAAGCACACGGAAGCGCTATTTGGGAAGCCAGAGATTGTGATCACACCTGAAGGCACCCTTGATTCTTCCAAGGATGAGCATATTAGGATAAGCTTTGCTGGGCTGAGAAGGCTGATCCTGGAAGCTGTTACCTTCGGATCGTTTCTCTGGGACGTTGAGAGCTTTGTGGATTCCCGGTACCATTTCGTGACCAGCTAAGATGGTCATCCAAGTGAAGAACGATTCATGGTTTACGGATCTTGTCTCACAATGTCTATGGGCTTCGGAAAGGCTGTTGTACAATGATGTTAGACTGTTACCACTCCCCTTACTGTATACGATGGTATCAATGGTTTGCCCAGTTTTATTGCATCACAGTATTGTAAAGACCAAATGTCATTAGCCTGATATTCAGACGATAGGTTTTAGTAACATCTGTGCTGCCCGGGGGTCGGGGTGTTGTGTTTTCTGATTATACCCTCTGCAAAATTGTAAGGAATTATATGCTCCTAGCCAATTCTTTAGCGAAGCTATCATTCTCGTTGCAGATTGCCGTCGTGATGGTTTGAGTTCTGTAGTCGTTCTGGGAGCACGGCCATTTCGTACTACAGAATTCTTGTGTGTATCTGGCACGTGAATAGGGATGCAGTTTTTTTTTTAAAAAAATGTGTTTATCATTATCAATATTTTTTTGGGCGTTGATCCAAAACTTACTGCTTTGAACTACACCGAACTGCTAGTTCGTTTTGTTCGCTTGGAATTAGATGTCAAGTGAACAAGGAATTAGATGTCAAATGAACAAATATAGTGGTAACTACTGTAAAAAACAAATATAGCGGTCACCGAGCTAAAAGTTCAATGATTTGATTTCACATCGACACGCCACATGCGACCATGTACAGTAGTTGGACTCTGAGTGTCGTGAGTTTGTGACATCTGAACATATACATATGAGTTTACATGTTCGAGCTATGATGTTACAAGCTTTTACATCATCTTATTGTCACCCGCCCCACGCAGGGCTGCTGCTGCTTCCAACTAGATAAATCATGGAGAGCAATTCGAGGCTTCGTAGCCTTCAATAATCTTGATAAAATTGTTGACCATGAGCCTCCCTTCAGTAGTTATGATGCTCTCCGGATGGAACTGCACGCCCTGCATAATAAGAACGTTCATGGATGTAGACTCAAAATGGACAACAGCGACGCTTTTTTAAAAAAAGATCACTTGTCTCTGTTTTCTATATGTATAAGGTAGGAAAAGAGAGAAACAGTCCGGTTTGATTTGGAAAAAGACTGCAGCTCACCACAGTACACAGTAGCAATGGTGTAGCAAGTACACTTGCAGAATGCTGATAGATAGAGGCACTACTGTCTACTGAAAACAAGAACAGGAAGTATAGTTTTGATCTGGTTTCCTGATAGCCAAATTCAAGTAGCCTATGCAAACCTACCCAAGGACATCCTAGCCAATCATCCACCATCGGGTTTAAAGACTTAAAGTGTAAACCATCAGCTAGCTAGTTTGTTCGCGATCCTACCAGTAAAGTCGGGACCGAGTCTCATCAACAAGTCAACAGCCAAATTCAAGCAGCCTATGCAAACATTCCCATGTATCCCAAGTCAGAATTCAATGAAAATCTAATCTGCTTCCCTTGGTTATTTAGTTATGCATTGTACTGGTGAATGATCCAGAGGTGAGCCTAGAATACAACTTGTGTTGATGAACACGTAAATTTCCAGATTACATGATTTCAAATAATGCTTCACATTATGTTGTTAGATAAAAAAAAAACATGTGAGCAAACCTGAATATGTTTGTATATCCTGTGGCGAGCAGCCATGATCAACCCATCATCTGTCCACGCAACAATTTCCAGGGTATCATGCGGGAAACTATCCTTCTCGATTACAAGGCTGTGATACCTTCCAGCCTGGAATGGGCTGCAGTACAAAGCCGTCAGACTTTTGCATAAGGAAACAAACTTTCAGCATTGAATACCTACTACTGGAAAGAAAGTCTCGAAATGAATCTTTAGCCTATTATAACTGAAGTGATTCTCTTTAGCCCATGTTAAATAGCAGTATGAGTCGTGTGCATGCATTCCTTCCGTTCTAAACATTAATGATTAGCATATTCACAGGTAACAAATGACCAAACTCATTGTCGAAAATGTTGACATCCTGTTGTGGTTTTTGTATGTAACCGATGCTAATTATATCGAGCTTCAAAATCCCAAAACTACCGTTCACAATCACCTCTTGAAAATAGTGACAAAAATAACAAGAAAAGTCTCCATTTGAAAAGGAGTTAGTAAAGGCGTCTCTCCTGTAATGTTTATTTTAAGAACAAAAATAGTACATATTCTTTATATTTGCAGTAACCTAAATGGATGCTCCAAATATAGAACAAGACAAACTAGCTTTGTTACCTATCTGTAACTTCTAGGATGCACATTAACAAAAGCTAACTAAGCAAACAAAGATGGTTCAACAGTGTTTCCTTTGTGGCAAAACTAATAATGGAACAATAAGAAGCTAGCCTGCCTCTGTCATGGCACAAAAAAGGAAGCTTCGATGGCAGGTCTAATAACACAACTCTCAGCAAAGACTTCATTATGATTTAGTGAACCCAAGTTCTAGATTGCCAACATATTTTTTTGTTGGATTGCCACGTTGATTCTTGATTGTACCGTAGTGAAGTATCTTTTTTAATTAAAAACACACAGCACATTTGCACTAAACCAAACTTTT